>CM062293.1:457355900-457919367 GCA_031216915.1 Pictodentalium vernedei | reverse complement strand
TGATCTACGAAATTACAATGAAATCCCTTCATAAATATGACCTGTAGACTGTGCTCAAGGTTTTCGGGCTTCGGGCACCTGTAGCCATCACAGTTGACCAATCATGACCAAAAGGGGATGTCATCATCTAGGCATTGTATGCAGTCAACCTAACAGGTTACAATGAAATCCTTCCATAAATATGACCTTTTGCCTATGCTAAGGTTTTGGGTTCGGGCACCCATCAAGGCTGAATGATCGCGATCAAAATGGGACGTTCTCATCTAGACCTTATTTGGAGTCATCCTACCAAGTTACAATGAAATCATTTCATACATATGACCTGTAGACTGTGCTAAAGGTTTTTGGGCTTCGGGCCCCTGTAGTTGTCACAGTTGCCCAATCACGTCCAAAAGGGGACTTCCTCATCTAGACGTTATATGAAGTCAACCCACCAAGTTACAATACAAGAGGCCTCAAGGGGCCTGAGGGCGCTCACCTGACATGGTAGCCTAAATATCAACCCAGAGAATTGATTTCAACAAGTTGCATCTGCTCCTCCTAAGAAAAGCTTGTACCAAATATCCAAAGATTCTGACCAGTGGATCTAAAAAAAAAGAAGATTTTTAAAGAATATTCCTCATATTGAACTAAGTTATAATTCAGGCTGCCCATATATGAACCCAGGGACTTGGCTTTAACAAATTTGAATCTCACCCCCCTAAGGATGCTGCACACCAAATATCAAAACATTCCAACTGCTGGATCTGAAGAAGAAGATTTTTAAAGAAAATTCCTCATTTTGAACTAAGTTACAATTCAAGCTCCCACAGTGAGTCCAAATATGGACCTAGGGACATGGCTTGAACAAACTTGAATCTCACACCCTAAGGATGTTGCATACCAAATATCAAAACATTCCGACTGATGGATCTGAAGAAGATTTTTTAAAGAAAATTCCTCATTTTGAACTAAGTTATCATTCGGGCTCCCACAGTGAGTCCAAATATGGAACTAGGGACATGGCTTGAACAAACTTAAATCTCATCCCCCTAAGGATGCTGCATACCAAATATCAAAACATTCCGACTGCATCTGGAGAAGAAGATTTTTAAAGAAAATTCCTCATTTTGAATTTGGGCTTCTATAGTGAACCCAAATAAGAATCTAGGGAGCCGATTTTGAACAAATTTGAATCAGATCCACCCCACAATGTTGCATACCAAATATCAAAAGATTCTGCCTGCTGAATCTGGAGAAGAAGATTTTTGAAGAAATTTGCCCGAAATGCACTAAGTTCAAATTTGGGCTCCTAAACTGAGCCCAAATATAAACCCAGGGGGGGGGGGGGGGGGGAGCAATTTGAACAAACTTGAATCAGATCCACCTCACAATGTTGCTTACCAAATATGAAAAGATTCTGCCTGCTGGATCTGGAGAAGATGATTTTTAAGAAATTTGCCTGAAATGCACTAAGTTCGAATTCAAGCTTCTATGGTGAGCCCAAATATAAATCTAGGGAGCCGATTTGAACAAATTTGAATCAGATCCACCCCGCAATGTTGCATACCAAATATCAAACGATTCTGCCTGCTGGATCTGGAGAAGAAGATTTTTTTAGAAATTTGCCTGAAATGCACTAAGTTCGAATTCAAGCTTCTATAGTGAGCCCAAATATGAATCTAGGGAGCCGATTTGAACAAATTTGCATCAGATCCATCCCACAATGTTGCTTACCAAATATCAAAAGATTCTGCCTGCTGGATCTGGAGATGAAGATTTTTTAAGAAATTTGCCTGAAATGCACTAAGTTCAAATTCGGGCTCCTATACTGAGCCCAAATATAAACCCAGGGAGCCGATTTGAACAAACTTGAATCAGATCCACCCCACAATGTTGCTTACCAAATATGAAAAGATTCTGCCTGCTGGATCTGGAGAAGAAGATTTTTTAAGAAATTTGCCTGAAATGCACTAAGTTCGAATTCAAGCTTCTATGGTGAGCCCAAATATAAATCTAGGGAGCCGATTTGAACAAATTTGAATCAGATCCACCCCGCAATGTTGCATACCAAATATCAAACGATTCTGCCTGCTGGATCTGGAGAAGAAGATTTTTTTAGAAATTTGCCTGAAATGCACTAAGTTCGAATTCAAGCTTCTATAGTGAGCCCAAATATGAATCTAGGGAGCCGATTTGAACAAATTTGCATCAGATCCATCCCACAATGTTGCTTACCAAATATCAAAAGATTCTGCCTGCTGGATCTGGAGATGAAGATTTTTTAAGAAATTTGCCTGAAATGCACTAAGTTCAAATTCGGGCTCCTATACTGAGCCCAAATATAAACCCAGGGAGCCGATTTGAACAAACTTGAATCAGATCCACCCCACAATGTTGCTTACCAAATATGAAAAGATTCTGCCTGCTGGATCTGGAGAAGAAGATTTTTTAAGAAATTTGCCTGAAATGCACTAAGTTCGAATTCAAGCTTCTATAGTGAGCCCAAATATGAATCCAGGGGGCCGATTTGAACAAACTTGAATCAGATCCACCCCGCAATGTTGCATACCAAATATCAAACGATTCTGCCTGCTGGATCTGGAGAAGAAGATTTTTTTAGAAATTTGCCTGAAATGCACTAAGTTCGAATTCAAGCTTCTATAGTGAGCCCAAATATGAATCTAGGGAGCCGATTTGAACAAATTTGCATCAGATTCATCCCACAATGTTGCTTACCAAATATCAAAAGATTCTGCCTGCTGGATCTGGAGACGAAGATTTTTTAAGAAATTTGCCTGAAATGCACTAAGTTCAAATTCGGGCTCCTATACTGAGCCCAAATATAAACCCAGGGGGCCGATTTGAACAAACTTGAATCAGATCCACCCCACAATGTTGCTTACCAAATATGAAAAGATTCTGCCTGCTGGATCTGGAGAAGAAGATTTTTTAAGAAATTTGCCTGAAATGCACTAAGTTCGAATTCGAGCTTCTATACTGAGCCCAAATATGAACCCAGGGGGCCGATTTGAACAAACTTGAATCAGATCCACCCTCCAATGTTGCATACCAAATATCAAAAGATTCTGCCTGCTGGATCTGGAGAAGATTTTTTGATGTTTTTCCCACTGCCTACAGTGTTAAAAAGTGCTGACTCAGCACTTTTTCAAAGTCCCGAAACTGTACCCTATGATAAAACCGATGGCAATTTCTTTTTACCAATTCTTTCTGTTGGTCCTAAGGAAGCTTCACACCAAATAAAAATTCTCGGTGCCATGCAGTTTTGGAGATATGGGCGTTTTAATTTTTTTCTATTTTTAGCTCCTGCGGTTCCCATGGGGCTACGGAAAAAAAAAAATCAGCATAAATTAGGTACTTATGACCCAAAAAGCCCTCACATAAAATTTGGTTCAAATCAGCCTCTCGGTTTGGAAAATAGAAATTTTGGGCGGGGCCAAAAATTTTGCCCCTCCCATAACGACGCCAAGTATAGCCCCACAAACTTCTCTTGAACAAATCTGAGTCTATACCTCAAAAGGAAGCTGCACACCACATATCAAGTCTCTGCTACTGCTGGTTCATGAGAAGAAGATTTTTTAAGATTTCAGCACACTTTTTGGGTGTGGCCCTACCCACGGGTGAGGCAACTTGATTTGAACAAAATCAAATAACAAACTATTATCTCTAATATCAATTAAATTGGTTCAGCGGTTTGGGAGGAGAAGACACAAACACCATGTTCACGGACGACGGACGCAGGACGACGGACGACGGGCGGTGAGTGATCACTATAGCTCTCCTGACTGAAAGTCAGGTGAGCTAAAAATTCCTCAATAAATATGACCTGTAGACTGTGCTAAAGGTTTTCGGGTTTTGGGCTCGGGCAGGCGTCACGTTTGGCAGATAACACTGAAATGGGGAAATTCTCATCTAGACACCATAAGGAGTCATCCTACCAAGTTACAATGAAATCCCTCCATATTAAACATGACCTGCAGACTGTGCTAAAAGTTTTTGGGTTTCGCGCTTGGGCAGCCATCACAGCTGACAGATCATGCCCCAAAGGGGACGTTCTCATCTAGGCATTATACAGAGGCATCCGACCAAGTTACAATGAAATTCCTTCATAAATACGACCTGTAGACTGTGCTCATGGTTTTCGGGCTCAGGCAGCCATACCGGTTGACTGATCGCGACCAAAAGGGGACATTCTCATCTAGACATGACCCCAAACCTGCATATGAAATTTCCTGACGATCAGACAAGAACTGCGGGGTGTAGCCCGTGCTAAAGGAAAATGTGAACAGACTCACAGACTTCCACACGCGTGATGGCAATAGCTTATCTTGACTTTGTCAAGTTAAGCTAATGATGACTCAGCATTTTTTCAAAGTCCTGGAAAAGTACCCTGTGATAAAACCGATAGAAAACATTTTTTTTCGGACTATTCTTTCTGCTGTTCCTAAGGAAGCTTCACACAAAATAAAAAAATTCTCAGTGCCATGTAGTTTAGGAGATATGGGCGTTTAAATTTTTTCTATTTTCAGCTCCTGTGGTTCCCATGGGGTGACAGGAAAATTCTTTTGGCATAAATTAGGTACTTATGGCCCAATAAGCCCTTAGATCAAATATGATTCAAAACGTCTCAGTTTGGAAAATAGAAATTTTGGTACAATTTAGGCTACAACAGGCAGCCCAAATATGAACAAGGGACCTGGCTTTAACAAACTCATATCTCACCTCCCTAAGGATACTGCATACCAAATATCAAAAGATTCTGACTGGTGGATGTGAAGAAAAAGATTTTTGAAGAATATTCCTCATACTGAACCAAGTTTTAATTTGGCCTGCCACAGGGAGCCCAAATATGAACCCAGAGACTTGGCTTGAACAAACTTAAATCTCACCCCCTAAGGATAGCGTATACCAAATATCAAAACATTCTGACTGCTGGATAGGAAGAAGATGATTTTTAAAGAAAATTCCTCATTTTGAACTAAGTTATAATATGGGCTCCCACAGTGCGCCCAAATATGAACCCAGGAACTTGGTTTGAATAAACTTGAATTTCAAACCCCCTTAGGATGCTGCATCCAAAATATCAAAAGATTCTGATTGGTGGATCGTAAGAAGAGAATTTTTAAAGAATATTCCTCATATTGCACTTATTTAAACATTTGGGCTCCCACACAGAGGCCAAATATGGACCCAGGGATTTGATTTCACTATAAACCTGTGAAACAATCTTCCAAAGATGTTATATGTGAAATATGAAAGCTTTTGGAGCAGTGGTTTGGGAGAAGAAGAGTCTTAAATGTTTTCCCACAGTGATAAAAAATTCTGCCTCGGCATTTTTTCAAAGTCCCGAAAAAGTACCCTATGATAAAACTGATGGCAATTTTTTTGGACCATTCCATTCTGTTGGTCCTAAGATAAGAATTCTTAGTGCCGTGTAGTTTTGGAGATATGGGCGTTTCAAATTTCTTTTCTATATTTAGCTCTTGCGCTTCCCATGGGGTGATGGGAAAAGTAATTTGGGCATAAATTAAGTACTTATGACCCAATAAGCCCTCATATCAAATTTGGTTCAAATCAGCCTCTCAGTTTGGAAAATAGAAATTTGGGCAGGGTGAAAATTCTTGCTCCTCCCATAACGATGGCAAATATAGCATCACAAACTTCTCTTGAACAAATCGGAGTCTACATGTACACCTCAAAAGGAAGCTGCACACCAAATATCAAGTCTCTCCTACTGCTGGTTCATGAGAAGAAGAATTTTTAAGATTAAGGCACACCTATCGAGGGGCGGGGCAACTTGATTTGAACCAAATCAAAATGCGATGTCATAACAATCATCTCAAATTTCACTTAAATTGGTTCAGCGGTTTTATAGAAGATGTAAACACTCTGTTTACGGAGGGCGGACGCTGGACAGTGAGTGATCACAATAGCTCACCCTGACCTTCAGTCAGGTGAGCTAAAAATACATAGGGTTCTTCCTCTCATTATGTCTGATCCAAAGTTTGGTTTCGATCAGGCAAACAACATTTTGATTGGAGAGCAGAAACCAACTCTGACCAATAAAACTTTAAATTCAAGATCGCTGTGACCTTTACCTTTGACACAATCACCCCAAAATAACTAGGATTCTTCCTTTTATTGCTCAACCCTTAAGCCAAGTTTCGCTTTGTTCGGGCAAGCAAAATTTCAATTAGAGAAGACAACTCTAGTAAACGTTTCTGTGTCACTGTGACCTTGACCTTTGGCACACAGTCCTCAAAATAAATAGGGTTCTTCCTCTCATCATGCCTGACCCACGTGCCAAGTTTGGTTTCAGTTGGCGAGGTGGAATTTCAGTTAAAGAATGGAAACCAACTCCTGTCTATAGATGGATGGATGGACGGACAGTGTAACAGCTACATGTATATCCCCCACCACCAAAAAATGGGGAGGGGGGGAGGGTGGGGGGGGGGTGGGGGGTTATACAAATCAATTCCAATATTTGCTCAGGTTATCATGCTAATAAGCTGAAAACAGGCAAAAATGAACTACATGTTGTTAAGAAAGGCTCACACACACATATTGACCAAATCCATAGATATTTGTTCAAGTTACCACGGCAACAAGATGAGAACAGGCCAAAATTACCTACTTAAGGGCCATGACTCTGGTCAGTATGGTCACACCATACCTGCTTTCCAACTCATTCAAGACATTGTTAAGAAAGTCTCACAAACCAAATATTGGCCAACGCCATTGATATTTGTTCAAGTTATCACACTAACAAGCTGAAAACAGGCAAAAATTAACTAATTACTGGCCATAACTCCGCTCATTAGGGCCGAACCACACCAGTTTTCGAACTCTTTTAAGACATTGTTAAAGAAAGTCTTGCATACCAAATATTGACCAAATCCACTGATATTTGTTCAAGTAATTGCGCTTGCAAGAAAGGTTACACTTGCCTGCTTGTGCACCGACTTCACAGAGCTATACAGTTAAAACTAGAAGTTCTGTCACGAATTGTGCGCTTATCTAGGCTTAATTGCGCGTAGGAATTGCACGCAATTGCCATATCGAATGGCATCCAAAGCATGGCAAGTTCTCCTGGTTACTCAGAGCAAACACAGGCAATGTTGCTGCCAATGGACCTCCGGCTTACCCGGAGGTCCATTGGCTGAAACACTGCATGTGCACTGGCCATATGTACATAATTTGATAGCCTTACTATGGTCAAAACTTGTGGATTAATGCGCAGATCAACGTGCTATTTGTGCTCATTTCATGACAGGACTTCTAGTTTTAACTGTAGCTGTGGGAATTTCTGTATTTTATAGTACTGTTTTTCTGTTAAATATTACTAGTAAATTGTAGAAATAACAGGGAGTGAAAGGTATGGGCAATGAAGATGAGAGTGTTAGCACAGATACCGAACTGTGCGTTTATCTAGGCTTAATTGCACATAGGAATTGCGTGCAATTGCCATATCGAAAGGCATCCAAAGCATGGCAAGTTCTCCTGGTTACTCAGAGCAAACACAGGCAATTTTGCTGCCAATGGACCTCCGGCTTACCCGGAGGTCCATTGGCTGTAACATTGCTTGTGCACAGGCCATGTGTAGAGAATTTGATAGCCTTACTATGGTCATAACGTGTAGATTAACGCGCAGATCGACGTGCTATTTGTGCGCACTTCATGACAGGACTTCTAGTTTTTACTGTAGGTTGAGTTTTGGAAAAAAAAAACTCTACCAAAAATTTCACCAGATTTTAAAATTATTGTAAAGATGTTGAAAAACAAGTAAAATCCACTGTTAAGTTACATTTGTAAATGATTAATGCTTTACAGTTCAGTCACCGTGGAAAGGCATTTTTCCACAATTCCATGGCAGATACCCATGCTCAGTTCACGGTGTTCTGTTAAAACCAAAATACCATGAGACCTGTGGACGGAAAAAACATATAAAGTCAGAGCATGTTCTAGCTTGGTCGATGGATGGGAATAAGAAAATGGTGACACACCTCAGATGACCACTGTTGTCGAATCCACGGAGTCAATTTTTATCATGGAGCATTGTGGTTTACATTCACAACACAAATACGTATGGTTAAAAAATTAAAGTTGTTATTTGTGTACACAATGTTGTTCATTTCAGCTCATTCACATTTCTGTTTTAATTAAGCCTACGGGAAAATATATGTGAAAAATAAACTTTATCTAGGGGTCGACAGCACCCATTACAATAGAAAATTTGTTTGTGTTTGTTTTGTTAAAAAAATGTGAATAAATTAAAATGTATAATCTACATGCACATGTCCTGATACCGAGTCATAATTTGTCTGCATCTCCCCCCCACCCCCCATCCTCCAACCCATCCCCCATAAAAAGTGACACACACAGTACACATATATTTGTACCAACAACTGAACTGTAGTGTATACTTGTTTTATACATTTACTGCACGAGTAGGTGACCACCAAACACATGCCCATTATTCCAATGCCAATACTGTCTGGATAAAGTTCTGTTGTGACTTTGAAGGGATCACAAGGATGAAGGTTATCATGTGATAATAAATGAAGAAATTGCAAGTAGATTATGTCTGCATTTTTTAAAAGTGTGATGTAAACTGCAGGTAAGCTTTAAATAATCATACAATTACAGTAAGAGGCTGTTTTAATTTAAGCTCTATGGATCATGCCCCCCCCCCCCTCCCCACTATTTGAACACAACAAGTTAAACATTTAGGTTCACACTCAGTCAGTATTTTTTATTCTTTCAAATTGAAGTTCAGTGTTTCCATCTGATTTATTTCAGAAACTGAAACCAAAATTGAGGTGCCCACAAACACAGCAAAACTTAATTTGCCCCCATTACATGCCTCCTTCCCCACCTTGAATACATGACCTTGGGTCAACTGTAGCAACAGATTTGCAAAAAAAAAAAATGGTTTTGCAGGATGCAGACCAGAATGCCTTAAACATGTTCATTATATCCATGACTCAGATGAGTATAGCCTGCTACATCATAGTATTTTATTTTTAATCAATTCGAAATTTGTGTGTGTGGGGGGCGGGGGGGGGGGGGGGGGGGGGGGGGGGGGGGGGGGGGGGCAAGTGGAACTGGAAATTAATGGAATTTTCAAACTTCTGTTACCTGGATTATTGAAAAAAATAGCAAATAGGCCAACACTGATGCATAAAATGAACTAGTCAAGCTTATTAGTAATGGATGTGTTGTTATACTGTAGCCTATGCAAAACAAGTCATATCCCTACACCCCACCCCTCCTTCCAAACATGCAAATCCACCCTACATTTTGCATTTTTTTGCTCAGCAAACGTTGTGACTAAAAGGTTGGATATTTAAAAAATCGAAAAAAATCGAAATAATTGGTGTAGAAAAATGTAACACCTATCATTTTGTAGTGCAAAGCCTCCTGAGGTCAAATGTGAAGACATTCCCGTCGTAAGTGATGTCATCTCTCACGGAAATCCGCAAAATGTCAAGGCCCCCTGAAACAGCTGACTCAGACATGTTAACTTCCAGAATAATTTTTCAGGGAACCTGAGAGTGATTTTCAGGGAAATGGGATGGATTTCAGGGAAAAGTTCGCGCGCCGACAAAACAAAAGAAAAAACCTGAGAATTTTCAGCTCATGGACCACCATTAACACCAGGTTATATCCAGATCTAGTTGTCAATTATGCTGATGCATTTATGCTATGTTAAATGAAAGTGTCAATGACACTGTAGCTCAACTTGTCAAGACAAAGACATGTATAGTATGTGACACAGCAATGACAAACATCTAGGTAATGACCTGATAACAAAGGTACATATAAAGTATTGTAACGGTCTGTACATAAATACTGAGCGTTGCCTGTAACAAATGTATAGGTAAAGTATTGTAAAGGTGGGTGACAGTCAGATGCTAAACTAGAAAAAATCTTGGAGTCCCAGAGTGGGTCTGACTGAACCCCAAAATATTTGTTCTCATAGCACAGTGATAACAAAGGCACCCCAAAACACACTCATTCCTGTCCCAAGGTGAAAACAAAGGTACCCAAGAAGTTTCGTGAAGATCAGTTCACAAATATGAGCTGTGTAGAAGTTGTGACAAAAAAATGATTGGACCTAATTTCGGTACAAAATGGCCACTGGCAGCCATCTTGAATTTTGGACCGCGCCCAGAAACACTCGTTCTCGTCCCAAGGTTATAACAAAGGTACCCAAGAAGTTTTGTGAAGATCGGTTCATAAATACAGCCTCTAGCCCGAGCCGTATTGACATGTGCACTTACAGCGTATTGACATGTGCACTTACAGAGTATAAGTAGCACTGAATAAATCAAAGTTCATCTAATTTGCATAATTTCTGCACGAGAAAAAAACCTGTACTATATGTGATGTATTCCATGTTACTAAACATTCATACAAAAATTTATTCAAATCAGAACTTTCATACAGAAGTTCTGTACAAAAGACTCATTGCACTAATTTTGGTACAAAATGGCTGCTGGTGGCCATCTTGAATTTCGGACCAAACCCAAAAACACTCGTTCTCATCCCACGGTAATAACAAAGGTACCCAAGAAGTTTCGTAAAGATCGGTTCATAAATACGGCATCTATCCTGTGCCGTATAGAAGTTGTGTACAAAAAAATGATTAGACCTAATTTCGATACAAAATGGCCACTGGCAGCCATCTTGAATTTTGGACCGCACCCAGAAACACTCGTTCTCGTCCCAAGGTGATAACAAAGGCACCCAAGACGTTTCGTGAAGATCGGTTTATAAATACAGACTCTAGCCCGAGCCGTATTGACATGTGTACTTACAGTGCTGAAAGTAACACTAAATAAATCAAAATTAGTCTAATTTGCATAATATAAGCACGAGAAAAAAACCTGTATTATATGTGATGTATCCCATGGTACTAAACATTCACACAAAAAATTATTCAAATCAGCACTTTCATATGGAAGTTCTGTACAAAAAAAAAATTTCTGCATCGTCGGTACAAAATGGCAGCTGGCAGCCATCTTGAATATCGGACTGCACCCAAAAACACTCGTTCTCATCCCACGGTCATAACAAAGGTACCCAAGAAGTTTCGTAAAGGTTGGTTCATAAATACGGCCTCTAGCCCAAGCCATATCAGCTTGGCACTTACAGCTCTGAAAGTAACAATAAATAAATCAAAGTCAGTCTAATTTGCATAATTTACGCACGAGAAAAAAACCTGTATTATATGTGATGTATCCCATGGTACTAAACATTTATACAAAACTTTATTCAAATCAGAACTTTCATACAGAAGTTCTGTACAAAAAGTTAAAAAATTTATAGTAATTTATATATTTTTTATACTTACCAATGACCCAGACATAGCTGGTGCTAACTCTTAAAATATAGGGCCAAACACAAATTTTGCCCCCCAATCCCCAAAATTTGCATCTAAAACCAAAGAAAACATGTCCTGAATGGCCCTCCACACTTCACCTCTACTGCGCATGCGCAGTGTCAAGGACGTTCCGAAATTGGCGCCATTAATCATTCTAATAACCAGTGCCTGGTAAGCGCTATGTACTCAGCGGGGAGGTAAGAGTTCCCAACTCCTGGGAGGGCCATCCCCGTCTGGGTCATTGGTAAGTATAAATGAAAGTGTCAATGACACTGTAGCTCAACTTGTCAAGGCAAAGACATGTACATGTATAGTATGTGACACAGCAATGACAAACATCTAGGTAATGACCTGATAACAAAGGTACATATAAAGTATTGTAACGGTCTGTACATGAATACTGGCCGTTGCCTGTAACAAATGTATAGGTAAAGTATTGTAAAGGTGGGTGACAGTCAGATGCTGAACTAGAAAAAATCCCAGAGTGGGTCTGACTGAACACCAAAATATTTGTTCTCATAGCACAGTGATAACAAAGGCACCCCAAAACACACTCGTTCCTGTCCCAAGGTGAAAACAAAAGAAGTTTTGTGAAGATCAGTTCATAAATACGAGCTGTATAGAACTTGTGACAAAAAACTGATTGGACTTAATTTCGGTACAAAATGGCCACTGGCAGCCATCTTGAATTTTGGACCGTACCCAGAAACACTCATTCTCATCCCAAGGAGATAGCAAAGGTACCCAAGAAGTTTTGTGAAGATCGGTTCATAAATACAGCCTCTACCCTGAGCCGTATTGACATGTGTGCTTACATTGCGTAAGTAGCACTGAATAAATCAAAGTTCATCTAATTTGCATAATTTCGGCACGAAAAAAAACCCCTTACAATATGTGATGTATTCCATGTTACTAAACATTCATACAAAAATTTATTCAAATCAGAACTTTCATACAGAAGTTCTATACAAAAGACTGATTGCACTAATTTTGGTACAAAATGGCTGCTGGTGGCCATCTTGAATTTCGGACCACACCCAAAAACACTCACTCTCATCCCACGGTGATAACAAAGGTACCCAAGAAGTTTCGTAAAGATTGGTTCATAAATATGGCCTCTAGTCTGAGCTGTATAGAAGATGTGTACAAAAAACTGATTAGACCTAATTTCGGTACAAAATGGCCACTGGCAGCCATCTTGAATTTTAGACCGCACCCAGAAACACTCGTTCTCGTCCCAAGGTGATAACAAAGGTACCCAAGACATTTCGTGAAGATCAGTTCATAAATACAGACTCTAGTCTGAGCCGTATTGACATGTGTACTTACTGTGTGTAAGTCGCACTGAAAAAATCAAAGTTCATCTAATTTGCATAATTTCTGCACGAGAAAAAAACCCGTATTATATGTGATGCATCCCATGGTACTAAACATTCACACAAAATAATTATTCAAATCAGGGCTTTCATATGGAAGCTCTGTGAAAAAATCTGATTGCACCTAATTTTGTACAAAATGGCTGCCATCGGCCATCTTGAATTTCGGACCGGACCCCAAAACACTCGTTCTCGTCCCACGTGATACCAAAGGTACACAAGAAGTTTCGTAAAGATCGGTTCATAAATACGGCCTCTAGCCCGAGCCGTATAGGCATTTGCACTTGCAGTGCTGAAAGTAACCCCAAAAAACATCAAAATTAGTCTAATTTGCACAATTTACGTACGAGAAAAAAACCCGTATTATATGTGATGTATCCCATGGTATTAAACATTCATACAAAAAATTATTCAAATCAGAGCTTTCATATGGAAGTTCTGTACAAAAAACAGATTTCTGCATCGTCGGTACAAAATGGCGGCTGGCAGCCATCTGGAATTTCAGACCGCACCCAAAAACACTCGTTCTCGTCCCACGGTCATAACAAAGGTACCCAAGAAGTTTCGTAAAGATAGGTTCATAAATACGGCCTCTAGCCCGAGCCATAGCAGCTTGGCACTTACAGCTCTGAAAGTAACACTAAATAAATCAAAGTCAGTCTAATTTGCATAATTTACGCACGAGAAAGAAACCCGTATTATATGTGATGTATCCCATGGTACTAAACATTTATACAAAACTTTATTCAAATCAGAACTTTCATACAGAAGTTCTGTACAAAAAACTGATTTTTGCATCATCGGTACAAAATGGCCACTGGCAGCCATCTTGAATTTCGGACCACACCTAAAAACACTCGTTCCCGTCCCAGGGTCATAACAAAGGTACACAAGAAGTTTCGTAAAGATCGGTTCATAAATACGACCTCTAGCCTGAGCCATAGCCAATTGTTGACGTACGGACAGACGGACAGACGGACGACGGGCCATGACAATAGCTCAAATTTGACTTCGTCAAAGTTGAGCTAAAAATATATAAATTACTATAAATTTTTTAACATTTTTATACTGTACCAATGACCCAGACATAGCTGAATAGTAAAAAGGCTGGAGGGCCAAGGACATAGAGCAAGATGGAATACGCTCAATGATATAAAATAGAGTCATCCCCTCTAGGGAAAAAGAAGTATTAGGCCTTACATGTATCTTTCTTATTTATGATAAATTAGAAAGATACAACACCTTCCAAAATTGAGCATCATACATCCATGTACTCTATTAATATCTAGTATAATCCTTATACTAATAATTTTTAAAGTAAGCCAATAAATAAAGAAAGTCTAGAGAATAGAGACTCTTATACTCCTTAAAAGTGTCTGAGGATTGCATAATCATGTCCGTTGACACGTGCTATATTCAAAAGCTATACTTTAAAAACTAAGACTTGAATGAATTTTTAAAACATAAACTTCTCACTAAACAACCATCCCAATAACAGCTCAGAATTACTAATTCCGGAGGAGGTATCCCCTTTTCATAGTAAAACAGGTGACCCAAGGGAACACCCTCCCCCCCCCCTTTTTCTTGCCCTGGGTCAAATAGCCCAGAGCGAAGAGGGCAGCAGAACGGAGTCACTGCCGAAACAGACAGCCTACCTAGCTATAGTAGCAACTGTTAAGTGAATGACATTCTGAGCAGTAGATAATAGACCTAACAATAGAGGCCTCCAGAAATGGACTCAATATTTCTGAGATAAAAAATTCATGAATGTGGATGGCTGAGCGCAATGAGCAGCCTTCAAAAATCTATAATAGCGACACTATTAATGTAAGCCCAAGATGTAGAAGAACTCTTACTTCATGAGCCGAAATCTCAAACACAACTGCTGAGTCAAAGATATACCATAAGCAGTATCGATAGTTAATTGAATCCATTAGCAATAGAATGGAGCGTAACGTCCTTCTAATAGGCATCAAAGACATTAGAAGTTTACGCCCGTAGTAATAAACAGATATCTGTTTATAAATACATAAACTCTAACCGGACAGAGTAAAGGCCTATGCCCGTACGAAGACGGAAGGACCTTAATAACAATAGGATCCGGATATTAGGAGCCTAACTCTTATGCAAAAATCCAACCTAAATAGTAAAGGAAGTAGTGATTCCGAAACTACGAAAGTGAAAATCATCCACCGATAGTGCATGAAACTCACTGACTCTTCAGTAAAAGAGAAGCCAACAGAATTACTGTCTAAAAGGTCAGAATTTGAAAACTACTGTTTCCAGAGGCTCAAATGATTACTTAGCTAAATAAGAACCGAAGTTAAATTCCATATAGGAATTTAATCTAATGATTCTAAGTCTATTTATCGAAAAGTTACTAACTGACTTAGATAAAGAGACATAAGACTCAATTGTAAACTATCATACAGTGCATAGGTATGAGGTAACATAAACCTATAACCTTAATAATAACAGGCTGCAGTAGATCTTGTCAAACAAGTATACTAAAAAGTTGCAATGAGTAGTATGGAGGGATCAATAATATGAACATAGTGATCCCTACACCAACGACGGAAGAGCCTCCACTTTAGCCGCATAGAATAGCGAAGAAGAGGATCTCCTATAGTAAGAAATCGCGTCCAAAGCTCGTCCAGTACAATGCTTACAATACAATAAGGACCACACAACGGAATACGTGAAGGTTGCGACCTTGCAGGTTGTGATAAAGATGACACGATTTTACCCAGCGAAAAAAGATCCTCTCATTGAGGAAGATTTCGCGTTAAGTCCCACAGTAGACATCAGAGTAAATTTACCCACGGTCTCTGTGAAGACAGAGATGCTATCAACAGAAATGTATTGTGGTTGTTTATCTTAGCAATACCTGCTGAAACAACAGCGCCGGAGGATACGCATATCCTATCATTCCGTCCTATTAGATCAATAGAGCGTTAACAACATTAGCTCAGAGATCCGGACAAGCAAACACATACGTCTGCAATTGATTAGCAAGCTGTGTCGTAAATAAATTATCATTGGGCGCTCCCATTGATAGCAAATCTGATTGAATACTTGTTTGTTGAGAGTCCATTCTGACGGCAACAAGCGACCCATAAGTGAACGGGAGTCCAGTAAAACAATCAGACGACCCGGAATATGACGGACCGAAACAGAACTTGGAGTACTATAACAAACAGAAGGATTCTTTCCATTAAATTGAATAACGGAAACGAATGAGTGCCTCCCTGGTTCCGGAGATACGCCACTACTGTCGAATTAACGGACAGGATTTGGACATGCGTTTCTGAATAATGTTCATCCAATGACATAAAGCAAGCCTAAAAAACATTATTCCGCGGAAGATAAGTGCTTGCTTAGAGACTGCGGAACCCAAAGACCCTGGCACTTCGAATCCGTTGGGATCAATATTATATCCCAACCTGTTTGACTAGCAACCGTCATAATTATAACACTCGGATCCGGCAATTGCAGTGGCACTATCTGAGTCAACCACCGAATGTTTGCCCCAGTCTGAATCTCTTGCAACACTAGATAGACAAGAGAACGTGCAAATCGAGCAATTCATGGATTGCTGAAAAGCTGCCGTCGAAGAGAAGCTTCTCCGAGAACGAAGCGACTCTGAGGGAGTTCTTCACCTTACTATCCACGCGCGTGGATGTAGCTAGGGCTGCGTCACGTCTAACCAACTCCAATCAGCCACTGAAGGGCGGAGTTATACGTGAACAAACTACTGCCCTCAAAAGAAATCACATTGAGGATAATATCCCGTAATTCTTTTCTTGAAGACGTAATGATAACGCCTCAGTAAGGTGGATTACGTATGATAAAGCGTCTAAGTTAAGTCTACTAGACATCATTGTCGTTTCCAACCTTGTGGTTGGAAAAGACATAGACGGCGAAAAAGAATATTTCCAGTCTATAACCACGCCGTCTAGATGCATATGAACTCTCGGTATGCCCTGCTCTGCCAAAATAAATTATTCGTATAAATGATAAAAAGGCAGAAATGAGCATTGCGGACAAGAAACTAAACTATCATCTTACGATGCATTGCCGCCGGAAGCTCCGTGTACGTTGACTCCCGCACACGTTCCTATGCGAACGTCCGGAGTCTGCAGGCCTCGTGTCCCTGGCTACCGGATGGTGTGACCTGGTCGCCGATGATTCTCTGACTGGTGAAGCTGACTGGATATCCGAGGTCACGTAGCCAAGAGCGGTCGTGAGAATGAGGAAGCCTTATTGACAGTCTACTCCGGACTGCCTATATGTCGGAGCGTCCCGAGCGACGGACGTATGCTCCGAATGCGAAACATTTTGTACCACAACATCTGGGGCCAGATGTTGTTGTACGAGAGGGGCCTCTCTCGCTCGTCGTCCGGATGGACCAGAACGAGCTATGAACCGGACTAAAAAGCTTCCTCCATTCGCCCTCTAATCCGCCGTCACTGGGTGTGCATTTGGTTGATTTATAGTGCTCGCATCACCCCAAAACTCCCTCTAGACCGCAACGAACGAACCCGGCTGCCGAACCATTCGATGAATGGATGCTACACCGGGCGAGCTAGCGGACGTCAAAGGCCGTCGAACCTACTAGGGTCCTCTTAGGCAATTGGCGTATTTACATGAGCACTTTTCCGCTAGCCCTTCATTAATTGTGACGACGGAGGCACACTGTTGGAAGACATCACAGATACATCACCCTAATCTTGATCGTCTGAAATAGAAATTGATAAAGTAGAGTGACCCTGCGGGGAAAGGACCAAAGTGTCCAATTCCCCACTAACATACCGTGACATACGCTTCCCATGTTGTCATCGAAATCATACGATACAGAACAGGAGTTAATGCGAGTACACTGACCACATATAGAATGATTATAAAAGTCAGAGGAAGACTTCCTCTTATTACAATTGATCAAAATCCTTTCAATGTGAAAAGAAAACAAAGTCCTGGTACTCACACCAACCCCTGGCAATCAAAATACATAATAATAATATGATCCATTAATATAGAAAAAATAATTGAAATCAAAATATTTTGAAAAAATATTTTTTCAGAATAGCCCAAGTTTCTGAAAAGTAACGTTGAGCCCCAATGGATCCCAAGCCTAAGTGTGGACAAAAATTTTAAAAATATTTTAAACAATTTATTCAACACTTACGAACAATAATAATGTATCTAGTTATGATTAAAATAACATCAAGATATTATTTACAAGAAATCCCCCCCCCTCACACAGAAGGCTGTTGTAAATGTAAACAATAAGTGTAAAAACACTAAAATAAGACTCCAGGCACCCAGGCCCGGAATCAGTTACCAAAAATACACTATCTGATGCAAAACAGAGACTTCCAGGGAAGAAACTGCAGAACATCAGATGGTAGATGCAGAACACAACGCCTAACCACCCGTAGGTGAAGACGTAAACATGGGGAAAAGAACAGAATTCATTCTGTTATTCAGCTAAAACTCCCAAGAAATTTTAGTAATAATAATCACAGAAACTATGCCAAAAGCATGGGAGAATAGCAAGAGGGGACTTAAAGGAAAGGGAGAGAGGAAAACACTGAAAAATCAGTGTAACTAAATAACCAGAATGACAACAAAATGGCTGCTGCCTCGAAAATAGGTAACTTAACATAATTTCATTAAAAAAATTTTAAGTTACAGCCCTGATAATATTCTGTCACACATTTTTCCTCTCCTCCTTCTCTATCCTCCTTAGAATCACCATTTCACTAATATTTATGTGTCTGGCATCATTTAAACTGAGATTTACAAGCACAAAGATCAGTCAGATGTTAACTGATGAAGGGCCAAACTTAGAATGATTAATGGCGCCAATTTTGGAACATCCTTGACACTGCGCATGCGCAGTAGAGGTGAAGTGTGGAGGGCCATTCAGGACATGTTTTCTTTGGTTTTAGATGCAAATTTGGGGGATTGGGGGGCAAAATTTGTGTTTGGCCCTATATTTTAAGAGTTAGCACCAGCTATGTCTGGGTCATTGGTACAGTATAAAAATACTGATTTTTGCATCATCGGTACAAAATGGCCGCTGGCAGCCATCTTGAATTTCGGACCACACCTAAAAACACTCGTTCCCTTCCCAGGGTCATAACAAAGGTACACAAGAAGTTTCGTAAAGATCGGTTCATAAATACGACCTCTAGCCCGAGCCATAGCCAATTGTTGACGTACGGACAGACGGACGACGGGCCATGACAATAGCTCAAATTTGACTTCGTCAAAGTTGAGCTAAAAATCATAAACTAATTGTTGATTTGACTCTGTCCCCTGCCATCCTCTTCTTCATGACTCCCCTCCCCCCCCCCCCCCCCCAGAGCACCACCACCTGTGGTTTGCTTTTCTCAAAATCTACTGAGCTAATAATTTCCCAAGTCTTGAAATGTTAACAGGAAAAGATGTCCTAATGTTTAGTTACTGCAAGAATATTAGTACATGGAAAGTATCTTTGTCAAAAACCTTCTTGCATGTGTGGACACTTGTGCCCTGCACAAAACTTTTCTTTTCATCACTGAAGCATTTTTTTTTTAATTCCATTCAAAATTTTCGGGGTACAGAGGGCCAACAGTTAACAGTTCTGTAGTCAGCACAACGGAATAAATGTAGTGTAAATGTAGTGTGAGAAAATAAGTCCATTGTGTATAAATATGCAGTAATAATTTTTCGGCATCCTAAGCGATATCCCGGGAGAGTTAACATGTCTGAGCTGACTGGAAAAACACGGTCACAAAACGCCATTTTGTCACTGAATGTCAACTCGCAATGTTCGAGTGATAATTTCTAAAAAAATATCGCACTGCTGTCAATAATACTTGGCCATGTTATTAAATGATGTTTTATGAACATTTAATGACACAAGAGAGGGTGATGAATTGTTTCTATTTTTAATTTAATCATACTTCCAATTCAGAACATTGAACATTTTTTGCAGTGACAACAGAAAAAGTCACGTGACTAAAATCCCTAACAATGACTATGCGATGACATCACATGACTGAACACTCTAATTCAAATAATGATAATTAAAGGATGAAACATAGTTTGGATCAATAAAGTCTGTCCTAATCAGTAATTAAGGAAATACATGTACTATCGAAAGCAGCCGGTAATAAGGGCGAAAGCTTGATATATATTCCTATTTCCGAGTTTTCAGTTCCCAGATAAACTTGATGGGAACTTTTTCTATAGGATTGAATGGGGAGAATCTGAATGTAGACTACGGTAGAGGGGTAGCCACTACGTTCAGATCTCTGAACTACAGCGTCAGTGGTGCCTGCTATCAACTCTCGGAGTTGATTACATGTGTTTCGTGTTCTATACATCCTAACCTTCATTTTGTTGTATAATTTGTGTATATTTAATCTGAATTTAAAGGTATATCAGAGGTGGTTACGGGTCGTTTCGTACCTTTTCCCTTTCGTACTGGGCCGTTTCGTACCTAAAAAGGAACGAAACGACTTGGGTAATTTTCACTTCTATTTTTCTAAATTTTTTTGTTCAAAAGTTTTAGGCATAGTTTTTAACTTTAAAAAAATCAATATAACATATAGATTTTTAAGGGGACATCCAACCTAACTTTGGTCAAATTTCATGTAATTTTCTTTCAAGTCTAAAAAAGTCCCAAAATGAATAACCCGAATAAATTATATACCAAAATGCTTGGAATGAAACATAGAACATGTGGAAACTGAAATTTGCCATGGAACTGCTGCCATGTGTAAATAGCACCACCTGAAAGTCTGCTGTGGCATAAGGAAGAGAACAAAATTTTTACAATAAAATACCTCAAAATAAAATAACAGCTGTATTCTATAAACATTTAAGTACATACTCGAAGAAATCTTTTCCTAATTCATGAAAGTAATAAAGATTGAGACCAAATGTTATAAGTGGAGTGCTCACTGACTGAAGGCAGACATTTTCTTTTGTTTATGTTTTGATTTGGGGAGTTCAACAAAGGTCAACTTGAAGGAGTCCAGCAGAAGAAGTATGGAAGGACAAAAGAGTGTCTCCCAATATAAAGATGTATGTGTTACTGTAATGGTTTGGAAAGAAAATATGATATTCTCCTATGTAGAATGCACTGCAAAGTCATACATTGTAGTTGAATAAATATATTTACAAACCCCTTGCACTGTAACACCTTTTATCCCATGCACCAATTTGATAATGATTAAATTGTTAAATTTGTCTGGTTTATCAATAAGTATAATAGCTTTTTTTAACTCTTGGACACCAATACACTCATGATATCTGTTGGAGAAGAAATAAGGGTAACTGTAACCTGTCACTGCAATAAACCATCTAATGTACTTAAAAGTACATTGTTATTCAAAACACATCAAATCAACCTTACATAACCATGATTGCATGTACTTTCCCCAAGGAGGCTTCTTGACATATTGAGATCAGAAGGGCACATCCAGAGGGACTCACATATTTTTTTCAAGAACGCAGTACACAAAGCAATCCCAAAAAGGTGACAAGTGAGCTCCATTTGACACAAAAAATTCCTGGGAGGGGGGAGGGGGCTCGCTTCCTTGTATGACTCTACCTCCGACACTCAAGGCATATGCCTATTTTTCTCAAAGTTTAACTCTTTTTCCTGCCATAATCAACATTTTGAGTTCCATAAGCCTTCAAAACAGCTCCGATAAAAGTGTCAAACATCAGATCTGTGGCTTTATACAGAATATTTATTAGGTTATTGCTTGATAAGTAATAGGAACAAAATCTTCACCAGAAAATTCTGTAGCAATACAATTGAGGGTATGAGCAGGCACTTTGCAACAAATTGTAACAAATCAACTAGTTATAAACAAAACTTTAAAAGAGTGAAAAAGTACCACAACCCTGAAAAAATGTGGGAAGAAACACATGCTACAGCAGCTACACAGGCATTGTTTCCCCATGATGCTCGATCACAACACCAAATATCCTTCAAATTGGAGTTGGAGTAGCAATGGTTGAGATACAAGGGAGAATGTTGGTACATGTAATGATGAATGGGTAAGACTAAGATTAAGAGGACAGGGGTCACCACTGCACGGCCCTAGATGCACCTTTGATTTTCCAACATCCAGGTCTGGGGCAAAATAATCGCAACACACCCACCTTATCAGTTCATAATTTCAGTAAAATAAAAGAAATTATCAATTTGAATTAATTAATAGATGATGGAAAATATTTGGCTTCCTTCGCCTTCTCGTACTATTTAATTACCACAAACAATATCAGTTTGATGCCGACAAACGAAACTGAACGCATGTGGTCTGGTTAAAAAGTAACTCGGCATGAATAATGATGAAATTGCGAATATTTCGTGTATTTCATTTGTTTAAAAGCCAATTGCAGCTAATATTGACCGTGCATTCGATAATTCGTTTCGGTTTTGACCACACGGCCACGCTGACACTCCGTGACAGCGGTTATGTTTATTGTGATATGCAAATTGGGGGATGGTTTCCGGTGAAGGAGATTTGTCACATTTGTCAGTGTAAAACGATCATAAAAGACACTGATCGACGCTTGTATTACTATGGTTGGTTGCAATAAAAAACTAAATTCTCAGCATCGTCCAAGCGCACCTTATTTAAAAGCACGAATGCATCATTTTCAACCCATCTTCAATCGGTCCTTTGCAGACATCAACACAGTCCGTGGTAACTTACAATATCACAACATCGGGGGAAATCAACATGCTCAATATAGTTCCAGGTCACTTGGAATATACTTCGTGAAAAAGTGATTTCTGAAGCATTCTGCTTACTTTGTTATGAATATTGCCTTATTTTATGTGTATCGTCCCGATTTTATACACTCGGTTATTTTTTTACAAGTGGTTCATGTTGTCTTTCTAGTGCGTAATAATTCAGATTTTTTGTCAACAAAAAAGTTCAGACGGCCTGTAAACACGAGAGGGAATTTTGAACCATATTTTGCAGTTATGACATTCACATCTCAAGTATTTGCTGTCACCTGTTTGCAAATCCGTTCATACATTGTCTCAAACAAATAAAGGGCGTGATCACGTCCTTGCATTCTTACGATTGCCCAAATTGAGTATTTCTGCAAGAACCACATCGTAATCACATGACCGGAAAAACATCATTGAAACATGGCCACATCCAGAACATCCAAAATTTGTGTTGGTGTTATTACATTCAAACATCAAAACCCACCAGAGTGTGTGTCAAAAAAATGCTTTCTCCGAGTCTGTAGTATGTTATCATTATATTGAGGACAAGGCTTTCGAATTACCGATTATTTTGTGGTTTTACCGGTTCGTTACTTATGCCATTTGCAAATTAATCTTCTTCAAAATCCTAAAATTCACTTTTTTTCCTGAAAAAAATTATATGTGCCTTTTCTATGCACTTTACTCATTATTTTGATATATAATTTGCCTTTCCTTACTTCTCTTATCTGTTTCTGAGGCATTGGGAAAAATGTCAAAAATTGACCAAAGTTATGTTGGACGACCCCTTAAAGAACATTATGCCTAAAATGGCAATTTCAGTGAAAAATTTGAATAATAAAAGCTGTTGGCGGAAATCTGTTCATACCATATCTCTTCCAAACACCTTAACCCCCCCCCCCCCCCCCCCCCCCCCCCCATTTTCCTTATACTGTCTACGATCGGCACAGGCCTTCACTATTTCAAGTGTTAGCTTATTAAGTTATTCCGTTTTTCCTCACTCTTCTCTATTGCCAATCTACTATCGGTCTGGCAAATTAAATACTTTGAATATCTCCTTTTTGTCGTATCATCTTTTAAGTGGGTCGTTTCGTTCATTTTTAGCTGTCATTTAGGTCCGCTCGCTACTTCTCTCTAAAACTATAATAATAACACTTTGGCCAGCCGCTGGTTTGTCGCGGTTCTCGAACGAGAAGGCCTTGGTTACCCCTGAACTCCCAACTGCCTCCCTGTTCCCACGCTTCTCCTCTCCTCCCAACATTCGGAGACGAACTGCTTGATGACATCCCTTGCCCCATTCTTCCCAATCTCTCCGATTAGCACATTAACCCTCTCCTTTGAGTCTCCCCCTAACCACATGTCCTTCATTCTCCCATCCCACTTCCCCATTATACTCCCAGTGAATCTCATTCTTAGACTGATACTTAGGGCATTCTAGAAGGAAGTGTTCCAGGGTCTCCACCATGCCCAAGTTACACATCTGGCACTCCCTTTCACCGTCTTTCCCAATTTTTCCCCTCAGCTCCAGGGATCGCGACCGCAGCTTGAACAGCAGTGACCCCCCAAAGGTGCCATCAAGGTACTCTTCAAAACCTGGCCTCTCTTTATCACGCAGGCCACCCAAAGACCTCTTTGATTTGACCCCCTCTCGCCAATTACGGTTACAATCCTCCAAGACCCTTTCTCTGACGATTTTTTTACCCTGGTTTGCCCCAACGTCCAGGTCCGAGATCTCCAATGAGTAGTTTTCTACTAGCTCCCTCACTTGGACCATCCACCCCGTTTTGATATTTGAGTTGAAGATTTGCAGGAACATTACTTTACACCATCGGCTGTCGGGGAGATTCACCAAATAATTAAGATAACCGAGTTTCAACAGGTCTATCCTGTCCTTGATCCTCATCCACCCAAGCTCACCCCTGATTGCTTCTAGCGCTGCGGCATTGCTCGACCCCGTTATCCATCGGCCTGCATCGTTCTGTAAGATTTCCAAGCTCTTTATGGCCGTCTGGTTTAGAGGTACCACTTCCGTACCGTATGTTATACTTGGCAGCCCCACCATTTCCCAAATGGTTTTCCCCACGAAAACCTTATTGAAACTGTTTCTCCCTATAAGTTTCATTTGGTTAAGGATTCGCTTCCCCTTCAGAATCAATTTATTTGTGTGGTTTTGGTAGATGCCTCTTCCTGTAATGTTTATATTTACCCCCAAATACTCGTAATCACCTGTCTCTCCTACACTGAGAAGTTTGCTGCTCCCTTCCGGAATGCAGAACTCACCCACTCTCCACCTTCGAGTGGGGTCCACTTTGCGACCCACAGGTATAACTTTGCTCTTGCTTTCATTAAGTTCGAGTCTCCATTTGCTCCCATATTTCCCAACAATTCCCAGCATTTTCGTTAGCCCCTCTTCGCTTTCTGACACTAGAACCATATCGTCTGCAAAAAATAGCCCTGGGATCTTCAAATTCCCAACTGCTACCCCCTCGTCGCTACGCAGGAGTTCGTCTCCTAAACCTTTGATGTACAATGCAAACAGGATTGGCGAAAGGATACACCCCTGTTTTAGGCCTCTCCATAGGCACACGTTTTGTTGTAATGTTTCCCAGACTAAGTTCACTCTGTACATCTTTATATAATGCTTTCATAATTCCAACAAACTCGCCTCCTAAGCCCAGAGCCTCCAGCTTGCGCCACATACCCTCCCTCCATACTCTATCGTATGCCTTTTTGACATCCAAAAAGGCCATAAACATCTTTTTCTTTTTTGCTTTCGCGGATTCTATCATTTGGGATAGCGTGAAAAGATGGTCGGTTACTCTCCTTCCCTTCCTGAAGCCATTCTGGATTTCTCCCAAAAAACCCTTCTCCTCAATTACCTCCTCTAGTCTCCCATAAAGAACTTTACAGAAAACCTTTCCAATGTTGCTACTGACAGAGATCCCTCGATAGTTATCCAAAACGTCTTTTTCCCCCTTTTTGTGAATAAACGTCACTTTGCTTTCCCTCCACTCCTTTGGGACCTCTTGTTTTTCTATGGCTAAATTGAATAGGGCAGTCAGGCTTTCCAAGAGTTCCTCTCCCCCTTTTTTGATAAACTCGTTAGGAATTTCGTCCACCCCTCCCGCTTTTCCATTCCTCAATTTTGAGATCACCCTTCGCACCTCCTCAGTTTTGATTTCGCTGCACACGAAGTCCGAGAGATTTTCCTCGACCTGGTTCGGACACTCCGGTGGGTTCCCCATGCCCCATCGCTTATCGTTTACCTTTTCCCAGTGCTTGACTAGTTCTAATGCGATTTGATCTCGCTCTTCTGTAACTCTGTCATCTACTTTAATGCTCTGTTGGTTATTCCCTTTGTTACGTTTGTTCACCCATTTCCAAAATACGCTCGAACTCGACCCCCCTGTCGTTCTTATCGTCCTAATAAGACTGCTATTTTGCACTCTCCGGTTGTCGTCTTTAATCTTATTTACTTTATTTCGTGCTTGTTGGTATTCTTCCTTTGCCACCATGGCCTCATTGCTTTCCACCCCCTTAAGTTTTCTACTTCTCCTGTATGCTGCACATTTATCTTTTCTAACCTTTATGGCCCTTTTCAATTCTTCGTTCACTCTGTACCCAAGTTCCCGTGTTGGCACCCTAATCTTTCCTACACTTTCCTTCCCTGCCTCCACTAGGCTCGCAACTATGGCGGCGGCCATCTTCTGGACACTACCCCCCTTGTGTACGGCTGTCCCCCTTTTTATGCGAGTCGTTTCGTTCCTTTTTATTTTGGTGAGGCGTTTCGTACCTAAAAGGGTGCGAAACGACCCAGTACGAAAGGGTAAAGATACGAAACGACCCAGGGAACGAAAAGGAACGAAACGACCCGTCACCTCAGAGGTGAGAATTTCAAAATAAACAAAATTCCATTACTTATGCAGCCCCTCAAGTAACCGCCTAAGTTATAGCGAAAATAGGTGATTACTATATTCAAATTATAAACATCGCCAAAATATTCATTGGGCATACTTGAAATTGGTACTCCTCTTGGGCGAGGTATGTCTGCAGTGACGCCGAAGATGAAGAACAGTAAACAAACAATGTTTTGGGGCATTTTTTTCAAGTCAAATTTTCTTCAGGCTATCCCCGATTTATAATCTTGTTGATAACAACACGTGGGGCATGAGTGATTGGTCAATTATTCGGTACTTTCCGAGCCTTGTGAAGAAAATTACAAACCGGTAGTAATTCTACGTTTGCAATATTTCGTCTGTGTGAAATCTCATCTGATCTAATGGTTTTAGCGCGCCGAATCCGCGCTGGGACGGTCTGTGGGTGTGGGGGGGAGGGGGGATCCCTTTGTACTCTGTGCCACCAAAAAAAAAAAAAAAAAAAAAAAAAATGCAAGGCAGGTTTCTGACACAACATGAGTTTATTCATGATCCAAAACATATAACAAAACAACATTTAGCACATGAAAAATACTTTTATACATTAAGCACCGTTTCAGATTTTTTCAATAATTGGACGAATATTTTATACTTTGAGCACTGTAAGTATTGGTCAATCGATACGACTTATTGGCGGGCCCAGATATTTGTACTCGGGTTCTAGTCGTTCCGTCCCATGGTCGTTTCGTCCCAAGACGTTTCGTCTCATTTTGGGCGTTTCGTCCCATTTATTTTGGTCGTTTCGTCCATGTAGATTTTTCACTTTGGTCGTTTCGTCCTATGTGGATTTTTCTCCTTGGACGTGTGAATGAATGAATGAATGAATGAAATTCCAAAGTATTTCCGATATTTTAGCCTACAATTTTAACGCATCGGCAACTTAATTTTGTTAACTTATTAAATCGCGATATATCGAAATTACTTTGGAATTATTCACTGAAAAAGTACAACTTTCTAGTTGCGCCTTTTCAGTGAATAATTCCAAACTAATTTCGATATTTCAGCCTACAATATAAACGCATCGGCAACTTAATTTTGTTAACTTATTTAATTAAAATACTTCATACCAAAGAGACGCTCTGGTGTTTATACAAACAGCCGGCTTGATCAATTACACACAACAGACGGCTGTACTCACAACAACCAGCAAGTAAAAGTGTTTGACAGACCGACTTATTCACACAATTAACAACAACAACAACAACAAAAATTTAATTACAATCCTTATCAAAATTATTGAAAACAAACAAAAAATACTGTGAGTCCACATTGAGATTAGTAACAAAAGACATAATGTTTTTTTGATTGACCGACAAATTCACACAAACAAAAAAGAACCTAAGAAACAACAATTACATACAGAACAAGATAAGTTTTTTTTTAAATTAGGGAAGCTAGGCGCTTTCACGTCAATCTCGGATGGGACGAAACGTCCAAAGTGAAAAATCCACATGGGACGAAACGACCAAAGTGAAAAATCTACATGGGACGAAACGACCAGAATAAATGGGACGAAACGCCCAAAATGGGACGAAACGTCATGGGACGAAACGACCATGGGACGAAACGACCTGATCCCTTTGTACTCTGTGCTCAAAGTATGAAATATTCGTCCAATATTTGAAAAAATGGGAACAAACGATGGTAATCAACAGTAAGATAATGAGTATCAAACGTAACATTGAGCACCTGAAAAATATATTATACATTGGCAGGGTTCCCACTGATATCAGGTAACAAGCACTACTTAAGGACCTTTCAGGGACATTCATCTGAAG
The DNA here is from genome assembly GCA_031216915.1 of Pictodentalium vernedei. NCBI lineage: Eukaryota > Metazoa > Mollusca > Scaphopoda > Dentaliida > Dentaliidae > Pictodentalium > Pictodentalium vernedei. The sequence goes on along the minus strand of CM062293.1, from coordinate 457,891,144 downwards.
TTACCACTCCATGAACATCAAAGAATTCCAGCCACGATGACCTGATTCCAGGAAAACCCTAAAAGAATTTCAGCCCAGAGGACCTGATTCCTGGAAAACCCCAAAGAATTTCCGCCACGAGGACCCGATTCCTGGAAAAAAAAACAAAGAATTTCCGCCACGAGGACCTGATTCCTGGAAAACCCCAAACAAGGTACATAAATAATTCGTTCTTTGAGTGCAGCAACTTGAGGTGCCATCTGCAATGCAAAATCATTGCAGATGGCACCTTATTGCACTCATGGGACAATACGGAAATCAAAGAGATGCTGTTCCAGACTAATTTTGTTCCATCTCATATGACAGGTTATCCCGACTTCTTGTCTCAGGAGTAGTTAGGAAAACTGAATTTAAGAACTTTTCAACATGGTGTTGGAGAATCAAGTACTATTCAACAATTTCAAGCACTTTTCAAGGAAGACATTGAAATTCAAGCACTTTTCGTTTTGAGTGGGAACCCTGGATGAGCACATGGAAAACGTTGATTTATTTAAATATTGGACGAACATTTCATACTTTGAGTACATAATCATATAATTATTGGTCAATAGCTATGACTTTTATGTGGCTTTCATATAAGTCATAGCAACTGACCACTAATTAAATTGGGTGCTCGAAGCATGAAATATTCGTCCAATATTTGAAAAAATGGAAACAAACGAATGTAATCAACTATATAAATGGAACCAAATTAACAGTTAGATAGAGAATATATCGTTGCACATCTCCTCAAGAATCCAGGTGAAGTCAGTTCATGTTCCGCATATAACTTCCAAGCTTCTTCTAATTTCTGTGAAATGTTGGTGTATTTAGCACGTCGGTCACCCTCTAAATCATTGGCTGTGACATTTATCTCTACCGTCTTGGATTCTTTCATAAGTATGGGGACTAGCTTGTAAAATGACAGACCATGGCCACGACAGTTCAATCTTCTTTGTCATGCTGAAGAAGAAATAAGTTTTTCAATGAATGAATGAATGAATGAATAATTTACCTACAAACCAATGAATGAATGAAAGACAATGTACAAATGAACGAACGAAGGGACGAATGAATGAATGAACGAATGAATACGAACGAATGCATGAATAAATGAATGGATACGAACGAATGCATGGATGAATGAATGAATGGATGAATGAATGAACAAATGGATACGAATGAACGAACGAATGAATAAATGAACGAATATGAACGAATGAATGCACGAATGAACGAATGGATGCGAACGAATGTAGGGATGAATGAATGAATGAATGAATGAACGAATGGATACGAACAAACGAATTAATGAATGAACGAATATGAACGAATGAATGGATGAATGAACGAATGGATACGAACGAATGCAGGGATAAATGAATGAATGAATGAATGGATACGAACGAAGGAATTAATGAATGAATTACCTTCTTTGTCATTATTGGTCCTGACAGAGTGGTTATGGATGCACCAATCTTGGATGGAGAAGACTTGATTTGTGATCCACTGCTTTTCCAAATATTCAATGATTTCAACTGCCGAGTATTGGCTCTTTGCTGGAATGCCCGGGAGGTCTCTTCAATGTGGTTTGCAGGCAGAAAAGGCAATGCAAGTAGCTGTCTTAGGTAATTGTATATGGATCCCTTTTCACTGTAGGTTGTTGCTAATCCTAAATTTGTGACATTTCTGTATACAGTCTGTGTCATTTTCGTTCTGCACCATGTCTGATCGTGTTAGAGGAGGAAAAGGAGAGGAAGAAGGTTAACGGCGTTTGTGTTTCTTCGTCTTTTTCTTGGGAGGAGGTGGCTGTGATGGTGATAAGATGTTTGTAGCTGTTGGTGTGGTTGGAGATGGTGGGCTGTGATCATTTTCTGTTTTACTTGGAGATGCTTTTTGTATTGCCACTGTTGCCAGTTCTGTTATTTCTTTTATTTTTGCTGATAGTTCTAGATCTTTTCTTTCCCTCTCTTCTCGGATTTTTTTGGTTTCCAGTCGGATGGCTTCCAGGTCCTGGTCCTGGGTTTTGGGTGCCGAAGGGAGAGGCGAGTGGGGGTCCGGAAGTGGCGAGAAGACAGCTTCCAATTCCATATCAGTCTCCACAGGACTTTCCTCATCTATCATCTTCAGCTGTGGAGCTGGGGGCAAGATGGGTGCCTCTGTGGGAGTGGGGGCGGAATTGGTGACTGCTTCTGGCTCCTCCTTTTCCTCACTCTTCTCTCTCTTCTTCTCCAAGAAGGCCTCCAAGCGTCGGGAATCCCTCCGCTTGGTGGACGGGCTCTTCTTCCTCATCTTCCTCTTTTCAGGGCCACCTGAACTCCTCGGGCGAGGACCAGTGTGAGAGGAGGTCCTCTCAGCAAAGATACTACCTCTCCCCGAGGAGGGTGGTGAGTTTGTCTCTTCTTCGACCTTGAATTCAAGAGTCAGGTGAACGTTTTTGCCTATCTCCTGGATAGTCCAGGTGATAGGGCAATAGACGACCAGAGCTGATATCGTCTTCTTCAGTCTCGCTGGTAGTTCCAGTGTTTCCATAATATACGGTCTAATTAGGATGTTCGCGCGCTGAGATCAGAGGTGCGAACGAATGAGATGATGAATGAATGAATGTCTGTGTGAAACACATAGAATATTGTTCTTGTATGATTTTGCACAGCGACGCGAAGTTAGTTACTTATTCCTTATTCGACATTTGCCATTTTTTATTCCATCAAATTTAGGGGAAATGGCACCTGCTGTAGGGTGGCAGAAATGAAGACGAGTTGATTGACATGTTGCCCGTCCCCATTTGACCCCTCTTTACGGGGCAACCAAGGCCCTAAAAGTGATAAGCCCCCAGAAAACCTTCTAGATGGGAAAATCTGATCAAATAAAAGGTTCTGTAGGGTGGCACAAATGAAGACGAGTTCATTGACATGTTGCCCGTCCCCATATGACCCCTCTTTATGGGGCAACCAAGGCCCTAAATGTGACAACCTCCCAGAAAACCTTCTTGATGGGCAAATCTGATCAAATAAAAGGTACCGGAGGGTGGCACAAATTAAGACGAGTTGATTGACATGTTGCCCGTCTCCATATGACCCCTCTTTATCGGGAAACCAAGGCCTTAAAAGTGACAGCCACCCAGAAAACCTTCTAGATGGGCAAATCTGATCAAATAAAAGGCGCTGTAGGGTGGCAAAAATGAAGACGAGTTGATTAACATGTTGCCCGTCCCCATATGACCCTCTTTATGGGGCAACCAAGGCCCTAAAAGTGACAAAATCCCAGAAAACCTTCTAGATGGGCAAATCTGATGAAATGAAAGGTGCTGTAGGGTGGCACAAATGAAGACGAGTTGATTGATATGTTGTCCGTCCCGTCCCCATATGACTCCTCTTTATGGGGCAACCAAGGCCCTAAAAGTGACAACTTCCCAGAAAACCTTCTAGATGGGCAAATCTAATCAAATAAAAGGTGCTGTAGGGTGGCACAAATAAAGACGAGTTGATTGACATGTTGCTCGTTTCCATATGACCCCTCTTTATGGTGCAACCAAGGCCCTAAAAGTGACAATCTCCCAGAAAACCTTCTGGATGGGCAAATCTGATCAAATGAAAGGTGCTGTAGGGTGGCACAAATGAAGACGAGTTGATTGACATGTTGCCCTTCCCCATGTGACCCCTCTTTACGGGGCAACCAAGGCCCTAAAAGTGACAACCTCCCATTCTAACGTTAAATTCGTGGTAACCTCGCGGATAAACTCGCGTTAGTGTCGTGTTTACGTCACGGATATACGCGCGCCAAACTCGCGATAACCTAGCGGATAAACGCGCCTCATACTCTCGTTAACACCGCATTTTACTCGCGCTGACAAGGTGGATGAATTCGCGATAACCTCGCCATAAACTCTCGATAACATCGCGGATAAACTAGGGTTAAACACGCGCTAACCTCACGGATAATCTCACGATAACCTCGCGTTAGCCTCGCGGATTAACTGTCCCTAACAACGCGGATAAACTCGCAATAACCTCGCTTATAAATTCGCTTTAAACTCGCGTTAACCTTGCGTTTAACTCGCGCTAACAACGCGGATAAACTCGCGAATAACCTCGCGCTAACATCGTCGATAAACTCGTGTTAATCTCGAGTTAACCTTGCGGATAAACTCGCGTTAAACACGCGCTGACCTCGCGGATAATCTCGCATCGACCTTGCGCTAACAATGCGGATAAACTCCTGTTAAACTCGAGTTAACCTCGTGGATGAATTCGCGTTAAACGCGAGGTAACCTCAATTTAAACTCACCTTAACCTAGCGGATAGGCTCGCGTTAATCTCGCGGATAATCTCGCTTTAGTGTCACCTGGCTAAGCGCTCAACTCGAGTTAACCTCGGGGATAACCTCGCGTTAACCTTCCGGATGAAACTCGCGCCAAACTCGCGTTAACCTCGTGGTTAAACTCACGTTAACCTCGCATCAAACTCGCGATAATATCGCGGATAACCTCGCGATAACCTCACCCATAAATTCGCATTAATATCGAGGACAAACACGCGTTAAACTCGCGCTAACATCACGGATAAACTCGCGTTAAACTCGCGCTAACCTCGCGAGTTAACTCTCTAACATCGCGGCTAAGCTCGCGATAACCTCGCGGACAAAGTCGCGTTAAACTCAAGTTAACCGCGCGTTGTAATCGCGCTCACAACGCGGATAAACTCGCGATAACCTCGAGCATAAACTCGCGTTAACATCGCCGATCAGCTCGCGGTAAACTCGGATTAACCTCCTTCTAAACTCGCCTTAACTTAGCAGATAGACTCGCGTTAATCTCGCAGATAATCTCGCATTAGCGTCGCCCATAAACTCACGTTTATCGCGCGTATCAATACGCGTTAACCTCGCTAATTAACCCGCGTTAATCTCGCATGAACTTCGGGGATAAACGCACGTTAAACTGGCGGATTAACCATCGTTAAAGTCGCGTTAAACTCGCCATAACCTCGGGGATAAATTCGCGTTAAACCCACGGGTAAACACACGTTAACATCGCGGATTAAAGTACGTTAAACTTGCATTAAACACGTGTTAACCTCGCAAACCATCTGGCGTTAACCTCGCGGATAAACATGTGTTAACCTCCCGGTTTAACTCGTGTAAACCTCGCGGATAAACTCGCGCAAAACTCGCGGATAAACTCTTAAGCTTGCGTGACACTCGTGTTAACCTCGTGGATAACCTAGCGGTTAACATGTGTTAACCTCCCGGATTAACTCGCGGATATTCTCTCGCCAAACACCGGCTAACTACGCGGATAAACACGAGTTAACCTCGCGGAAAACTAGCGCTAAACCCGCCGGCCCACACGCGTTAAATTCGCGTTACCCTAGCAGATTAACTCGCGGATAAATTCGCAAAAAGCTCGGGGATAAATTCGCGTTAAGTTCGCGTTCAACTCGAGCTAACAACGCGGATAAACTCGCGATAACCTCGCGAATAAACTTGAGTCAACATCACCGATAAACTAGCGTTTATCTCGCGTTATACTCGCGGGCAAACTCGCGTAAACCTCGCGCATAAACTCGCGCAAAACCCGAGTTAAACTTGCCTTACCCTCGTAGATAAACTCGTGTTAAACTCGCGTTAAACTTGCAGATAAGCTCGCGTTAAACACGCGCTAACCTCACGGATAAACCCACATTACCCTCGCGTTAAACGCGCGCTAACAACGCGGAGCAACTCGCTTTAAACTCGAGTTAACATCGCGGATAAACTCGCGTTAACTCGCGGATGAACACGTGTCAAAATCACGTTAACCGCGCGTATAAACTCGCGTTAAACTCGAGTTAACCCCGCGAATAAATTCGCGTTAATCGCACAGAGTAACTCACGTTAAACTTGCGTTAACGTCGCGGATATACTCGCGCCAAAACTCGCGATGACCTCGCGGATAAACTCGCCTCATACTCGGGTAACATCGCTTGTAACTCGCGCTAACAACGCGGATAAATTCGCGATAACCTCCCACATAAACGCTCCGATAAACTCGCGCCAAAGTCGCGGTAACCTCGTGGAAGAACTCGCGTTAACCTCGCGTTAACATCGCCGATAAAGGAGGGTTAAACTTGAATTAACTTCTGGGATAAACTCGCGTCAACCTCCCGGATACTCTCGCGCCAAACTCGCGTTAACCTCGCAGAAAAACTCACGTTAACCTCGCGTCAAACTTACGATAATATCGCGGATAAACTCGTAATATCCTTGCGCATAAACTCGCATGCATATCCCGGACAAACTCGAGTTAAACTCGCGCTAACATCACGGATAAACTCGCGTTAACATCGCGGGTTAACTTTCGCTAACAAAGCGCATAAACTCGCGATAACCTCGCAGACAAATTCGCGTTAAACTCGAGTTAACATCGCGCTAACAACGTGGATACACTCACGATAACCTCGCGCATGAACTCGCGTTAACAGCGTTAACATAAACTCGTGTTAAACACGAGGTAACCTCGCGGATAAACTCGTGATAACCTCGCCGATAAACTCGCGTTAAATTCGTGTTAAGCTCGCGGATAAACTCGCGTTAACGTTCCGCATAAACTCGCGATAACCTTGCGGACGAAACACGCATTAAACTCGCGTTAACCTCGCGCATATGTTAAACATAACACGCGTTAAAAATGCGATAAACACGTGGATAAACTGACGAATAAACTCGGGTTAAAGTCGTGTTAACCTTGCTGATTAACTCGCGGATAAACTCGCGTTAACCTCCGGGATTACCTCGCGTTAAACACACGGATAAACTTGCGTTAACCGCGCGGATAAATGCGCGTTGATATCGCGGAATAACTCGCGTTATTCTCGTGTTAAACTCGGGGATATAATCGCGGAGTCTAACCATTTGGTCAACGCAAGTTTGTCCGCGATGTCAATATGGGCAATATGTCAATCAACTCGTCTTCATTTGAGCCACCCTACAACACCTTATATTTGATCTGATTTGCCCATCCAGAAGGTTTTCTGGGAGGTTGTCACTTTTAAGGCCTCGGTTGCCCCATGAAAAGGGGTCATGTGGGGAAGGGCAACATGTCAATCAACTCGTCTTCATTTGTGCCAATCTATAGAACCTTTCATTTGATCAGATTTGCCAATCTCGAAGGTTTTCTGGGAAGTTGCCACTTTTAAGGCCTTGGTTGCCCCATAAAGAGGGAGCATATGGGGACGGGCAACATATCAATCAACCCGTCTTCATTTGTGCCAACCTACAGTACCTTTTATTTGATCAGATTTGTCCATCTAGAAGGTTTTCTGGGAGGTTGTCATTTTTAGGGCTTGGTTGCCCCATAAAGAGAGGTCATATGGGGACGGGCAACATGTCAATCAACTCGTCTCCATTTGTGCCACCCTACAGCACCTTTTATTTGATCAGATTTGCCAATCTAGAAGGTTTTCTGGAGGTTGTCACTTTTAGGGCCTTGGTGGCCCCATAAAGAGGGGTCATATGGGGACGGGCAACATGTCAATCCCTCGTCTTCATTTGTGCCACCTTACAACACCTTTTATTTGATCAGATTTGCCAATCTAGAAGGTTTTCTGTGAGGTTGTCACTTTTAAGGCCTTGGCTGCCCCATAAAGAGGGGGTCATATGGGGACGGGCAACATGTCAATCAACTCGTCTTCATTTGTGCCACCCTACAGCACCTTTTATTTTATCAGATTTGCCCATCTAGAAGGTTTTCTGGGAGGTTGTCTCTTTTAGGCCTTGGTTGCCCCATAAAGAGGGGTCATATGAGGACGGGCAACATGTCAATCAACTCGTCTTCATTTGTGCCACCCTACAGCACCTTTTATTTGATCAAATTTTCCCATCTAGAAGGTTTTCTGAGAGCTTGTCACTTTTAGAGTCTTGGTTGCCCCATATAGAGGGGTCATATGGGGACGGGCAACATGTCAATCAACTCGTCTTCATTTGTGTCACCCTATAGAACCTTTTATTTGATCAGATTTGCCCATCTAGAAGGTTTTCTGGGAGGTTGTCACTTTTAGGGCCTTGGTTTCCCCATAAAGAGGGGTCATATGGAGACGGGCAACATGTCAATCAATCTTCATTTGTGCCACCCTCCAGTACCTTTTATTTGATCAGATTTGCCCATCAAGAAGGTTTTCTGGGAGGTTGTCACTTTTAGGGCTTTGGTTGCCCCAAAAAGAGGGGTCATATGGGGACGGGCAACTTGTCAATCAACTAATCTTCATTTGTGCCACCCTACAGCACCTTTTATTTGATCAGATTTGCCTATCTAGAAGGTTTTCTGGGAGGTTATCACTTTTAGGACCTTGGTTGCCCCATAAAGAGGGGTCACATGGGGACGGTCAACATGTTAATCAACTCATCTTCATTTCTGCCATCCTACAGCAGGTGCCATTTTTCCTAAATTTGATGGAATAAAAAATGTCAATCAACTCGTCTTCATTTTTGCCACCCACCAGTACCTTTTATTTGATCAGATTTGCCCATCTAGAAGGTTTTCTGGGAGGTTGTCACTTTTAGAGTTTTGGTTGCCCCATAAAGAGGGGTTATATGGGGATGCCCATCTAGAAGGTTTTCTGGCAGGTTGTCTCTTTTAGGGCCTTGGTTGCCTCATAAAGAGGGGTCGTATGGGGACGGGCAACATGTCAATAAACTCGTCTTCATTTGTGCCACCCTACAGCAGGTGCCTTTTTTACTGTTTTGATGGAATAAAAAATGCCAAACGTCAAATAAGGAATAAGTAACTAACTTCACGTCGCTTAAAATGGTCAAGTCTAACAGTACATTGATACCAAATCACTTTTTATTGATATAGGCTAATTCCTACAAGCGTCATAAGGTGGAGTAATATTCCATCACGTTGTAGGTATTCTGGACAGCAAAAAATTTAAACTCGTCGTATGTGTGTTATACAGCAGTCACCAGAAGTGATGTAGATGGGGCAAAGTAAATGTGTGTTTAATTCCTACTTACCAAATCCAGCTTCGTTGGTGAAGATACCCTACCCTGGAAATATTTCCTTTTGGGAGGTCCACCGTGTGTGTCCCACCCATGAAGAAGTTTTGAAAAAAAACTGCAAATGGCGCTATGTGATGACACTTGGAGCCTGAGGCTCGAAAGAACGCCAGTTTTCTCCATGTCTATAGTATGTCATCTGCAATTCCATTAGGTGACTCAAAATGCAGATCGAAGAATTCTGGTTTTTTGGAAGTAGGAAGTGAGTAGTAGTGCATGTACCCGAACGTCCCCCATTGGGGGGATCTCATGGGGGATCTCATATGTGACGTCATAGTCACGTGACCTGGTGACGTCATGTTGTGTTGTCATGGTAACCCGCGTGAGCGGCCATCTTGTGACGTCATCTCCATAGTGATACGTGGTGTTAGTGCGCATGCGCAGCGCGTGTTGTTAGGGTGACACATGTTTCCGTCGGCCATTTTGTATACTGGAGGCCGCCATCTTGGTTTCTATGGTAGCACGTGATTGCTATGTGACCCAATTTTTCTGCAATGGTACGGGGTATGTTCGGAGGGTGTGTTCCTTTGTAGAAGAGTATTTTCCCGATTCGTAGAATTACCCAAATAAACCCGACAATCCCTCCAAATCACCAAAATCCACCCGAACTTTTACTATTTCGAATTCTTCTAGAATTCTCTGCTTTTATCTATATATGCAAGAGCCTATTAGTTGGAACAGTTTTGCTTATTATTTCTATATTTAGCTTTTCTGGTCTATTCTTGTTAGTTCTAACCCTATTCCAAGTACTCTTGTTGTTTCATTTATCTAGATAATAACCAACCAATCAGATTGCTTGATTTCCCATAATCTGTATACAGAGTTATCTCCCTTCTGTATAATAAAAGACTATATTCAACGGCCATATCCCATGGAATCCCATTTTGGGGAAACACCCGTGGCTATAGAATCCCTTTTCTGTCATATGTGCTTATGTGAAAAAGCACAATGTGACACAATGTGCCCTAGCACAAAGGCACATGCTTTATGTGCCGATATGTGCTTATGTGAAAGGCACAATGTGACACAATGTGCCCTAGCACATAGGCACATACGGGTATTTGAGGATACCTATGTCCTGGTATTGTTTTATTCGAGGATACCTACTGGAGAATCCCTTTTTAGTCATATGTGCTTATGTGAAAAGGCACAATGTGACACAATGTGCCCTAGCACAAAGGCACATGCTTTATGTGCTTATATGTGCTTATGTGAAAAGGCACAATGTGACACAATGTGCCCTAGCACATAGGCACATACGGGTATTTTAGGATACCTGGTATTTTATTATTTAAGGATACTAGTTGGACTTTACATCCGGGTACTTCTGTTGGGGTAGTAGATAAAAAAAAAACAACACTGAATATAAATTTAAATTTCTTTTATTCATGTATACAATTCAATGTCTCAAGGCATTTCTCTTTGTAGTTCTTCTTGCATGGGCTAACCATTTCATCTTCTTGTGGGCTGGAGCTTCTTCCCATTGCATAGCTAGGTTCTTGATAAAACACATTCTCTCATTTGATAACTTGGCTTTGTTGGTTGCTTTAATTTCCTGTCTGGCATCTTTGGGTTTCTCTTTCTCTAGCTGTTTCATAGTAGTAACTTCAGTCTTCTTAGTAGTAACTTCATTTGTGGTTTGAGTGGAAACATCCTTCTTAGCTTCAGTAGTAACTTCATTCGTAGTGGTAACTTCATTCTTTATGGGAGCTGGCATCTTTTTCTTGACTTCAGTAGAAACTTCATTCGTAGTGGTAACTTCATTCTTTATGGGAGCTGGCATCTTTTTCTTGACTTCAGTAGAAACTTCATTCGTAGTGGTAACTTCATTCTTTATTGGAGCTGGCATCTTTTTCTTGACTTCAGTAGAAACTTCGTTCTTAGTGGAAACTTCTTTCTTTGTGGGAGCTGGCATCTTTTTCTTGTCTTCAGTACAAACTTCGTTCTTAGTGGAAACATCTTTCTTTGTTTCTGTAGAAACTTTGTTCGCAGTAGTAACTTCATTCTTGTTTGTATTGTGAGTCAATTCTGTCTTTATTCTTTTGTTTACTGATCGGCCAGTATCCACACATCTTTGTTTCTTTCCACCAGCATTCATGTCCAGATTTTTTCTCTTGGCTGCATTTACCACACGATTCACTTGGGTCAGTTCCTGGGAAGTTAGCTTTAATCCAGCATCATTCTTGAAGATCTGTATATGTAAATCATCTTTGAATCTGAGCACCGTTGTTGACACAGACATCTTCACTCTTCGACGTTCAAAACGGAAATGAATTTATTTTTATACCAACACTCCTTTTATACTTTTTTCTAATCGTCTTCTTCTTCATCATCATCTACTCGGAATGAGTAGTTTGTCATAAGGTTGTCAAACAGAAATCTTCGCTTTTCCAAGGCATATTTCTGGGATTCTTCAAAGTCAAAATCCTCTTCTTCACGAAGACGCTTGGCAGTTTCTTGAATTTTCTTGTGAATTGAGTCGTTGCAAAAATTTCGAATGTACTCAAGGGTATAAATGTATTTCTCACTAATGGCTTCTCTAACATTCTTTTGAAGTGCTCTATATGCTGTTTCAACTGCATCTTCATTGTCCATTCCATCTTCGATATATTTGTTCATGAGATTGTCAAAATCGTTTTGGTATTTGTCAAAGGCACTTTGAACGATACCTCCCATCATAGAAACGTCTTCCTCTTCATCTTCTTCTTCTTCATATTCCATATCTTCTGATAGTTCCGCCGATTCATCAGGGTCCGAATCTCTTGACCAATTTTTGGGTGCACAGCTGGATTGCATTGTGGCCGCTCTCTTCGAAGGTCAGATTACAAATAACAAATTTCTTATGAGCACGACCCTTTTATAGGATATCGGACAGAGCATTGATGACGGGTTTGATCAACTTTCCTAAAAAGCCTCCTTTCTGTATGATGCGTCTTCTTTTCCGATAAGATAGTTCTCTCTTTGGTGAGGCAATTCTCCTTATTTCGTACTTGTGTGGAATCAACTTAGCTCTCTCAGATTTGGTTATAGGTACTGCGCCCGTCAAGATGTTCGAGGCACAATCACATATACATTCTATCAAATCATCACTGGCCATCTTCAGCATAGTTTTGGTTTCATATCGATTCGCATCAGATAGGATGCGCAGTGTATCTAAATTTCTTTCTAATCTTGTAGTGTTGCTCGATGTTTCCGATTTCCTCATGGGACAGTAATCATCTTCATGCCTCTTACGTGTGAAGCTCCTGGAGAATTCTTTATTACAATATCTGCAGCAATGGATTTTCATGACTTTACTCTTTCGTGGTCGTAGAACAAATGAATTTATTTTTACTCCAACACTCCTTTTATACTTTTTTCAGAGCTAGGACTGGGTTGATAAGCGCTGAGAGAAAGCAACTCTTTCGTAGTATACATCTTTTGATATCTGTAGAAATTCCATCATCTGTTAGCAGCTTCAATACATGTTCGTATTTTCGCAGTCATCAAATTCAGCTAAATTCAGTGGTATCTTATCTTCGAGAATGTTGGTAGCACATTTGCATAAACAGGTAATCAAATCTTCATCAGCAGCACGTAGAACGGCATCGATTTCCTCCTTGTCAGCATCCCGTAAAAATTCTAAAAGTGCTTTATTCTGGTCAGTCAGTCCAGTATCTCTCTCCTCTTCTCTTCTTCTTGTACAGTTATGTTCTTCATGTCTCTTCCTATTGTATGGCTGTGCGAACAACTTAGTACAATATCTGCAGTGGAGCCGACGATGGTCCTTTTCATGTCTTCGAGCATTATCCGATCTTGAAAATGACTTGGAACAGTATCTGCAACGAATTGGTAACATGTCTTCACTCGACGACGGTCAGGACACAAATGAATTTATTTGCGTACCAACACCCCTTTTATACCTTTCCCAACAGAAGTACCCGGATGTAGCATGAAGTACCCGGATGTAAAGTCCAACTAGTATCCTCAAATAATAAAATACCAGGTATCCTAAAATACCCGTATGTGCCTATGTGCTAGGGCACATTGTGTCACATTGTGCCTTTTCACATAAGTACATATAAGCACATAAAGCATGTGCCTTTGTGCTAGGGCACATAGTGTCACATTGTGCCTTTTCACATAAGCACATATGACTAAAAAGGGATTCTCCAGTAGGTATCCTCGAATAAAACAATACCAGGACATAGGTATCTTCAAATACCCGTATGTGCCTATGTGCTAGGGCACATTGTGTCACATTGTGCCTTTTCACATAAGCACATATCGGCACATAAAGCATGTGCCTTTGTGCTAGGGCACATTGTGTCACATTGTGCTTTTTCACATAAGCACATATGACAGAAAAGGGATTCTATAGCCACGGGTGTTTCCCCAAAATGGGATTCCATGGGATATGGCCGTTGAATATAGTCTTTTATTATACAGAAGGGAGATAACTCTGTATACAGATTATGGGAAATCAAGCAATCTGATTGGTTGATTATTATCTAGATAAATGAAACAACAAGAGTACTTGGAATAGGGTTAGAACTAACAAGAATAGACCAGAAAAGCTAAATATAGTAATAATAAGCAAAACTGTTCCAACTAATAGGCTCTTGCATATATAGATAAAAGCAGAGAATTCGGGAAGAATTCGAAATAGTAAAAGTTCGGGTGGATTTGGGTGATTTGGAGGGATTGTCGGGCTTATTTGGGTAATTCTACGAATCGGGAAAATACTCTTCTACAAAGGAACATACCCTCCGAACATACCCCGTACCATTGCAGAAAAATTGGGTCACATAGCAATCACGTGCTACCATAGAAACCAAGATAGCGGCCTCCAGTATACAAAATGGCCGACGGAAACATGTGTCACCCTAACAACACGCGCTGCGCATGCGCACTAACACCACGTATCACTATGGAGATTACGTCACAAGATGGCCGCTCACGTGGGTTACCATGACAACACAACATGACGTCACCAGGTCACGTGACTATGACGTCACATATGAGATCCCCCATGAGATCCCCCCAATGGGGGACGTTCGGGTACATGCACTACTACTGAAGTGGTTTTATGGTGGGGAAAATCCCCTGCCGCTCCCACCGACACCATTGTAGTAAATTATGGCAGTGTGCACAAGTATTGATCAGAGTCTACGTAAGCCAGTATAAGTAGTATTAAGCCGAACGAACAGACTCGAGGTTAGAGAGACACCACAGCTGTCCAAACCATAAATATAGTGTTGTGTGTGCCAAATGATTGATACAAAGAAGCTACTCGTTTTGTAAGTTCCAACCCATCATCGTTCAGTGCATTTATTGCACAAATTGAGAGCATGACAGGGGAGATGGACTGCACTAACTGTTTCATTGAGCATGGTTTAGCCTGGATTAATTATTATGCATCTATGCATATAGTCTTTTCCAAGTTACTTAACCCCATACACACTGATGTCAAAATATCCAGATTTGAAGTAGCCATTTTCCCCATAATGCAAGTGGGAATTTAACCAATTCAGTCCTGTTTGACAGAGCTCATTGAGCTCTGTCAAACAGGATTGAATTGGTTAAATTTCTAGTTGCATTATGGGAAATATTTGCACCCTGAACTTTAGATATTTCGACATCAGTGTGCAGGGTGTTAATTTAATCACTATCGACCTTCTTTCACCGTTTACGAGAGAATTATCAGTACTTCTTGCCATCAACTGGGATGGTGGATAAGTGTGTTGTCATGATTACTTCTTACATGTACAATTCAATAGATAAAAACAACGTCTATCACCTTTTATTCGTGATTCAAATGGGGTGTTTGGTGTAAGGGTGGGGTAGTTATCTGGAATTCCAGAAGCATAAAACACAATAACCAATAAATACGCAACGTCCAGTCTCCCTCGATAGGCCGACGAATAACTCCCGGCATTAAAACAAAACACAAAAGAGAAGTTTCGCGCTGCCTTTCCCGCAACATTCCACACACCAATTCTACACGCCATTATTTAACTATCATAAAAATCGGTGCATATCACCTTCACCTCCCCATGAGCGGATGCAGAGGGCGAACAGCGCCCCAACCCCTGTATTTTGCAACTCAATTCTTTCCAGAAGCATCCAGACCAGGGTACAAGTTGTTATGGACCCGCCACTCCTCCTCCCCGCCATGCATGGTGATATGTCACAATAAAATCTGCGTTAACGCTCATACCTGTACGCTTATTATCTGGTACTCATTGCTGCTCTTGGGAAGGATCGAAGCTTTTGTTTGTCCGTTGTAAAAAAACTAATGGGCGCTCGAACACCAGTATTTTCTCGGAAAGCCACCATTCTGAAAAATGTTGACCATATGACGAAAGTACAATTTTCAGTATGCAAAATTATTATTTTGTTTGAAATATCCTTTGTATACAAGCGCTCGCAAAAAGTATATGTCAATCAAATAGTCCTGTGCAGGAAATAATTTCGAGTATTATTATTATGTTAAAGAACTGCATTCGTTAAACGAAAGTAATTATTTTGAAATAATAATAATAAACGAACGTTTCCGACCTGCTCAGTTTATTAATCTTTTAAATGTTTGATTGCTGGAAGCCCATATTTGTGCTACATTCTGAAGTGCAGGCACCACACAAACTGAACTATTTCTATTGCCTGAGTCAGACATTAAATTTCGAGTTGTCGCCCCTATTTTTTCACACTTGACTGCACGTGTAATAATTAAAAAGCTTCGCACCTCCCTGTGTACCATCGATGAAGTAATTAACTTACAGTCGTCTCGAACGCACAAGCACATTGGAATATGAAAACGAAATGTGATTAACAATAGTCGGCGACCATTCGTTACCTGCACATCGTATTCATATCTCGATATACTTGTATGTTTGGAATTGAATGCAATTCACAACTTTACAGTTGGCTGTCGGTCGCGTCATCTGCAGAACTGTAAATGTACAAAATGAAAGGCAAAGACTAAAATGTGATGTGAAATGTTTTTATTATTAAAATTCAAAAACTTAAACACAACAAATAAGTAAATATTTACAAACAACTATCGTCCAAAAGCACGCGCAAATCTTAAATAAGGGGATGTGAGGACTGGGAGTGGGAGGGGTGGGGTGGCGTTCTTCATATTTGAATTTTTGAATTCTTGGGTAAAATGCATTTGAGAACAATTTTATAGCCCGAAAAAAGGATTTTTTAGGGCAGTTTCATTTTGTTTTCGGGCCAGTTTATGTCGCCCCCCCCCCCCGCCCCCCCAAAATATGAACATCGCTCGAAAAAATCGTTTTTCACAGTGCAACTTTACAACTTTGTTTGCCCTAAAAATTGGCTCCCTAGAATCATGTGAGTGTGTGTGGGTGCTGAACTTGCTCGGAAATCAAAAAATGTCACAAGTCAAGTGTTTGTAGCTAATAATCCTGGACTGTATTGAATTGATGTGGGAGTTGGTTGGGGGAATGGGGTAGCCTCTATGAGGCCCATAATAGACCAGTGGCGTAGCCAGGATTCTATAATTGGTAGCCAAATCATTTTTTGTAGGGGGTGCGGGCGGCAAACAATGATGTTTGTCCCTCCCTAGTCCTAGCTAGGACTCTCTCTTGTCGTTACCCATCCTTCCAGTTTTCTCCCGGAAAGTGGAAGGCCAGTATAATGACCCCAAAATTATTTGCTGCGATGAATTTCCTGTCATCATTAATATTGGCTGCATGAAAGTTGCTAAAAGTTCGGCAGAAACAGATTCCCAAGTACACTGATACAGAGGGTAGTCTTTCCATTTCACCAAGTAAACATCTTCCTGAAAAAACATAAATAAAGGAATTGAGGAGAATATAATTTAATCGGGATATTTGAGTCGTGCGCTTTATATGAAAATACCAGAAATATAATAATGTAAAAAGATGTATCCGCAAATTAATTTTTTTCCTTTTTAAAACTGTTCCGCCCATTAAAAAATTATAATGGAAATTGATTAACCATAGAAAACTAGGCCTCACGGATAAGAAAATTGTTTCTTCTTCTGTTATTGCACGTCGATGGTGCACATGCCTGGAATTTTTAACAAGTGACTATTAAAAAATGTCCTAATTAAGCTCTGAAAGTTACAGTAAGTGGAGAGTGGATCACCGTTATTAAAACAGAATTGAGTTTTCCACCGCCCCCAATACGACCCGCCCACCCATACTCCCCCCCCCCCAAAAAAAATAGTAATAAACAGTTTGTGAACAAGCAAACTTTCAGCCAACAGACCTCCAGGTTTAACCATGATGTGTGTTGGCTAAAACGTCGCTTGTCCTTATGCATTGTCATAGCATTTGATGCGTATCATCCAGGTGGGTTTATTCTCAACAAGCCGAATCCCAAGAAGACGAATGCCGAAAATAGTCACCCCAACAAGACGAATTCTATTCAAATGACCATTTTCAGTTTATGCATTACGTGTACACTCCATACGACAAAAATATCCAAAAATCGACTGAGTGTGTTATGTGTAATTACACAATGTAAGACGTACACTCACTAATCAGTGTTGATTGGATCTTTTTTTGTACCTGCATTTTGTTTGGGTATTTTGTATATCAAATAAAATCTTTAAAGGTGAAAATCGGTTCAGTAAATCACGTTATTTTGTGTGATAAATTTGGCCCCAAAAAATGAGAATTTCGCCGATCACGTGTCATATATCAGCGAAACTTTTATTTTAATATGAAAATAAATCGAAAATCTCACGAATTAACGAACGGATTTTTTCAATTCCTATATAAAACCGCAGAGTTCTGGAAATGAAAGATATGGCATTTGTATCTGAATATTTTATTAAATGTAGGTTTTAGAAATTTTCTGACTCAATAACAATTGCTAACCAGGGACAGTCTCCGAAAGATTTTTCTCGCGAAACATTAATTGGTTATGTAATCCTTCTCACGTGACCGCACTAAAACAGCTTTTCATACCCGGTCGTTTCTACACAAACGACGGGGTATTAACAAGTGCGGATTTGTATGCAATGTACACGTAATGGGACGGCATGATGGTGGAGAAGACTTATCATTAAACTGAGAATTTGCTTCGAAATTTTAAAAAGCGTTCAAGTAAAATGGAAATGAAAATTTTAAATGCTAGTATTTCCATTTGCTTTTTAATTATTCTTTTTAAAATTGAGAATCATATTTTCAGTTCATCAATGGTAGGATATTTATATATTTGCCATAATGGAATCTTCGTAGAAACTGTAGCAAACTTGAGACCAAAATAAAATAAACAAACTATTTATGCATGGGTTGAGAATATTCTCCCAAAATGGAGTAGCGCTAAATGCTATTTTACAGTCGGTTAATTGGCGTGGATTCCTACAAAACCACTCTCCCCTTTACCCACCAAGGTAAAGTCTGGTTTCGGGCCTGGGCTCCACTCACTTCGACATCCTTAGAGAAGATAAGTAATAATGAACTCACCGTTATGTTTTTCTTGTATGTTATGAATCTTTTAACTTGGTGCTTTGAAGGTAAAACATTTCTTCTTGTAGATATAACGCGTTCAGTTCGAGGAAGTTTTTCTCCTTCTGATAATTTTTTTCCAGTCAGTATTTTTATGAAGACGGAGTGACCGCTCTTCCCGAAAGGAATGGTTTCGCGCGCCGAAGGCGCGCAGGGACGGCATGGAGAACAAGCCCCTTTCGACCCTAAATGACTGTAGATGACCAATTCTCACATGTCTAGGCGTGCTGGAGGAGGAACGGGCTCAGGTACTCGGCAGGTGTCACCAGTTGCGGCGCCTGACTTGAAAGTTTTATATTCTGTGGATGTGGTTCACATTATATTTGAAGTGAATTTATTTCACACGTATTGATTTGGCTTGTTACAATTTATAGGAGAGTGCCCATATATATATTGGCACGCTCTCCCAAATTATAACAAGGCAAAGGCATTTGAACAAATTCTGGCAACCAAAAAAAAATCTGCAACCTTCGACTGAAAAAATGTATTGAGTGACATTTCAAGTTTGTTCCGACATTCAGCGACCCGGGAGCACTGCCGCAAAATTTTAATTCTCGTCCCATATGTCAGAAAACTTCTAGATCCTAGCTTCTGGCCTTCTCGTAGGCGTTGTTGTGACAGAAGAGGGAAAGATTTCTAACTGGGTCGTGAACGTTCAATATGATGCACTTTTACCAAATATATCTCAACGGAAATGAATAGATGGATGTATTGTTGTTCTATCGCTATAATTGTGTGCTTATAGTATTTATAACATTCGAGTGCATTATTCAATTACTTTCAGTACAAAACACCAAGCTGCTATTTAGACATACGGAAATGTACGGATAATTTCTAAGTTGCAATATATCGGTGAGATATCTGCTCCTAAACGGACAGTTATTGTGTTATGGAGAGCGATGACATGAAACACCCAATCAATAAAATGTACCGGCTTCAATCCATGTATCTAAAGTAGTAGGCTATTACCGTGATTACAATACGATATCTATTATCAGTGACAATATAGAGCACCTCTCATGTATTATTGAAGAAATATATTTGTAAATTAGAAGTTAGATTTTAACCCCTTTATAACCCTTTACCCAACGCAGACGATATCAAAATTTATTATTTTAAATATCATTTTTTTTACATTTTTCAAATAATTTCAACAAAACCATATCATGTGACCCCTCATTGGAACGAGCTCAATGAGCTCGTTCCAATGAGGGGTCACATGATATGGTTTTGTTGAAATTTTTTGAAAAAAATTATTTTTTCATGTGCTCAATTTGCATATCACGCGGGCGGATTCGGCGATTCGTTAGGTAAAGGGTTAACTCTTTTGCACCACGCCCAGTTTAGCCATATATGGAGGACTTCTACGTACGCCTGTATGTGAGGAAGTTTAATAAAATTTATCGCATACATGAAACTCTATCATCGAAATAATTTTCTCTGAGAGGCTGCAAGCCGAGAGGTGCTCGGTTCGAATCCCACTTGCGGCAACCGCGTTGTGTCCTTGGGCAAGACACTTCACCCCCATTGTCCACGTGGGGGCACGGTGGCGTTGTGTACCAAGGCGTACTGCACGTCAATGTTGCACTTGTCGTCAATGTCACCCTGTTTGTGTGGAGTTAGTATGTTGGGGAGCTGGCAGTTGCTAGTCGTTGCATAGTTGTTCTCCCCGGGTACTCCGGCTTCCTCCACCCGTAAAACTGTCGTGGTCATGATTAGCCATTGTGCAGAAATATGTGACCTTAAACACCAATAAATAAATAAATAACAAACAAACGTTTTCCTTTGTTCACGGGCGACAAAATAGTCTCCAAATGGAACGGAACAAATGGAAGCTGCACGAGTCTTCTAGTACGAGCGGCAGTCTGACGCTACAAGTTTTAAGACTTCGTGATGAGCCAAGCTCTCAGGCCACCAGTCTAGTCCTGTCAATTTCTGAGAGGAATTCCGCGCTGTTATTGTGGACTGGAACCAGTCTAGTCCATAAATAGTCCATCACCTCGGCGCCTACGTTTATATTCACTCGTCTGGATCCTACAGCTCGCTTTTTCAACCAACTGATATATTCCGAACAACTGAATCTGAAACAAACTACTACAAACATTCATTTCCCTTTACACAACGCAGATGATTTCAAAATTTATTATTTTAAAAAGCATTTTTTAAATTTTTTCAAACATTTTTCAACAAAACCATATCATGTGACCCCTCTTTGGAACGAGCTCGACGAGCTCGTTCCAAAGAGGGGTCACATGATATGGTTTTGTTGAAATTTTTCGAAAAATAATATTTTTTCAGCTGCTGAATTTGCATATTACGCGGGCGGGTGCGGGCGATTCGTTGGGTAAAGTGTTAATCAACCTGAATCAACGGAAGAAATGTTGCTCAATCGAGACTTGATTTGACAAAATATTTCAAATATTTGATGGCATTATCATGTTAAGAATGAAGACTAACCAGTGTAACCACTGACGTAATTTTATGATTGCGCCGTGTAGTTGAATTAACAGTGTCAATATTTTGATTGTTTCAAGGTGAATACTTATTGATCGGAATATCTGTAACAGGAGTTCAAAGAATATCTGTATACATTGGCGAGTGAAGGAACATCACATTGCATAAACAGTAGACGCACGAAAAGTAGGTAAACAGACTGCCCATAACAGCGTCGAATTCGTTGTAGAATTAGACTGGTGGCCTGAGAGTTTGATCAATGGTGTGAATATTAACGAAGCAGAAAATTTTTATGGGCTGTGCAGAAGGTTTTCTTGTGTCGGTTGCCTTAAGGTGACGGGCGTGGAGGAGGGATGCCCCATCGCCCTGGGTCTAGGGGATAAGGGGGGGGGGGGAGGGGCAACGCGTGCCATTTTTCGCCAGAAGTGATCTTGTGTGAAGGTCTTTACCTTCCGAGAAATGTAACCGAGAAACTCTCGCGTGTTCGTTTCAAACGTATATTACGTGTGCCAATGCCACTGGGAGGGTGGGGGTATCAGATATAGTGACGGAGTTTGGTCGATAATTAAGAAACAAAGAAGCTAAAGAATCGACAGGGTGATTTCGAAAGCTTTATATCGTCCCTTGAGTGGAACAAGATGCCATCTGTAATGCTGTAGCATTGCAGATGGCACATTGTTTCTCTCAAGGCACGATAAATATATAATGTCAATATTATTGCGTGCCACATTACATTTTATAATACATTGTACACTTCTGGTCTTAACTCATACCCACAGTAGAGTGCACTACTTGATACCCCTTCCTCTTTGCCCTTGCATGCTTCCGACACCCTTGGGATGCCCGATTAGGCAGACGGCACAACTGTTGACTAATGATAAAGGCTATGTCAGAGGTCTTAATGTTGGTATTTTAATACATTCAGTGATACTTTTCAGGCTTTTACAAGTTGAAAGGAATCTTCCGGTAATCTATCTCGGTCTGAAGATAGGTGCAGAATTTTTGTTTTGTCACATTTTGAAGTTGAAGGTCAACTGTTGGTTCGTTTGTGGTTGCAGTATCATTGTACAATGATTACGTATGTCAAAATTGAGAAGAATAATTTGGGAGAAAGACCAGACTGACCACAACAACGTCGATTTTGTTCTATAATTAGACTGGTGGCCTGAGAGATTGACGCCGAACGCGTCAAGCTCTCAGGCTACCAGTCAAAGTCTGTAAGAAACCCAACGCTATTATGGGCTGCTTGTGTTTACCCAATTTTCGCGAAGTTTACGCACATACTTTCGTTGATGCAATGTGACGTCCTTTTACTCATAAAGATATACAGATATTCTTTCGTCCTACAGCTATGGATGTTCGAACTAATAAGAAAGTAATACGCCGTGAAAACATCAAGATATTAGCACAATTGTTAGAACTATGCGACGTAATCATAAACCCACAGTCGTGGAGAGTCTCCAACCATAATTATTTTAGAAAACTAACATGTGTAATAGTATTGGTAAAGTCATTAATGATTCGGTTAAAATAAGTCTCAATTGAGAAACAATTCTTGGGTTGATTCAAAGAAAATGAATGTTTTTGGTATTTTCAAGATTCCATCGAATAAATATTTGAATTTCTTCGGAAACGCGAACCGTGCATGTTCGCTTTTCCGACCAAATCAAATATACCAGACGATAGAAGTTTGTTTAACCCTTTACCCAACGTAACGGTCAAAACCGGCCAGCGCTATTCTCAAAAATCCGCAATTAATTTTCATTATTATTTTCATTTTTTTGTCTCAAAAACATAGGTTATGAAGGGTCATAACCTATGTTTTTGAGACAAAAAATGAAAAAAAAATAGTTATTCAAGAATTATTTTTGCAAGTGCCGTCTGCTTTTCATGTTAGGTAAAGGGTTAAAACTATAATCCCAGCTGAATAATATTATAACCGCGTCATCAAGGCATGCAGAATTTATATTTCCTAGCTTTGTTCTTGGATACCTGAAGCATATTTGGCCAAGAGTTGTTCTCCTGAAATATTATTTTATTATCAGTTCTGATACGAATACGGAAGAAGACTTCCAGGAACCACTGGTGCCTGCTGTCAACTCTATGAGTTTATTACATATATTTTTCTTGTTCTATACATCACAAACTTCATTTTGTACATTTAATGTTAGTTTATGGAATATCAGAGAATGGAATTTCAAAACGAACAAATTTCATTTATTTATACTTCACCTGAAGATCTAAAGTAACCAGGGGATTCTCCTCAAAGCAAAAAAAAAAAAAAAAAAAAAAAAAATAAATCTATGTCAAAACCAAGTAATTTCTCATTTGAATCACTCGTGGCTGTGGGTCACAGGATGATATAATATAGAGTATCTCAAACTCGTGATGTTTGGATATAAGATTTTTTGAAACGAGTTTGATGAATTTGATTCACAACGAGCCTTTAGGCTCGTTGTGAATCAAATTCATCAAACTCGTGTCAAAAAATCTTATATCCAAACATCACGAGTTAAAGATTCTGTTTATCACATGAATTTTCGAATGTTTTTACACTTTTTATTTAATTCATTGCCGCTAAATTCTCCCAAAACAACCGAAATCAGTTCGTTGGCTCAGACACTTCACACCATGATGTCATGATTGCGCTTTACTTGCACCTGTTGTCGTAATTGACGTCATGTTCACGAACGTCATATCAAGAATACAATGCTGCTGCTGCCGCTGCCGCTGCTGCTGCTATGGAACCACGCGCCGATTTAACACTAGTTGATAATCAGGAAATAAGACATGGGTTGTTACGTCGAAATTAACGACGTTTCAGTCGTGTGATATATAAAGATTTTTTTGATAATGTTGTGGCGATGAAAAAAGTTAATTTCATTGAGAAATTTGATTTTTAATTTTCGAATTTTATAATAATCAAAAGTAAAGATAGAACTTGAAAATTGAAAAATAAATCGAACAAAATTATGTTTCCATATTAATAAAGTGCAAGTAGGAGTTATACTTTTTTGTACCATGATTACCTATTCTACTATATATGAAAAGCCTATGACATAAATTTGAGCTTAAAACACCAACTGTGGTGAACACGCCAGCATTGGGATTTCAATAGTTAAAATTTACACCTACAGTGGAACTACATCCTTGACCTTTGGTGACTTCGACCTGAATGCGAACGTGTCTAAATTTATCGCACGTCGTTGAGTAAAATGAAGGTGGCAGTTATTTATTACGTTTTAAACGAGTTTACCCCATAAAAGTAAAAAATTAACAAGCATGCATTGTCTCATGTTAATAAAGCACCCATAACTCGAAATAGTATGTTATTAAAATGAAAAAGGCGCTGTTTTTTTTTATATTTCGTTTCGGTGGTAAAATTGACAGCGGAAGTACCGCACACCGATGCTTATGTAAACAAAAACAAATTTGCACGTGTGTACGTCTGCTGCTCAGTAAAATCGAGAAAAAATAATAGCGACTCTTAATTATCTGACGATCATGGTATAAATAAAATATACCCAAAGTAGGCTGATGTACCAAATGTTCACCACTCGTGGTGAACATTTGGTACACCAAGCTACTATAGGTATATTCTCTACAGATATCAATAAGTAGTTTTAAAAGAAAGAATATTGATGAGTACATTTATTATGTTATTGTAAAATATTTGACGCAGGCTCACTTGAATCATCCCTTGAAAGAGTGTACTGAAAAAAGCAAAGGAAATATTACACAGACAAAAAGTACTGACACTTATGTCATTTTCTTGATTCAAGTCTGTGAGTAATTATGTCTAAAATGGATAACAAAGCTACTAATGTTTAAAACCCGGGAATGTTTCCCCGAGACACGTCTTAAAAACCATCATGGGTCGCTGCAATACACTATTAACTGAATTGTTCTTTCTGGCAATATGATCCATGACAGTGCTGTTTCAAAAAAAAAAAAAAATTCCGAGTGCCACAAGGCTAAAGTATTGCAAAGCCTTCTTACACCCAAGGGACGAAGTGCACAATCACCCATGCTATTCTGTAGATTATGACGCATACAACATAAAACATGAACGTTTGATGGCAAAGAAATAATTGGAAAAATAAAAAAATAAAACATGAAATAAAAAACCGCCTGCCCACATGCAATTTTACAAAGAATGGCCTGAGAAGCAGAAGATATACTTTGTGGGGCCTAAGGTTTTTGTTTTGCATTCTTTCTATTTCCAGAAAGTTGCCCCAGCTTATAATTATGTGTCAGATAATTAATTTATTTTTGATTCAGTTACAGTCACAGGGGGCGCGGTGGCGTTGCGGTAACCGATTCTCGTTAGATCACCGAAGTTAAGCAACGTCAAGCCCGGTTAGTCCTTGGATGGGTGACCGTCTGGGCGATCGATTCGGACTCTCGCGTTGTGTTCTTGGGCAAGACATTTAACCCCGATGACGCCGTGTACTAAGGCGTACTGCACGTCGATGGTGCGCATGTCTTCAACCAATCTAAACCCGCCTGTTCTGCAGTGCTGAGTTACAATATTGGGGAGTTGGCAGTTGCTCGGTGGTTCTCTTCGGGTACTCCGGCTTCCTTCACCCGTAAAACTGTCGCTGACATGATATGACCTTGGCTGTTAAAGTGTCGTTAAATCTTAATAAATAAATAAATAAATAAATAGTTACAATCACAAATCTGAATCAAGTAAATGAAATTATTGCCCAAACTGTTGTCTGTGTAATATTTGTTTTGCTTTGTTCACTACACTCCTTCGATGGATTCAGATGGGCCTGCTGCATATATTTTATATTAAAACGAAATAAGTATGCATTAGTATTACATCTTTAAAAACTATTTATAGATATTCATAAGTATATATAACTCTTACTTACACTAGATCAATATGGAAACTTAAGTTTTGTTGACTTATTTTATAGTTTCCAACATCCATCTTGACGTTTGACTTTTTATACAATGCGAAAATTAATAGAAGTGTCAATGGCACTGTAGCTCAACTTGTGTAAGACATTTACATGTATAGTATGTGACACAGTAATGATACACATCTAGGTAATGATCTGATAACAAAGGTACATATAAAGTATTGTAACGGTCTGTACATAAATGCTGACTGTAGCCTGTAACAAATTTTTAGGTAAAGTATTGTAAAGGTGGGCGACAGTTAGATGCTAAACTAGAAAAGAAATCTTTGAATCACAGAGTGGGTCTGGCTGAACCCCAAAATATTTGTTCGCATAGCACAGTGATAACAAAGGCACCCCAAAACACTCGTTCCTGTCCCAAGGTGATAACAAAGGTACCCAAGAAGTTTCGTGAAGATCGGTTCATAAATACAGCCCCTAGCCAGAGCTGTATTGACACGTGTACTTACTGTGCGTAAGTAGCACTGAAAAAATCAAAGTTCATCTACTTTGCAGAATTTCTGCACGAGAAAAAATCCCGTATTATATGTGGTGTATTCCATGTTACTAAACATTCAGACAAAAATTTATTCGAATCAGAACTTTCATATAGAAGTTCTGTTAAAAAAACTTATTGCACTAACTAAGGTACAAAATGGCTGCTGGTGGCCATCTTGAATTTCGGACCGCACCCCAAAACACTTGTTCTCGTCCCACGGTGATAACAAAGGTACTCAAGAAGTTTCGTAAAGATGGGTTCATAAATACGGCCTCAAGCCCGAGCCGTATTGAATTGTTGACGAACAGACGGACAGACGTACAAAGGACGTCGGGCCATGACATAAACTCAAATTTGACTTACGGCAAAGTTGAGCTAAAAATCGAATTTCTTAGTAAAAAGCAATTTTTTCGACACTACTGCGCTAGCAAGGCAATCTTTATGTTATTTCACCCTTTGACCCCCAGCCACGAGTGACTCAAATGGGAAATTAGTTGGTTTTCATACAGATTTATTTTGTTTCATTGGGGAGAATTCTCTGGTTACTGTAAACCTTAATCGTTTCAGCACATTTGTGTGGTATCTTTAACCCTTTACCTAACGTAACGGTCAAAACCGTCCAGCGCTATTCTCAAAAATCGCCAATTAATTTTCATTATTTTTTTCAGTTTTTGTCTCAAAAACATAGGTTATGACACCTCGTTGGAACGAGCTCGTCGACCTCGTTCCAACGAGGGGTCATAACCTATGTTTTTGAGACAAAAAATGAAAAAAATGAGTTATTCAAGAATTATTTT
Source organism: Pictodentalium vernedei (assembly GCA_031216915.1). NCBI lineage: Eukaryota > Metazoa > Mollusca > Scaphopoda > Dentaliida > Dentaliidae > Pictodentalium > Pictodentalium vernedei. Next base: position 457,863,948 of record CM062293.1, on the reverse strand, counting down.
TTTGCAAGTGTCGTCTGCTTTTCAGGTTAGGTAAAGGGTTAAAGGTATTATAGGCGCATTTTATGATATGATAATTGATATGTCTTTGGGTAATAATTATAAACAATTAATATTTAATATTTATTCTACGGAAAATTATTTTGTGATCGGAGCACCATATCGCGTTGGGAAAGTGTTACCAAAACTTGAAGAGAATTTATTCTTCTGGAGTGAAGCAGAATTTACTCTCGTGGAAAACCAGGATTCAACTGGATTACTTACAGACTCCCTGTGGAGCCAAAACTTAAAACACACAGTGCAAACGACTTTGTACCATTTTCATTTCAAATTACTTTTTTAATTTGAATTTTAAAATAGTTAAAATAGAGTTTTAGTTGATGATTATCATATTTCTTTCTGTTATCATATAATATTATTATTATTACACATCACAACAAGCTAGAACCGGATATTCAATACGACTGAAAAACGGTCACCGGACTACATGTGACATCTTACGATTAATGCGATGGTACCATTATGTTTCTATCATCGACGGGCGAGACTAGAGGCCAGGTGGCAATCTGGAAACCAAGAGGTGATTCACTTATATTGATGAAAAAGCACGTTAACTCTGAACACGCCTAGAATTTCCAAAATATTTTCATCAAATCTAGCCCTGGAGGCAGCCAAGACTAGATTTACTGAAAAATGCATCTAAATTGAACTAAGGAAATAATTCAATTTACAGGAGAGAAATTTGGTTAAATGTGTCCAAATCATACTTATTTCAGTGACAAGAGATTTTGTGTCCTTGACAGGAATACCCCTCAGCAGCATGAAAGGAGCTAATGTCACAAAAATGTTCTGACAAAACACTACTTCCGGTATGGAATACTCCACATCGTCGTTTTACTACCTTTCCGTAGTCTTATTGAATTATGGCTAAACTGTAGGATCCCTAAACTCGTTCATTCCTGCCCAGGACAAGGAATAGTTGACTGAAAAATAAGTATAATTTGAGCACTTTTATCCAAATTCTCCCTTATATATTGGATTATCGGTTTGACCAATGATTTCTTGTGTTAAATTCGTATGTACTTTTCCTCAAATCTAGTCATGGCTGCTTCGTAGCAGCCATGATTAGATATGATGAAAAATATTTTTAAAAAATATTCAGCGGCTTTAGAGTTAAAAATAAATACTAAATTACTCTCGAAAACATGACATTCAGGCAGTATCAGCAGCGATGTACTAATGTAATGCTCATGATTCTTTGAAGCCCAAACACCAACATGTAATTAGCAATAACCGACGCCGCTTGGTGGCGCGCTCAACTTGTTTCCGAAATACATGTATATATGTATATGACGTAAGTACCCATCTTTGAAAACATGTGGTATTAATAATCGTATTTTTATAGGTTATGGCGTACTTCCGTCATCTTTATATAGTATCCGTTGTCAATGATTGGTTTATTTTCACAGTCGTAAAAATGCTTACCGCCAAAGTACCATTTTTCATTGATTGTATTATAATCGAAAAAACACTGTTTTAAAACACTACCCATACGCAGTCTGTCGCAAAACCCTGTGAGTATATAGTATAGAGCTCATTGTGTGAAAAAATTGCCCATAAGTGTCACATTGGGAATGTTAGGGAATAATTAGAGAATGATTTAATTAATCGCAAGGGAAGTAACTCTTCATGACCACGACAGTTTTACGAGTGGAGGAAGACGGAGTACCCGGAGAGAACCACCGAGCAACGGCGAGCAACTGTCAGCTCCCCAACATACTAACTCCACACGAGCAGGGTTAGCATCGGTTGAAGACAGGTGCACCATCGACGTGCAGTACGCCTTAGTACACAACGTCACCGTGCCCCCACGTGGGCAATGGGGGTGAAGTGTCTTGCCCAAGGACACAACGCGACTGCTGCAGGTGGTGGGCTTATAATGGAAATACACTTAACGCAACAGGGGCAAATAATACTTCAGTTACTTTCACTTCTTATCATACGTATGGTTTTCTAGAGTTTGTTTGATAAGTTTGATGGGGGCGCGGTGGCATTGCGGTAATCGGTTTTCGTCAGATCACCGAAGTTAAGCAACGTCGAGTCCGGTTAGTCCTTGGAAGGGTGACCGTCTGAGCGATCGATTCGGACTCCCGCGTTGTGTCCTTGGGCAAAGCACTTAACTCCGGTTGTCCACATGGGGGCACCATGACGCCGTGTACTAAGGCGTAATGAACGTCGATGGTGCGCATGTTTTCAACCAATCTAACCCTGCCTGTGCTGCAGTGTGGAGTTATGGTGTTGGGGAGCTAGCAGCTGTTCGTCGTTGCTCGGTGGTTCTCTCCGGGTACTCCGGCTTCCTCCAGCTGTAAAACAGTCACCGACACGATATGACATTGGCTGTTAAAGTGTCGTTAAACCTTAATAAATAAATGAATTGATAAGTTTGATTCACAAGTCATCTGAGGTGAATGAATTATACCAACCTTATTTCTTAAAATCTAAACATACCACTGACTCCAAAGTGTGTATTTTTATGTTGTCGTTTAAGAAACTCAGAACTGTTTTTTAAAGATAAAGAGGCATTTTCAATCCGGGCTGTCTATCCATCCATCCGTCTGTCTGTCGGTCAGTACGCCGTCTGTCAACTTTTACTTGTCCGCCCAGAGCCATAATCCGGGTGGACAAATACAGATTTGGTGGATTTGCATGAAACTTAACACAAAGGTAAAAACCATTGAGGGGGGGGGGGGGGGGGGGGTCTTTTGCACAACAACACCATGCTCAAGGGAGAAAGGTCAAGGTCACAGGGACTGGGGAACTTAATTTTCTCACAGACTGTATTTGTCCGCCTGGAGCCATAATTCTAAAATACTTGGCTGACAAGGTTGTCGTCTGCTTACACACTTTCGTCATTTGCAATCCCTGTGTGCAGGGTTTCATTGTTTAAAAGGTTAGTCAGTTAAGTCTTTATCCTAGAAGGTTTGTTAAAAAAAACAAGCAAAACTAAATACCACTGATGGAGAAAGAAGTTTATCTCTATTTTCCAAAAAAACCTCTTTCAGATAGCGTTGTCAACAGAACTTGCACATTACAGTACAAATAGAGATAAGTCGTAACATAACCTTAATGAACTAAATATACTGCTGCTTGTGCACTGATAAGTCCAGAATCGCACATCATCTTCTGATGTCAGATTCTGGCCCAATCGGTGTAGGGAGAGAAAGATACATAGTTTTATTGCGGTTAATGTAAAACTTTATTTTGACTCATACTATATGCCAATTCAAGTGGCATCCATATGTGTATGGTTCAGCTGAGAAAGTTCCAGCACATTAGTGGCTGTATTGACCTTATGGACGTAAGGTCAATACAGCTTTTGGTTGCTATTTCAGATGTATTTTGTTAAATTCGAAACCTAATGGACTATAGTGAGCACCAAATTCAACACAAAACTTTTCATTCCAGTATTACAGGCCATTTGGCCATAGTTTGGTGGCATCCGTGACAGGGCGGTCACCGTTAGTCTTATTTATTTCCAGCAATTTGAAGAAGACTCCCAGAATTTCTCTTCTGACAGCTCTGACGAAACGCAAACTCCATCACCAGAACTTAATTTCACTTCAGCTGAATCCTCTGAGGTGTGTGCCGAAACATAACCCCCAGTGCCGGAATTTATTCGCATTGCCTCCATTGTCGTAACCATTATGCTTGTCAACTGACTCTGATGTACAAATTGTTAGTCAACCACCAACAGAAATAAAAGTGCTTGCATATATGCCAGCACAAACTGTATGCACTGGTGTCTTCTGTGTAACTTCACGTCATGTACTTGTAGAAGACTGTGCTGAAACCATTGATGATACAACTAAAGCTTTTAACACACTTCTAACAGGTGGTATCACGCTGTCTGGTAAGAATATCTTGCATGAAGAATTGTAAGTACGACTATTGACCATTTCATGTAAAATTAACCTTTTTATTATGACAACAAAATACAAATTTCTTGAAGACATTGGTCTAGATTTTGCAGAGATCGCAAATCCTGATCATCAGTTGTTCCCATTTATAACAGAATAGTTCTTGTCAGATAGCATCGTTTTTGACCTCCACAATCTTACCAAGAAACTCAAGGCTTGAATTTGGACCCAGTCTCTCAAAATGGATATCTCGTCTGTGCAAGTTACCATCCGACATAATACCAAGTTCTTCTTCATCTTCATCTCCCTTACTCACAAAATTCAACCGTAATATGAAAAAATATGCGAAGAAAAGAGGCCAAGATAGAGCAGATTATCTAACACAACAATTCCACATCAGTCCTAAATCAACATCTGTTCAGCAACAGTCAGACCAAACCGATACCAGTCAACCACCAGAAATCCCAGCTCATGATACTGCACAAACATCAACCACCAGCGGCGGCTCTATCGAAGAAAAGCTCCAAGAGTGAAGACATAAGGTGGAGTCATTACTACAAAAGGAACATAAATTATTGAAACGAAAACATACAAGGTTGGTCATTTCAGCTGGTGAGACAAAAGAGGAGAAAATTAAGTTACAAGAAATTTGTCCAAAGTCGAGAAAGATCGACGCTTTACCCTTTACGTAACACGAAAAGCAGACGACACTTTCAAAAAAGTCTTGAAAAACTATTTTTTTCATTTTTTGTCTCAAAAACATAGGTTATGACCCCTCGTTGGAACGATCTCGGCGAGCGCGTTCCAACGAGGGGTCATAACCTATGTTTTTGAGACAAAAAATGAAAAAATAATGAAAATTAATTTTCGATTTTTGAGAATAGCTCTGGCCTGTTTTGACCGTTACGTTGGGTAAAGGGTTAAGTGAGGAGAAGTACAACAGAGCAAAATTTAAAGGTGGCAGATATTTCATCCTATATCGTGTGCAACAGAATGAGATTAAAGCTTTAAAAGCAACGGCGTGGTCGCATGAAGAGAAGATGCAACACATTCAATGCAAGAGTGAAAGAGATGATCGAGAAGTAAACAAAGAAGAGCGTCTGAAGGAGTGCAGAAAAATCCTTATTATCTCCAGTCACTTCTGTCGGATTGTGGTGAGGTTGAGCTATACGACACGCAAAGAAAATGTTACACACCGGGTACGATGAAATGCGTCATGGATTTGACGGACATGAAGGTTACATCTGACAAAGTGGGAAGGGTAATGGAAAGAGTCATGTCCATGTGTGGTCGAATACCGAATTCTCTGCCTGCAACGGCAACTGTCAACAGGATGGCTGATAGCAAAGGTTCCATTACACATGAACAGCTGTCATCTATTTTACCAACGTCATCCGATATGACACTATACACAGATGAAACGAGCAAGTATGGCCGAAAAATGGAAACCTATAATGTCACGGATCATTCACAGACGTCGTACATCTTAGGTCTAAGAGCGATGGCAAACAAAAGTGACCAGGCAACACTCGACAAATTTAAAGAAGTTCTCCACGATATCAGCGACCAATGCCAGCTATTTGAGATCAAAGGTGATTTGGACAAGATCGGGTATAAAAGTTTTTCAAATATAAGTGATACTATGTTTGACAGAGCGTCTGCAGAAACGAACTTTAATAAACTCTTGCAAACATACAGGGAGAGTGTATTGCCATAACTGATCCAGGGCTGGATGAACATGTGCTCGAAGATAATTAACTTCGTTTGTGGTTTACACTTGGTGTGCTGCATGGCAGACAGCTGCGAAGAGACGTTTAACCCTTTACCTAACATGAAAAGGAGACGACACTTGCAAAAAAGAAATCTTGAATAACTATTATTTTCATTTTTGTGTCTCAAAAACATAGATTATGACCCCTCATTGGAACGAGCTCGACGGGCTCGTTCCAATGAGGGTCTTAACTTATGTTTTAGAGACAAAAAATGAAAAAAATAATGAAAATTAATTGGCGAGTTTTGAGAATACCGCTGGTCGGTTTTGGCCGTTACGTTAGGAAAAGGGTCAAGATGTTCGAGCGAGCCACCCTAGGTGACGACAATATTGGATCAGTTAAGATCTCAAGCGTTATCACAAAAGTGGTACAGTGAGATTAATTAGAACATGCTGTAAAGCAGTCGCAACAGGAGAAGATGACAAGAATGCTGTCGGTCAATATTGGAGAACAAACCTCAAAGACCAAGGGAAACGCAGAAACCGAGTTGTAAGATTTAAACATAATACATTCAAAACGGTTTTCTATCTGGGGCATGCCATTTCTTTCCATCACCAGAACATGAGTAATTTCCTAGAGAATGTGCACGGTTTGACTGTAGTGACGGGAAAACGATGAGACTTATGAAGGGCGAAAATTTGGTTTTTAAGAGAGATGCTAAGAAAGAAGACAAAGTTCTCGAATATGGAAATGGAAGAAAGGAGAGTAGACTAGAAGCAGAAGGTGCACTTACACTAACTTACTGTTTGTTTTTATGGGCTGTCGCAAAGTGCTGAACAGGTGGGTGAAGTTCTGAATCAGATATCGACTTCTGAAGAAAAAAAGTATGCCATCAAATGACAACTGAAGATCTTGAAGCAGAAACATTCTAAGCCATCAATATATAGTTTTCAGAGAAGGATGAAAGCGGAAAATATAAGGGCTAAAGCATCGAAATCTTAACGAGAATCTATCACTGCTGATAGGAGATGTGTACCCCACCACTGAAAAGCTTTCAGAAGGCATTCCACTGCTCGCGAACAAAAGAATAGAGCACAAGTTCAAAGAAGGTACATATATGGAGAAGGTGATATCTATTGTGCCCGGAAGTATGACGACAATACAACCTGAAGAGTGACTATGGAAAAGGAGATTTGAAAATTGGTGTTGATGAATCGCAGCTGACAACTAACTACTTGTCCATCTTAACAGGATGTGTTTAACCCCCCTCCACAGTCGATCGTCTCTGCATTGCCAATGTGTGTTGCAGTCTCATAACAAAATGGGAGGGGGCAAATGTAATGAACCATCCAACTTAGTTTTATTCCGAATGCTTCAGATTTAAAGCATATTGAAAAACACAATTGCAGCATTTTTCTAATTTAACTAATTTCATTACAACATGAGTTGCTATTACCACAAATATAGTAACTAAGTATTTATTATAAAACGGACTGCGATTACCGAGTCTTCATTTATAATCAACTCTTATAGCAGTAAAGCGCTTTTGATAATAAACTTTGATACGATAATATTTATGATCTATAAATTATTTGAGAGAAATAGCAGAGTGTTCATTTTTTTCCAGTCCATTTGCCCTTTAAATGTTGCTTCAAACACTCTCCCTGTGAAGAACTTGCAAACAAAATTTGTCCGTACCTGCTTCCTCTAAAGAATTGGCCTGCAAACTTCGCCACAGTTTGCTAAATTCTCTTTCCAAGGTAGCAGCAATTCATCATCGGAGTTGGCCACCTTTGACTCATATTCGCTGCGATATCTCTGAATTTCTTTGATCCACTCTCGAGAAACAGAAAATGATATCACCATATTTCGCCATAAGAAATCTCTACAAGGTGCACATCATATCCTGCTCAATTTCCATGCAGGTTAGAAACTGTTTAGTACCAGATCTTAGCCAGCCAAGATATTTATGTGCCAAACAAAATTTTTGCCACCCCGGATGTTAGTGTGCGAAACAAAATGTTTGGGTGTACCAAAACCTCTATGAACCGGCAAATGATGGCAGTGATGTTTAGTCTTACCGAAAAAAATGATCACTTACTTGTCTCTGTATCCAGCTTGCGTTTACAGACACTATAACCCTTTACCTAACGTAACGTCAAAACCGGCCAGCGGTATTTTCAAAAATCGCCAATTAATTTTCATTATTTTTTTCATTTTTTGTCTCAAAAACATAGGTTATGACCCCTCGTTGGAACGAGCTCGTAGAGCTCGTTCCAACGAGGGGTCATAACCTATGTTTTTGAGACAAAATATGAAAAAAATAGTTATTCAAGAATTATTTTTGCAAGTGTCGTCTGCTTTTCAGGTTAGGTAAAGGGTTAAGATTGATTGATGCTGGTTTAGATGGAGTTCATGGCCTTGTGGCACACATGACTCGCGAGCAGAAATCCAGAATACACCATCTGGCCGTGATACACCACCAAGAGCACCACCGGGGCGTCAGAAGTAATAGTATGGCGTTTTAGTTTTAACATTTCAATCTGAACAAGCGGGCTTAAGACAAGATCGCATTGGATGGAAGCGTACTGTTCCAGTGAAAACAACCAAGAAAGAAACAGAAAATGAAGAGCCAGAACAAAGTAACGGGAAAAGAAGGAACGGAAGAAAGAAACATCATATTTTTTTGCTTAGAATAATGACCATCTGCAGAAAAACTCTAAAAGACCCTTATTTTTAATACTTTTTATGTTTATTTTATTTTATTACCTAAAATTGGAAATGTTAGCTGTTATGGATAAACATTCATACAAACAATGAAAAACATGCAAGTTTATGGCAATAAATGTTTGGATTTCAATGCCAAAATGCAAATTACTCCCATTAATTGCATGAAAATTCAAATCCAAAAATTTATTTCCATAAATTTACATAGAAATGATCTTTCATTAACATGAATATACCCCCAAAACTGAAATTAGTCTTTTTACTGATAAATCACCGAAAAACATATGACCGAGGCGCAGGAGAAAAGGTAGCAGGAAAGGTTGGTCCCGTGGGGTTGATTCTCAGGCTGGTTACCTTTTATGCTTCAGCGGCCCCTGTCAGGTAACAGTCCTGCATTATGTTCCACAGTGGTTTGTGACCGGGGTAAAATAAATAAAAGGCAGAGGGGAAGGATGGGACGCAGGACCAACGTTCGCATCCGCAGTGTTGACAAAGAAGCCACTAGATGGTTTGTCTGCAGGTTTGTCGAGTCGGCTGTTCGCGTAGCTGGTAATCGTAATTGGGGTGTCGAAGCGAATGCTGGGAGCTTTGTTTATCAGGACATCGGAGATTGCTCCCCAATCCAAGCGAATGCTGGGAGTTTTGTTTACCAACACATCGGAGATTGCTCCCCCATCCCCATGTTTTACCCCGGAGCATTTTGAAGAGACCAATTCGTTTTCTAGCTTTGCTGATAGTAGAGGTGCTGTGCTGCGGTATCAAGATTGATTCAAAATTGATATGTAGATAAGTAAATAATATTTGTTTGTTTTCGTCTGTTGATAGGTAGGCAAGCTATTAATCAAATATTGCCTTGAGGCGATCGACATTTTATCTGCCCAGCAACAGGTCTGCGTAAGTAGAAGGGGTAACAATATCATGCTCACCCGTAGGCATGGCGAAGCGACTATATTAGCATTACCGGAAACGCGAGATAAAGCAGCGTTATGCCGTCCTACATTAAACATTTCCTATCCAACCCTTCGAAAACAATTAATTATGTCCTACTAAGAAAGACTGCTCGACCGTCTTTGGGGAATTTCTATTTGGTATTTAAAAAAACTGGGAAGATGGAAAAGTGTCCGCTTAAATGTCCACTTCATTTCCCGCTTGAGTATCTCGTAGAGTAGCCACTCGATGGAAAGCCTGAAGTGCATCGAGAGGGTGTTATCGTCGATGGATATCAGAATGAGTTGTTAGTCTCTGAATCACCCGAAAGTAGGTTTATGTGGTGAAGGACTTTTTTAGTGCATTAGAGGAAGTGAATGGGATAAGTGAACCCAAAAGTAGTTTTATTTGGCTAGAGGCCGTTTAGGACAGTAGAATAAGTTATTAGGCGAAGTGGAGCGAACAGAGTGAGAGCTTTGAGAGCCATAGGTGCAGTTTGACGGGTCCATAAAAGGCAGAATTGAAGTTAGTTGGAGGGAGGTGTCGAACGCTCGGAGATACAACTCAAACTAGGAGGTTGGAGTGGGCTGAGTGGAAGCTAGGCAAATTTCATGCATGAACATTATACCTTTAAATAGTTGCCGGAGAGTTATTGATTCGATATGAGACTCTGAAGTGCATCAGAAGGTGCATAGTAAGGTGATATTGTAGTGCAATAGCAAGCAAAAGGAGCTGACGGACAGTGACTGCTAGCGAAAGAGGAGACAATTAGCATTAAAATGGAAGCTGCTACATGTAGGATGTCTGAAAGGAGCAAATAGAGAGTACGTTGTGGAGCTGCACGCCGACAAGAGTCCCCATGAGGCACCTTAAGAGAATTTAAATATTTAGGCAGGGGTTAAATTCATTTTGATTTGTGTTGTGTGTAATTCTCTTATCATGGACCATTCTTGTTACTGGCATGTAAGTAAATCTTGTTTTATTTTTCATTAAATTATATTCTGATGATGCCGTCGATTATCTTTTTAACTATCAAGTCACAGACATCTCCATATGACGAATCTACCCCAAGACAAAAAAAAAAAAAAAAAAAAAAAAAAAGCACAGGGAGGTGGTGAGAAGTATGTTCACTCAAAGACTAGGTGGTAATCCCTGAGTACGGCCGAACTCTAGTGTTATCATTAATATATCATCTTCACCCCAACGTGTTTGATATCCGATTGCGGGAGATGTTGGTCCCGGGTAATGCCCAGGTGTTTGGCCTCTTCAGTGTTCGTCATTTCTTCGCCAAAAAGTTTCAGTTTGACTTTTGAACATTTTTCTGTTAGTTAAGAGGAGTTGTTTTGTGACATTTAGGTTGATGCGCCATTTAGCACTACGCGTTTTCAGTTTTCTTTATGGCGGCTTAGGACTGACATTGGGTGATGATGGAAAGTCTGGAGGATACCCGCATGCCTTTGAAATGCGTGTTGGGAGAGGTTACCTTGTTCTAGCTCTATGTCGTTGAAATAAATGGTAAATATGATAGAATTGAGGACGGAGCTCGGCGGGTATGGGGGATGCTCCTGCTCAACGACCTCGGAGACTGTGCTGTTAATTTTTACTTTGATTTTACGGTTTAACCCCTTACCCAACGAATCGTCCGCATAATATGTAGATTCAGCAGCTGAAAAAAAATTATTTTTCGAAAAATTTTAACAAAAACATATCATGTGACCCCTTTTTGGAACGAGCTCGTCGGGGGTCACATGATATGGTTTTGTTGAAATTTTTCGAAAAAAAATGAAAATGATATTTAACTTAATAAATTTTAATATCGTCTGCGTTGGGTAACGGGTTAAGAGAACAGACAGTACTAAGCGTGAGCATTTGGTGGGAAAGACCATGCTGTTTGCATATTGGTGACGATATTCGACAGCTTACTTTTGTCCGCGGTTGGCTCACTACCACTTGTTGAAAAGTTGGTGGATTCTAGTTTGTCCCCGAATCTATCGGTTAACACTTGCGCAAATACCTCCCCAATTCAGCTGGGAAGACTGATGGGGGGGGGGGGGGGGGGGGGTTAGCTTGTCGGGTTGCTGAGGTCCTTATCCGCGGATTTCCAGCATTTTGGAAAGTAGTCGTAGGATCAATTCGAATAGCTTTTGAAAATGTTGGTACAGTTGTTCTTCGCCGAACGAAATGATTGAACTTAATAATAGATTGATAGGCTAATTAGCTATTCGACTTGGAGAGTGATGATGTGAAATATTTATCCAAGTAAAAGGTGACTTTTGTAAATTTTAAGGGTTATCTCCAATGTCTAATTACCATTCAAGTGGCAACTGACGCAGTTAAGATGCCAATTATCTGATTGTGTTGATACAATCACTGGGATTTTCAGCGAGTGTCTTTTGTGAAAATCCGTTCTTGTCTCCATCTTTATTGCCAATCGATGATTTCATTTTAGGGTGAGTGAGCAAGTAATTATTATGATTTTTTTTCGCCCCTCAAGTACAAGGAAATCTTTGGATACCCAACCGAGCAAATCGAAGACTTTTAGTGTGAAATATATTTTAGGACCAGGATAATTGGCTGCAGTTGAAACTAGAAGTTCTGTCACAATTATCGCAGAAAGCGCTCGTAAGTTAATGCGCTCCTCACTACAGAAGAATGAAGTAGGCAGTGCCGCCGAGAGAAAATACGGGCACAGGGGGATCAATTAGATGGTACCACCTGGGCCCCCTTGTTTCAAACCCAACCTACCAAGGACCCATGAAAATATTCACCCTTCCCCCGACCGATATCTATTATGACTCAATTGCCTACCAAGACGAGCTGGCATATGATAATTGAGGATAAAAATAACTGCAATAACCGCACGACTACATCTTGCAGTTATTTTTATCCTCTTTGTCTCTTTTTATGGGGCTTTTCCTCTTAACTAAAACTGTATACAAAGGCGTTGCCATGCAGTAAGGATTCTCAGCATTAAGCGACTTACTGTCATGCTACATATGCTGCATGCATCATAACAGAATGAATCCGTTGAAACTCTTTAACTCTGGGTCAACTGAGCTCCAAACCAATCAGCATGCATCATGCATGCTGATTGGTTTGGACGCTCAGTTGACCCAGAGTTAAAGAGTTTCAACAGATTTATTCTGCTCTCGGTTCAGTCCCGCACCCCCCCCCCCCCTGGACCGCCGGGCCCCGGGGTTACTACCCCGGTTCTCTCCCCCACCTCTCGACGGCCCTGGTGGTAGGCTGAAATACACAAGAACGTTTGCACTGAACAATGCAAAATATAATACGCAATTAGCGAGGTCGGTGGTGAAATCACGAACTGAGCCGATCAACCACAAAGAAAAAAATATTAACACTACAGTATGTGCAGGATGGATTACTACTAAACCGTTGTGGGATTTTCACTCAGTAATTATTTACGGTTTATGAGGACCAGACCCCAGAAGCACTTGCAAACTTTCATCACCCGATGGTCCATGTGATAAAAGTTTATAAGCGTTTCCCGTGTTCAAACTATTCGAGTGGTGAATAAATAGGACTGCGATTAACATAGACATGTAGGGGGCGCGGTGGCGTCTCGGTAACCAGTTCTCGTCAAATCACCGAAGTTAAGCAACGTCGAGCGCGGTTAGTAGTTGGATGGGTGACCATTTCATCGACTGATTCGTGCTCCCGTGTTGTGTCCTTGGGCGAGGCACTTAACCCCGATTGCCTACATGGGGGCTCGATAACGCTGTGTACTAAGGCGTACTGCACGTCGATAGTGCGCATGTCTTCAACCAATCTAACCCTGCCTGTGCCGCGGTGAAGAGTTCGGAGTTGGATGTTGGAGAGCTAACAGCTGCTCGTCGTTGCTCGGTGGTTCTCTCCGGATACTCCGGCTTCATCTACCCGTAAACTGTCACCGACATGATATGACCCTGGCTGTTAATGTGTCGATAAACCCTAAAAAAGCAACAAAAAAAAAACATAGACATGTATCCCAGTAGAGTTTACAATCATGCTAGTGATCTTTATTTACCAGTATAGAATTGTTGAGCACACTGTTTCTCTACAGGAACTGAGCTACGCTAATGGGGCAGTTTGAGTTTGACAGGGACAAAAAGTACACTTACTCAGAGGGCTAGTACCTCAAAATAGTGTAGAATATAGAGGATATGAAATGAGAATTTTTCTCATGTGATATTTATGAAACGAGTCTAAGAAGTTTCCGTTTGGGCGAGCCTCTGCCGAGCCCCAAACGAAAAATTCGGACGAGTTTCATAAATATCATATGAGAAAAACATTTATTTCATATTCTATTTATCATATGACACACATGTGCACAAATTAACGATTTAGTATGACTTTTTAACCCTTTACCTAACGTGTGTTCCAGACGACACTTGGGAAAAACATAATCATATAACTAAAAATTTCATTTTTTGCTTCCAAAACACAGGCTATGACCCCCTCATTGGAACGAGCGCGATGCGCGCGTTCCAATGAGGGGTCATAACCTATGTTTTGGAAGCAAAAAATTAAAATTTTTCGTATATAGCACTGGGCGGTTTTGGTCGTTATGTTAGGTAAAGGGTTAATGCAATATAACCCAACCTAAATAGGACAGTTAACGTAAATTCTCCCAACTCAAATTATGCAAATGTGACCCAGTTGTATTTTGTTCAGTCAATCAAACTGCCCATATTTGAAATTGACCAATGAAATCTTTCAGCCCCAATTATGCAAATTATGAAAATATGGCCCAGTTGTATTTTGTTCAGCCAATCAAATTTTATCTAGTTTTGAAATTGACCAATGAAATCGACGGAAGGCTTTATTTATCACTGATTAATATGAAAGCAAAATATCAAATGTTTTCAAGTGAACAAAACGGACGAGTCATATGATAACAGTGATACGACTTCTAGCTTCAACAGTTACAGCGTGTACAATGATCTTGTTTCTCTTTGAAATGACACTGCATCAATGATATTACCATGGTCTTGATTGTTTGATTGTTCGAGTTCTTGATGACTTCATAAGCATGACCAAAACAAGTCTAAGCAAAGATTACCACTCTTTCTCTTCCACATTTCGAGTATATCTTGAGCAAAGTGCTTCTCTTGTACAGTGCTGGTGCTGGGGGTGGGGGACTGGCACGCAAGCCTGCAATAAAGATGGCAGCTTCCTGACAGGGGAGGGACCGCTAGACTTCTCTGACAATGGACTGTAGCCCCCGGCACCACTGCTGCTCTTTTGTGTACTGTTATTATTAGTGACTGGTATACTCCAGATACGACGAAAGCAAACATGAAGACGGGAACAAGTAATACAACAAGGCATCGGTTAAGACAGAGGCGGAATCAATCCCCCACCCTGATTAAAGATATGGCTGGTGACATTTCGGAACTTGTTTGCGACTGTTTTTCTTCAGAGATTCACCTTTTCAGTCTAATATACATTATTTTTCAGGTAAAGAAAACACGTAAGAGAAAACTCGGTGGTGGGTGGGCAGACAATGCGTCCCCTGAGTTTCAATGTGTTCTATGTGCCAGTAGGTACATAGAACACATTGGAACTCAAGAGACGAATGTTATGGAACACAAAGTAGTCAATTGGGATCAGTAATAATTCAATCCAATCGCCGTATTAGGCAGTAGGATTAAATTATTACGGAACCCCCACGCAAATGGTAGTGTAGCTAGTGTAGCCTTGTTCACATAATCGGTCTCATTCAGGAACTCTTCAGTTCAAATGGTTAATATATATGGTAATAGGCCTATGATTGTTTGTCAGACATGGTCTGTTTAATCAGAATTTTGTGTGAAGATATCCACCCAGAGAAATTTTGGTTCCTCCAGGAACTAAAACTGGTTCTTCAGTTGTCCTGATAGGGAAACCAAATTTGGTTACATGTAACCAAATATACACATGTGCTGTTCTATCTGTCACATTAAGTGGACTGTCAAGCTTCTGAACATTGTACACATTGGTAAAATATAGAGCCGAGCCAAGCTGAAGTTTTAAAATGGCGACGAAGCAACATCCAAAACATGTTTTCAGTTTGTCCATCACGCATACGTGATCTGGCGCGACACTTTTTCATATTAACGAGGTAGGTTACTCGATATGAAAATGCCTGGTTCCAGATTACATGAAGACTAATTTATTTTGGTTCTTCGAAGAGGTTTGGTTCTGCTTGGAACGAAATATTGCCTGGATTTCTTTGAGTGCTGGTTAATTTTGTTTCTTAATCAAAACACATTCGGCCACACAGACCAAGGGCAGGTGCAGGAGAGAAAGAGTCGCACTCGATGCGATTTCAATATTTACCAAATAAACAATATAGGCCAGATGGACCTCCTCTTGATATAAATCTGCAATGTTAGACACAATGGCTTTCAGTTAATGTTTTATGGAAACCCAGCGCAAGCGCGGAATTAAGAAGGAATGCAGTAACAAGGAAGAAATAAGTATATATTCTGATGTAATGGGGTGGGGGTGAGGGTAAATTGTATGAAAGAGTGAGGAATCCAAAAATAGCGATGGACACTTCGCATTCAAGCTACCACATGCTGCTGTGCGGCGTCCTGTGGTATTAAGAGGATCCCATTAAATGCACGAAAGAGTGAAGAACCCACAAGTAGCGATGGCCAGTTTCATTCAAGCTACCGTATTAAGTTTACAACGGGTTTCCTTATGTGTTATGTTTTAAAATTAAAACTGATAATCAGAGGTTAGCCCTTTACCTAACATGAAAAGCAGACGACACTTGCAAACAAAATTCTTGAATAACTCATTTTTTTTTCTCAAAAACATTGGTTATGACCCCTCATTAGAACGAACTCGTTCCAATGAGGGGTCATAACCTATGTTTTTGAGATAAAAAATGAAAAAAAAATAATGAAAATTAATTGGCGATTTTTGTGAATAGCGTTGGTCGGTTTTGGCCGTTACGTTGGGTAAAGGGTTAATCTTAACACAATGCCTTCGAAGTGAAGTCGTCTGATTATTGATTGTAACTTACCCGAAAGTCTATGTTCGTTTTTTGACTCTATTTGGAGGCTTTATTTAGTACATGGGAAACATTTTTAAGATGAAATTGTTGATGACCACAATCTGCAGATAGACTGTGACAATGTAACCATTTTGCACAGCGGAAAACATTCCTCCAGGTTTTCGTAAATTTCACAGGAAATAAAGAACTTCAGCGTCTGTTATTTTATAATTACCATCTACGGTAAATGTGCTACAAATTGGAAAAAAAACAGTTTCTCGTGTATATGCCCGTAAAGGCGAAGATTCTAGCAGAAAATTTGTATTATGTGCGCGTCATTTCACAAACTTCAGGCATTTTTCTGTAGAATGATATAACAATACACAAATTGGACTTTTTACATTTTTTCCCAATCAGCTTGAACGTTGGACTATTATCCTCCGTTGAAAGCCATTTAAAAATACCCCCCCCCCCCCCCCCCCCCCCGGTGTGTTCACCATCTTTTGATGTTCTGTAACATAATACAGACACTGCCCTTCCAATTAACATAAAATTCTAGGAGGTGAAAGTTGCTACGTTTTTTCCTGGGAAGAAAAAAAAACTTGCAAAGTACTGAAATAAACAAAAAAAAAAAAAAAACCCACACACACACACACTCGCTTAACCCTTTATCCAACGTAACGGCCAAAATCGGCCAGAACTATTCACAAAATTCACCATTCAATTTTTATTACTTTTTCATTTCTTGTCACAATAACATAGCTTATGACCCCTCATTGGAACGAGCTCAATCAGCGTGTTCCAATGAGGGGTCCTGAGCTATGTTTTTGACGCAAAAACTAAAAGGATTAGTGCT
Organism: Pictodentalium vernedei; assembly: GCA_031216915.1. Classification (NCBI taxonomy): domain Eukaryota; kingdom Metazoa; phylum Mollusca; class Scaphopoda; order Dentaliida; family Dentaliidae; genus Pictodentalium; species Pictodentalium vernedei. Next base: position 457,846,827 of record CM062293.1, on the reverse strand, counting down.
TCAAGAATTATATTTGCAAGTGTTTTTGTCTGCTTTTCGTGTTAGGTAAAGGGTTAACAAAGAGCCAGAGTGGGTGGTTAGAGTTGGTAAGTGTGATATTGATAGATATTCGTAAGGGGGAAGTAACCAGAAACAATTTGGTGAAAATTGTTGTGTGGAATTTCTTTTTATTACACGTCCATTAAATTTTAAACCTTTGTATTTAATGGAATCGCCGCTATGACATAAATGTTTTTGTATTCAACTGGTGAAGTATACGCCGGAACTTTTTTCCTACCACCCATTCGAAAAGTTTCCAAGTTTCATTATACAATTATCGATCGTCTGTCGCGTCGTGTGAAAATGAAAACGTCCAAAGCAAAATAAAGTCGATTCACAAAAAAATAAAAAATAAAAAATAAAAAATAAAAATAGTTAACCAAAAATGATAAAATATTAAAAAGCAATCATTTCGAACCACAACATTAGTCCCGTGGCGATCTCGTCTCCGGATCCCCATATATCTAAAATTGGCCAGCTTTATTTCGGTAAATCTTCGGATATCCTGACTACTTCGAACTTCTTTTAAAAAAGTTTCTCCCAGCTGTTTTGCAAATCTGCCCAAATTTGTACTTATATTTTTACTATCAGTAATAGCCATCAAAGGGTTGGGCGTGAATGGACACCAGTCGAAGAGAAACAGCGATACGAATTTGAACAAACACGCCCAACAGAAACGATAACTAACGTTGTTTTAATTTTTTATCTCTCAATTTGATCAGTACAGCTACAAGCAAACAAAACGGACTCTTCGCCTTTTGGTTTAAACATCGGCATTAAAATTTGTTTATTCAACTGAATTTTAATGCATGGGATGTGTAATAAACACAGAACGCGATGTGTGTTTGAATCGGTTGGTGTTTTACATAACTCGTGGGAATGGCGTATTCATATTTCACTCGAGCACGGCTCTCGCGAAATATGACTACGCCATTCCAACTCGTTATGTAAAACACCAACCGATTCAAACACATATCGTGTTCTGTCTATTTATTGCTAGTTTGGGATGCATTCTTGGTGCACTTGCATTCTACATCAAAAATAAGACATACTGAGACCTTCATTAAATCATTTTATAATTTAAATATTTGATAATCTCACGTTCAAAGAGCAGTTTTTTCGAGGCAGTTATTTTCATTGTTGTACAATCTAGCCATTGTAAGAACTATTCTGACAGTTCTTTCTTTTCTTGTGGATAGGAGCTGTGACCCGGAATTTTTAAATATTGTGTCATGAAAGACATATGAAGAAAATTTCGGTAAATATGCAAATGAAGCTGGTGTAAACAAATACCAACCATTTTGATCATGTTAATAACAATGAGTTTTTTCAAAAAGTATGACAGGCTTCACCTGTCAGTAATATTCTATGGAGTATGTTTGTACCAGATATTTATGAACGGAACTGATGTAGTTTCCCTAGCAAGCTAGTCAGTGTCATGGATAACTGATTATCTATTGTAAAGAAATCTCAGTAATTGCTTTCAGGCAATACTCCACTTGACTGAGTATGACGCAATTCGTAGTTATGAGCATATTGGGGGCGCTGTGACGTCGCGGTAACCGTTTCTCGTCAGATCACCGACATTAAGCAACATCGAGCGCGGTTAGTAGTTGGATGATGGAGGACCATTTCAGCGACTGATTCGCGCTCCCGATCTGTGTCCTTGGGCAAGGCACTTGAACACGATTTGCCTACATGGTGGCACGATGACGCTGTGTACTATGGCGTACTGCACGTCGATGATGCGCATGTCTTCAACCAATCTAACCCTGTCTGTGCCACGGTGCAGAGTTCAGAGTTACGATGTTGGAGAACTGACAGCTGCTCGTCGTTGCTCGGCGGTTCTCTCCGGCTTCCTCCACCTGTAAAACTGCCACCGACATGATATGACCCTGGCTGTTAATGTGTCGTTAAACCCTAATAAATAAATAAATGAATAATTGAGCGTATTGGAAACAAAAGGGCAGGTACAGTTCAAAAAGGACTTCTCTGTAGTGAGCTAAAATATTACAATGGTTGCAAGATTTCTCTTTGTATGCACCTGGGGTAATCCAAATGCTATTGATAGACATGCCCGTATTACAACCCACTCTCTAATAAAAGTTGCAAAATGTAATAATTATTACAGAGTAAAACTATATGGACGGGAAAAACCTTGCAAAATGTAATAATTATTACAAAATACATCTGCATGGACGGGGAAGACGTTGCAAAAGGTAATAAACTTTTTGTCAAGCGGGCAATCAGAAACTGATTCATGTTATAAAACAAATAGATTTGTGTCTCTATGATTCTACGTCTATCTTAGGGTTTATTATGTGCATTTCTACAGGTTTTTGAGAGGGTTTCGCAGATTTTCGAACATTTATTACAAAATGCAACTCCATGGACGGTAAAATGTTCCAAAATGTGATAAATGTTGCAAAATGCAACTACAAGGACTGGAAAAACGTTGCAAAATGTAATAAATGTTACAAAATGCAACTACAAGGACTGAAAAAAGGTTGCAAAATGTAATAATTGTTTCAAAATGCAACGAAATTGACTCGACAAGAGTTGCATTATGTAATAAACCTTTTTCCAATTGAATTATCGGAAAAGTTTTCCTATAATTAATTCACTTACCTGTACAGTTCGTGGAGAGTGTATTATCACTAAATCACACGCAGAATGGAGATTCCACCCGAGGAATAATTACAAATTTGTTGCAAAGCATAACCAGCACCAGCAAAGTTTCAGCCAATGGACCTCCGGGTTAAACCCGGAGGTCCATTGGCTGAAACATTGCTTGTGTTTTTTGTCGATTTGTACAAAATTTGAAAGTTGTTATAGCTTGGGTGATAACGCCACTCCACGGGTGATTTAGTTACAATCCACTCTCCACGTACTGTACCTGCGCCATGTGCCAATCGGCAATATATTAAACCCTACATTACCGTTTCCATTGATTTCTTATATATTTTTCTTCTACTAGAAGTATAAAGTTGATGAAAAGACACCGAGGTTCTTGCATAATTGGCGAATTATTCTCGTCCATTGTGAAAATACACATTGACGATATTAATATTTCTACTTGTGAATGCATTCATCATAGGACTGCACTGTAAGGTGGACTAGTCTGTTTATACTTTGTTGATGCGATAATGAACACCCAACCCTCCGCCATCCTACTAGTGTCGAAACTATTTGACACTTTAAACCGTTTAACCACCAGAGTCGACCGGATCATAAGCGACTAACCACAATAGCAAATCACCACCACCGTGGGTCTGCGATTTATAGAAGTGTCACTTTTTAAGATATGGGGGGAATAAATCTCGGACCAACATGTATGATGTCTGGTAGGGTGTAGTGTTTTTCTATAGGTGAATTGCTTTTACTAGGCTTTAACTCACTGCTGATTATTAATTATTTATTGGAGTTTTACGACACTTTCAACAGCCATTATTACCACTCAATCCATAAGTTAATAGTCGAGTAACATAAATTTGGAGGCCCGTTAAAACTCCATAATTTCAGTGACGTCATTCGACGGAGTCGGGCCGCGGGCGATAATGGTGTAAATAGCCATTAGCGGCCCGCGGCCCGGCTATTTTTAGATTCAAGTTAGCTGTAACAGGGAGTGGTAATAATGGTAATAACATGATTGTTGTCAGCCATCATGATTCATTAGCGGCCCTGCAGCAATGATGAACAGCCCTTGAGCTTATTAACGGCCCTCGACTTCGTCTCGGGCCTTTAATAAACCCTCATCATTGCTTCACGGCCGCTAATGAACCATAATGCCCTCCAAAATCATGTTATTGTTATATTAGTCTCTGATTGCCCATTTGAAAAAAAGTTTATTTCATTTTGCAACGTTTTTCCCGTCCATGTAGTTGCACTTTGTAATAATTATTACATTTTGCAACTCTTATAACGAAGTGCGTTGCAACAAACCCGAGTCAAACTGTTTGCCAAATCAATTTTATTTAGACCACATCCCCTCGGATTATATTTGAGTGTTTCGGGGATTCTGCAGTTTTTAGCACATTGGTACTTGGACTAATAATAATAATAATAATAATAATAATAATAATAATAATAATAATAATAATAATAATAATAATAATTAATTTTATATAGCGTGAAACCACCTAAGGTGCTCTAAAACGCTTAACAGATTGTGTTTGCGGAAATTATGAAATAAATAATTTGAATAGATGAGTTTTAAGCTGTTTTTTAAAGGTGGGTAAACTTGTTTGTGACTGAGCAAAAAACTCTCTGAGCCGAATGACTGAAATAACTCCCCCCCCCCCCCCCCACACACACACATTCGAGACAACATCTTTTCCTCACATCAACATAAAAGTGTTTTTTTTTGTTCACATAACGTTCATTAGCATACTTTAAAAACTTTCACACTTGATTTGTTTTTTGGTACAATATATGAAATGTCCAGGTCTCGACTCATATACACCATTCAAATACAGATCTGTTGACATTGAGTTTGTGGAGGATGGATTTCACAACAATGAGAATAAGTGCCTAGAAAAATAATCATTGAAAGTGAGTTCTTTAAATGTTTAAATTAAACCAATTTTGCACTTCTTGGCCTATGTTATTTATGGTATGGAATGCAAAGGAATTAAAAATGCGTCATAAAATCGCATTAATAGCCCTTTTGCACAGTGTGATATTTGGTAACTTTCTTCATATTTTTTTATTTACATTCTCCTTAATGACGGATTATCTATGAACTAGTTACTTCAAACTGGCTTGTCATAAAAAGCAAAGATTCCTTTTGTTACTTTTAATAAACGAAAACACAGGCAGCCCTCGGAGCTGCCTGTTGTTTTCGTTTAATAAAAGTAACAAAAGGAAACCTGTCTGTATTTTCTGCTGGTGTCATAGGTTTTTCCTCAACAATTACTTGCTACTGAATTAGACCTTCCTTGCTCATTTAATAATTTCAAGGGTAATAACTTTACCGGAAATTGATTTTCAACACGATATAAGTCATGATGGAGAAATTTAAAAAAAAAAATTTCTGAAAATAGCCATCTTTTTTGGCATCACAATTCTGTAAACTGCCGGCCACGTATACCGAAGACGTATGGGATTGGTAGTTTTTAATTAAAATATGTAACAAAGATTTTGTTGGCCCCAGAATGTTGAATGCTAATGTTCAAAGCTTTTCGAGAGAGTGTGTTTCTTTCTGCAATGCAAAAGATTACAAACTGCTTTGAGAATTTAAGTTTTTGTGACTGCATTCTTCCTTATGCAATCAAAAGAGGCATTGGGTTAAAACTTGTACCCAAATTTCTAACAATAAATCTGTTGTCCGATAAGTGTTGAATACAACCGTGCAACTGTGCTCTGTTACTGCAGTTCTGTCTTTGAAAAATTAGCACAGAAGGATACAAAATTCAATAAAAATCTAGCCAAGAAGGTACTGGATACTGGATAAAGCGTGGCACAAAACATATAACAAAAACATTGTTGCCCCTTAAATAAATGCAGAATACGACTTTTCAAAAAGTTATACGCTTTATCCGTTATATCTGGAAAATTGAGTACAGAAAACCTCATGCAAAATTCACTGAAAATGAAGTTTTCCTGACAGTACTATTTTTAAGCAGCCGAAGCAGGCAGTGGGTTTATTCTTACAGGCTCACTTATTATAGTTAATTTTATTCGTTCTTATTTCTGTCTCAAATATTTGGTATATTTCAACGTTTTTCCGAAGGAAGGTTAAATTTGATAGAAAAACTTTAACGATACATTTGCATATTAATGGAAACAAAAAAATATATTATTTCACTGTATAACCGCATGGAATAAAAATTATGCTATTACAACCCGTTCATATGAATTGAATTTATTTATTGGCCTTTCATGTCACATACTTATGCACAATGGCTAATCGTGACCGTGACAGTTTTACGGGTGGAGGAAGCCGGAGTTCCCCGAGAGAACCACCGAGTATCGACGAGCAACTGTCAGCTCATCAACATTCTAACTATGTTCAGATCCGTTCAAGCAGGGTTACAGCGGTTGAAGACATGTGCACCATCGACGTGCAGTACGCCTTAGTATACTGCGTCATCGTGCCCCCATGTAGGCAACCAGGATAAAGTGCCTTGCCCAAGGACACAACGCGGGTCGTCCGGAAGGGTATCGAACTCGGGACCTCCAGCATAGAAGTCCAATAGTCTACCACTGAGCCACCGCGCTCCATATGAATTGAATAGACACACGACTAAATAATATCTGGAGCCAATACTATAAAACTTTTACATATGTATTTTATAGAACTGTATTTTCTACCTATTAATATAACTGACTAAAATGAATCGTTGACATTTTAAAATACATGGCAGTTTGCCAGTTATAAATTAGCAGATCTTTAAATTGCTAAAGGTTGATTTTAACCCATTTAAAGTCATAACTAGAAAATACAATTCTCGAAAATATAACTGTAAAAGTTTTCCAGTATTGACCCCACAAATATTTTCCGAGTGCTATGTCGCACAAGTGGAGCATAAATAGAGGATATGGAATGACTGTTTTTGTCATATAATATTTATGAAACGAGTCTAAGAATTTTCCGTTTGGGCGAGCCTCTGGCGAGCCCAAACAGAAAATTCGGACGAGTTTCATAAATATTATATGAGAAAAACACTCATTTCATATTCTATTTATCATATGACACACACACGCACAAATTAGCCACTTAGTATGACTTTTTAACCCATCACCTAACATGAGTTGCAGGCGGCACTTGGAAAAAACATCCTCGTATAACTAAAATTTTTCATTTTTTGCTTCCAAAACATAGGTTATGAACCCTCATTGGAACGAGCTCGTCGAGCTCGTTCCAATGAGGGGTCATAACCTATGTTTTGGAAGATAAAAGTGAAAATATAAAAAAAAAATGAATGGCGTTTTTCTTGTAGGTAAAATATTAATACAATATAACCCACCCTAAATAGGACAGATAACGTAAATTCTCCCTACTGAAATTATGCAAATGTCACCCAGTTGTATTTTGTTTAGCCAATCAAATTGTCCAGTTTTGAAATTGACCAATGAAAGCTCCCAACTCTAATTATGCAAATTATGAAAATGTGGCCCAGTTTTATTTTGTTCAGCCAATCAAATTGTCTAGTTTTGAAATTGACCAATGAAATTGACCGAAGACTTTATTTATCACTGATTAATATGAAAACAAAATATCAAATGTTTTAAAGTGAACAAAACGGACGAGTCATATGATAAATAGTGCGATTGCATACCACTCCCCAATAGCAGCCATGACCAGATTTGATAGAAAATATTTTTTAAATACTCAGCGGGTTAAGGGTTAATGACTTCAGATCTAGTAAAGCTTTTCAAAATAGATTTGGGTGGATTAGATTAATCAAACAGCCTTCAATTCAACAAATTCTGATCGTCTTTCAATGTAATAGATTCTGTGGATAGCACACCAAATAGTGAGTTTGTGTGAAAGCAAAGATAAAACAAGATTGAAATGAATCATTGGCATTTTAAACGATATGACAGTTTGCCAGTTGCAAATTGCCAGATCTTTAAAAATGCTAATGGTTGATTTTAAGTCATTTAAAGTTTCAACTAGAAAATACATTTTTAAAAGTTTTATAGTATTGTCCCCGCTGCTTAACATGCAAAGGTTGGGAGAGAGCACGACATTCAAGATTGAGAAGGAAATAAAATAACGGAAGATGTTGCAATAAGAGTAAAATCCTCGCCCTCTGATTGGATGAGAGCCGGCGTAATTTCTTCTATGATTACCGCTCCAGTAGCAAATGTTACTGTCTGTCGTCACAACGCGAAATATTTGAAATGACGTCACCCGTTTTATAATTGTTTCATCAACGGAGTGACTAGCAACCGCTTCATTTTTCCGGATTTTTCACACGTGCAGCAAACAGTGTTCTGGATGAAGTGTTGTTTAAATTACAAACCGATTTGCGATTTGAACTGAGATGGAATGAATTTATCTGGTTTATTGATTATTTATCTAGTGCTGTCGTGGGTACACGAGACGTTTATTCACTAAACAATCTGATTGTAAACACGACCTCGAATCTGATACAAATTACAAGGCATGCACATGGTCACGATAATGTATTTATCACACACCTCCCATGTAATAACCTGTCTACACGAAAATTGAACTAAAAGCACTTTCTAAGTTGATAATTGCTGCTTAATTTTCCTTCCTTGCCAAGACATCACTGTTGATGGGCGGGGTATCAACCCTAATTTGCTTTTTAATTTATACGGCATTCAATTGGTCGAAACCAATTGTCAGCGCTCAGTGTCACGATGATCGAACTTCAAATATTGACCAAACTGCGCGAATAACACAACAAAAAGTTTTTAAATAGCGAATAAGTTTAGCACACTCCATCAATATATGGCCAGTTGAGGAAAGTATGTGTCAAGGAACAAAGAATTTTATTTTTATTTTGTAGATTTTTCACTCGAATCTGATTTTTTAAACATCCCGATTAAACAAATCTAAATGAGGAAATTTCCAAGCGATATCGACTCCGGTGCATTCGACCACGTGAGGCGATTTATTTAGATGGGTTCCTTCTTTGTTTACGTTGGAAAGGAAATCGAACGTGTTTTGTATTACCACGTGTGATATACAACTTTATCTGATAACCATAGAGTATAACAACCGTTGTATATACTTGAAGTATATACAACGGGTGTTGTATATAATTATAATTTATGCGAACGACCTCTGACCTCTTTCAATTCCATTTTCATTCATTCATTCATGAAACATCGTTATATCACAGGGCAGGTTTTAATTGTACGCTTATTGCACTTTGTCAAAATCCTCTGATGGTGTCATTTCTTATTTATTTTGCTTCAATAAAGGCAACCTAAAATTTTGCTTCAAAACATTGTAGAAATTACTTGAATGTTAATAGTAATTAGTATGCGGCGACTGCGAACTATTTATAGTCACGGCCTTGATCAAAAGTACACGCGGAACTGCGCTAATTAAAAGTTCGTCTGCTCTACCTGAAAAAAAAAACACTTCGTAAAAATTGTAAACAAACGCAAAATTATTTGTTATATTGGGACTACAGCATGAAACACGGAAGAAAACTGGAAATATGTCAAAAAAAGAATAACTCTACTGAAACACCGTTTTGTTACTGTTAATAAAATAGTTGAAATTTATTTTGTTCCAGCGCAGTTACATGATGCAAGAAGTGCAATCGCACTTTACAATCGCCGCCATCGATTTTGTAATGTAAGGGACACAACTCTATGCGTCTTGTCCTATTTCTTTTGTTGCGTAGACTGGTTTTCTTTGGAGGCCCGTGTCAAGCATATATAAGTCGGGTAGACGCACGAGACGGGTGTCTGTTTGTTATCAGATAAAAACAATAAACATATAGTGTGTTTTTATATCTGCGTTATACAACTCGTTGAAATATGGTTTATTTTTTCTCGGCGAAGCCTCGAAAAAATAAACCATATTTCAACTCGTTGTATAACACAGATATAAAAACCCACTATATGTTTATTGTCTATTTATTTTTATCGCACAGGCAGAAGGAACGGTGGAAATTCCGTGTTTTACATTAATAGGTGTGTGATAAAAATAGTTTCTTGTCTTGGCTTGGAAAGATTATGAAAAGAACAAAAAAAACAAAAAAAAAAAAAAACAAAAAAAAACGCCCAAAACAGGACTGGCGACTCCAGACATTTGGTCACATTTCTATAATTCGAATTCGATCATTCCATTAAGTCAATGGGTCGGTTCAAAACCATAAACGTTCAAGGCTAGAAATAAGTGGCCGGATAAGGACAATGACCAACACCAAACCTTACTTTAACCATCACACATTGAAATCCATCGGACATTTTGACCGACACAAAAGTCTGCTCAATATTTTAGAATCTGAGGTTAAAAAACACCAGTAAAAACTTAAATTCCGTTGCAAATTAACAATGAAATAGTGACACGTCCGTTCGCAAAAAAAAATAATAAAATATAGTTTTGAGCAGCCCAAAAAACAGCGAAAAAAGTGGACATGTCTAATCATGGGTTTTACTCTGACAGAAACACATTACTAAAAATATAACAATTGATTAAAAAGTAAATTGATGTAATAAAACATCCGCCCGTCCTCTTGAAAAGTTTCAAATTTAACTCTCTGAACCTGTTGAGTCATTTAAAAATATTTTTCATCAAATCTAGTCAAGACTACTTTACAGCAGCCATTACTAGATTTTATGAAACACTGATGAAAACTGGACTTGGGAAATCATTGGTCAAAATATCTTTACAATTCACAGGGGAACATTGGGTTAAATATCTTTAAACTGTTTTTATTTTACTGGCAAGAGATTCCTGTACTTGCGCAGAAATATCCCCATCAGCATGCAAAGAGTTAAGAAATCATCCAAAAAACAGGTACACATTAAGTTAGTAGCTTCATCAAGTCATTTAGTGATTCAGTAGTCACAATTTGTCAACTTACAATAGATAAAGCAATATGTTGACTTGCACCAAATTAAATTGACCTGCACCAACTACTTGGGAGAGGACATTTTTACCTGCACTAAGTAAAAGAAAATATTTCGAGCCTTGTAAACATTCGGCATAACATGCACGTGATGTGTATTGCAACTGAAAAATATGCCACCAGTGCCCCAAATAGACCATTATAACTGCGAGAATACATCCATGAGTTGTGTCATATGAAACTCTTCTTTTGATAAAGTTGTCTCCCTTGAAATCATTTGACGAGCGAGGAAGGTCTAATTAAGAAGCCAGTAATTTTTGAGAAGACACCAGTGACATCAGAGGAAAATGAAGCCAAGTTCCCCTTGTTACTTTTAATAAACGAAAAAAAAACTTTGTTAAGTACTTAGATGTAATTATTGGATGAAAAAAAACTAGTTTGCAGATAATCCGCCATTAAGGATTCATGAATGTAGTTTTAGAGTAATGTGCAAATTTTTATTCTTCCCAGGAAAAAAAATTAGCACATCTCATCTAGCTTTTTATATTAATGAAAATGAGCAGTCTCTGTATATAAAATTATTAGATATTGCTATGTGCACACTGTTGAAGTAATTAACAGGAGAGAAATTACAGAACATCAAACATGATGAAATAATAACGTAAGAGAACATGCCTTTGTGAAGACATTTAGTCTTTTAACCCTTTACCTAACACGAAAAGCAGACGACGCTTGTAAAAAAAATTCTTGAATAACTAATTTGTTTCATTTTTTGTCTCAAAAACATAGGTTATGACCCCTCCTTGGATCAAGCTCGTTCCAATGAGGGGTCATAAATCATGTTTTTGAGACAAAAAATGAAAAAATAATGAAAATTAATTGGCGATTTTTGAGAATAGCGCTGGTCGGTTTTGGCCGTAACGTTGGGTAAATGATTAACACAGTCAAAAACAGAACAGCATCAATTCGATGAACTGAAGTGCCAAGGAGTCTTTAACGAAAGGTCGTCAGCGAAATGTTCAAATCATTCCAGAGCGCGTGTTTCCTCCTTGTGGGTACCGTCTATTCATTGAATCCACCAATGTTCAAACAAAAGCTCAAGCTGATGCTGTCCATTCGCGAGCCAGTGCAGCCTCGAGTTCTCAGAATGTGTGTGGTAACCTATCAGTATTGAGTCTGCATCCAGACACGCTCAGCCGAAGTCATATCTGAAGTGAGTGATGGCCATGGCATTATCATGTTAGAGTGGTGTGTGAAAGTCCATATGCCACCATGCAGTGTGTGGTCCAATATTGTCCACTGGAAAACCTGAATTTGACAATGTTGGTGAAACAAAAAAAACTCACCCTTGCAAGGCCTGTTGGTCACATACAGAAAAGTGTCTCCACCGCCGCTATCCTGGGTTGCTATAAACAAACAATACTGAAAAAAAAATTCTTGAAAGTTTTCAAGTTCCCGACGCCTCCGATCGCTTTTTTAACCCTTTACCCAACGTAACGGCCAAAACCGACCAGAGCTATTCACAAAAATCGCCAATTAATTTTTCTTATTCGTCGAGCTCGTTCCAAAGAGGGGTCATAACCTATGTTTTTGAGACAAAAAATGAAAAAAAATAATTATTCAAGAATTTTGTTTAAAGTGTCGTCTGCTTTTCTTGTTAGGTAAAGGGTTAACCCGTTAATGTTATTGCCAAATTTCATGAGTTTGGATTGAAAATGGTGACCGAGATTTGTCTGAAGAAGAAGGAAAAGAAATAGGCTTACGATCGTTATAAATCACCAACTTCGTTGAATGACTTAACCCTTTGAACCTTGGTGGTATCTTCCATGTCAGTTCAACTGGAGCAATTGGAAGAGTCTATTTTCATTATCTGGGGATAGACCAATTAATATTTTCAACATGCAGCCTTGTGGCTGCATGTTGAAAATACTGATTGGTCTCCGACACACAGTCATCTAGCAGCCATAACACTTAATGAAACTATGACGTATCATGTTCCTGGGCGTAAGAGCGGCCTCTCGGTTTCAAAAGGTAAACGAATATACTATGATGTGGACGAAAAAATGTACAGGTTAATACTATGCACATTTTTCGTGCCAATGCAAATTGAATATTTACAACATATTATGTGTTAGCATATTTTAGGTATTGTGGACAAAGAACGAGTCCACCTGCGGCAAAATCGCCAATTAATTTTCATTATTTTTTCATTTTTTGTCTCAAAAACAAAGGTTATGACCCCTCGTTGGAACGAGCTCGTTCCAACGAGGGATCATAACCTATGTTTTTGAGAAAAAAATTAGTTATTCAATCCTTAACACTTAATTCCAATTGCCAATGTGGGGAGCACGGTGGCGTAATTACTAAGGCGTACTGGACGTCAATGGTGCAATTGTCTTCAACCAATGCTAACCCTGCTTGTGTGGAGTTAGTACGTTTTGGAGTCTGACAGTTGCTCGCCGTTGCTAGGTGGTTCTCTCCGTGTACTCCGGCATTCTCCACCAGTAAAACTGTCCGACATGAGGCGACTCTTGCTGTAGAAAGTGTCGTTAAAACACCAATAAATATGTAGAATACACCTATAGTAGCTTGGTGTACCAAATGCTCACCACGAGTGGTGAAGTGGTGTTAACCGCGAGCCTTCGGCGCGCGGTTAGCATCACTTCACCACGAGTGGTGAACATTTGGTACACCAAGCTACTTTGGGTATATTTTATTTATACCATGATTTTCAGATTATTGAGAGTGTACACAGGTGTACTTGTTAAATAATACAATATTCAATATTAACAGATGCCAATCTGTTTTTGTTTACCTGAACACCGGTGGACGGTACTTCCGTTAGCAATTTTATCGCCGAATCGAAATAGAAAACGAAACTGCAAATCATGGGGCCTTTTTCATTTTAATAACATAATAACATACTATTTCGAGTTACGTATGCTTTATTAACATGAGACAACGTATGCTTGTTAATTTTTGGTACCTTATGAGGTAAACTTATTTAAATACGTAATAAATAAATGCGGGTTTCATTTCATTCTTCACGAGGCGACGAGTGATAAATTTAGACATGTTTGCATTCAAGGCGAGGTCACCAAAGGTCAACTTGGATGCAGTTCCACTGTAGGTGTAAATATTTGCTATTGAAATCCCATTGCTGGTGTGTTCACCACGGTTGGTGTATAAAGCTAAAATTTATGTCACAGGCTTTTTATATATAGTAGAATAGATAATCATGGTATAAAAATATAAACAATGAACGCGTGCCGAAATTGGAAAGTTGATACAGTGTTATTAGCTTCCCTGCAAGTAAATGCCATGACGTGTGATGAAGTGAAAGCTGTTTCGCTGAACTGGGTGTATTTACTGCGTTGACTTCGCGCCATCACGGGAGTGGAATGAGGTGGGACATTTTAGTGGCGACGTTTATTGCTGACATTCTTACAATCAAATTGTATAGAGATCAAGTCTGAAAACAAGCAGACTCATCTGGAAAATGAGGTCCTCAGAGGGTGAATTTGGTGATGATACCCCGCACAGCAGGGTAGCATGACAAAATTTACCCTCTGTGAACCTCAGTCTGAATGGAAGTCTCACTCCAAAACAGAAAGATGTACCTAGAGGATAATTGCCCCACTGTATGGGATAGCATCAGCAAATTCACACTCTGGGGACCCCATTTTGCAAATGACAGGTTGCTTGTATTCAGGCTTGATAGAGATCAGTGGCGCCCTGACACGTAGAGATCTTGAAGGCTCTTTGTCTGCCGATAGCATCCTGGCAACCTCTCTGATGTCAAAAAATATCAGTTTATTTGTGCGGCAACGCCACAAACTCACATTCCTGTCTGAAACATCACAATTATCCTTGCCTCTTCAACGCAGGTTAAACAAGACATTGCCACTCTGTACACGAACCACTTTTGAATGATTTCCCAAACTAATCCACCTCTGAGTATGTGGGAACAGCGTCTACACAATTGTACCAAATGTGTACTGTTTTAATCCGAAATTTGGGGAGATGAACCCAAATGGTTTCATATTCACGCTGCCCAGTTGATTTCAGTTGATTTTTAACTCAACTCATTTTAGAGTGTAAATATGTTGGAAGGCACAATGGTATTTTATTTGTGTGTGTGTGACGTTTATTGACCTTTACCTAACGGTAACCTTTACCTAACGTAACGGCCAAAACCGGCCCGCGCTATTCTCAAAAATCGCCAATTAATTTTCATTATTTTTTTCATTTTTTGTCTCAAAAACATAGGTTATGACCCCTCGTTGGCACGAGCTCGTTGAGCTCGTTCCAACGAGGGTTCATAACCTATGTTTTTGAGACAAAAAAATGAAAAAAATTAGTTATTCAAGAATTATTTTTGCAAGTGTCGTCTGCTTTTCAGGTTAGATAAAGGATTAATATGGTCAAATATTGGGTTGATTCTTTATTTTATTGCTTTCATTTATTCATAGGACAAACGCGAGGAGCCGTATCCAATGTCACAAAGTTAAACTATTTCAGTATGAAGCCAACAGAAATCAATAAGTGTTGATGATTAAAATACAAGGGATTATTCCAAATACGTCGGTTTTCCTGAGTGGATAAAAACTAAACATTTCTTATGGATAGCGTATTACAAAAAACGATTTAATTGAAATACCCTATTTTTTTCTTGATTTCCATTGAGAGTCACGAGTATTTTACCATGACTACACGGAATATCTACAAGAGGTAAGTTTTATTTTTATGACTAAATCATTTGTAACCTGTGATATGAATTAGAACACCAAGTTGTTTTTTGAATGCATTCTTTTTTAAAAAAAATAATTTTAAAAGTTTAAAAAAAATAACATTTTAACCCTTTAACCAACGTAACGGCCAAACAAAACCGGCCAGCGCTATTCTCAAATATCGCCAATTAATTTTCATTATTTTTTGGTCTCAAAAACATAGGCTATGACATCTCGTTGGAACGAGCTTGTTCCAATGAGGGGTCATAACCTATGTTTTTCAGAGCAAAAATGAAAACAAATAGTTATTCGAGAATTTTGTTTTGCAGGTGTCGTCTGCTTTTAATGTTAGTTAAAGGGTTAACAAGAATAAAAAATCAGTTTTATAACAGAAATTAAACAAATTTAGTAGCAAAGTGGTCTTAGAGGTAGCACAAAAGTCTTTGTCTCTGAGCTGCATTTTATCCTCAAAAAGCAATGCATCATGTACCCAAACGTCCTCCATTTTCATTTACCAAATAGTTATTAGGGCCCTGCATTTCATCATGAAGATACTGCACCTTCTTACAACCATGGAATATAGCAAATGTTGTCAGTCTTCACTGAAGTATTGTATACAACGGCGAGTCGACTAATTTGGCAAGGCAATCAAAAAGGTGTAATATTCAACAAACGAACTCAAAGAAGCCTAGGAAACGGAATGTCCATGAACTCTTCTTCTGTCATCAGGTCACCTGTGCAGGAAACCTGATGATAAAAAAAGAAGTCGAGAGGAGACACATAGTATGATTTTTGAGAGCATTTCGACGATTCGAAAATTCCCCAATCAGCGCGAGACCACTCGAATCGAATCGTATGAGCCTGTTCGAAGCGAATCTAATCTCAAAGCTTCGCCGGGCTGTAATAGCGACAGCGAACTTGTTTGTCTGGGATAACAATACCGATAGTAGAAGTAGAAGCATGTTTGGAGACTGTGATTTATTTATTTATTTACTGTGGTTTAACGACACTTTTGACAGCCACCTTGTGTCGGATAGTTTTACGGGCGGAGGAAGCCGGTTTACCCGGAGAGAACCGCCGAGCAACTGTCAGACTCCCCAACGTACTAACTCCACACAAGCAGGGTTAGCATTGATTGAAGACAAGTGCACCATCGACGTGCAGTATGCCTTAGTACACAGCGCCACAGTGCCCCCATGTGGGCATTCGGCATTAAGTGCCCTGCCCAAGGACACAAGGCAGTCGATCGAACCATGGCCCTTTCGGTAATGGTCGCAGTCGTCATCGTAAAGGTAATGACAGAAGCCAGCCAGGAGGTATTGATCTGGAAGGAGGGAAAGCCATTAAATGATCGATTGTCTCAGAGTTAGGAGCAAATAACCCACAATCAAAGGCCTGGGAACCATGAAGCTATGAGCTAGGTTAGGAGCAAATGTGTGGACCAATCATAGAGTATTATATCGCGCTTATTGCTGTTTAGTTCATTTGGCTAATGATCGTCGGCCACCAGTAGTATACTACTATATCTTATGGTAGTCGATTTCCGAAAAGAGTCGAAGAGTCGAACGAACGTTCACTCTTTCGATCATATTGCTCACATTGCTCTTGTTGCTTTTCAACCCATTTCACAACAAGGGCCACCAATTGTACACTACTGTGTCTTGTAATAGTCCTAATGTTCTTGAGCGCATTTCACATGCTAATAATCATACTTATCAAACAAGGGCGATAACTTTGCCCAGAATGATATATATTCGACGGAGGTAAGATCTGTCTCTTGATTCAGTCACAGAAGACTATAAATCCAAACTGAGAATAGTGGGGGTCGTCGGACATATTGAGTTAGATATTTGCAAGTCAGTAGTAGTAGTTAGATATTGGAATGTCAGTAATAGTAGCAGCAGTAGTAAGTAGTAGTAGTAGTAGTTCTGCCAAGGAGACAAGAGAATACTGTTTACAAAATTCTTTTCACAGAACCCCTTTCAAGGATACATCTGTGACTTTGAGCAGAAGATTCGTACGAGTCAATCTTTCCTGTAGTTACTCTTATTTCTCTTTACCTCACCCAATCAGTTATAGACCAAACTGGCTCTCGTATCAGACAAGGGAGATAATTATGTATGACCTTTTAATGGGCCCAGTTAAGTTGAATCAAGCGGTCTGGTTGGCTGTTTTATCTTATGAAACAATCAGATTAGAAATACGATACATATTCTGAGGCTATTCGGAATAAGAAGGGAAGTAGATGGCGAAGACTGAAAGAAATTTGAAATTTGTATTTGTTGCAACCCCTCCCCTTATATCTCATACCATGTCACAAAACTATATCACTACTTGTTATCCCAGCCGACAGCATGTAAGACGGTTGTCTGGTCGTTTTGGAGAAATTCTAATCAATGTCTTGCTGTTTTCCGTTTGCCGTTTGTTTACCGATATACGGTTGTAATTTTTCTCCCACTGAAGCGCACCACGGTAGCGTTGGAAATTTGTGCCCTTCCACTTTTAACGAGCTTTCGCCGCCTCCGAAGAACAGACCAATCAATGTCTTTCACCAACAACATTATAGAAAATTGATAAGAGTCCTACCATCCTCATCGTCCTCGTATGGAAATATTTCAAAATTTAAATGTTCTTACTTTAATACAATTTGTAACGTGTGGTAATAGGTCGTAAAGATAAAAGACTCATGCGGGTTTGATTGAAATTACTGTTTCCTGGAAGGTATGCTTGGGAGAAGTTAGCCCTATACTGCAACCCCTTCTCCCCTGGCCGGGTTAAAGTCTATTTCAAGTTTTGTCGGGTAACTCTAAATTCTAACAAACACCTCGGGTAGATGTGATGGAGTGCAACCTTGAGCTAATGATGTATTTAGAAAGGATTTTAATGAAGCTGATGAACGAGTCTTACATAATGCGGTTTATTGATTCCTTTCTTAAGTCAATGTTTAACTTAGTAGCACGCAGCGATACCCATTCAGTAGTCTACACATTTTCTCTCGCAAAATTCCAAATCATCGTCTTATATTTTCTGTGTTTCAGATTCCAAACCCTAATTGTTGGAATAATCATCAAAAATTTAATTAATGAAGCACCGAGTAAAACCCACTGTTTCATTAACCCTTTACCCAACGAATCGCCCGCATCCTCCGCGTAATATGCAAATTCTGTAGTTTAAAAAATATTATTTTTCAAAATATTTCAACAAAACCATATCATGTGACCCTTCGTTGGAACGAGCTCGTCGAGCTCGTTCCAACGAGGGGTCACATAATATGGTTTTGTTGAAATATTTTGAAAAATTTCAAAAAATGATATTTAAAATAATAAATTTTGATATCGGGTAAAGGGTCAATTGAAATTTTGCTGCTGAGGATTTTTATTACCTGATAAACGCTTGCGTGGTCATCACTACCCAGACGTGAATTTCGACCAGTCCACGGCGACTGTACTGTACACACAATTGGTCATACAGATTACAAATGGAGGGCTGTGGTACCCGATTTGCGGAGTCAAGCAATGGTCGGTATGACCAGATTGGAGTACGGTAGGTGCCAAATAAATTACGAAGTTAGGAAGTTCATGCGTCACGATTACTACATGCATTTATCTGCAAATAATTTCCCAGAACTGAACGCGTTAACCCTTTGTTGGTGTGGTAGAATAGTCAAATTTTTTAACATACAGGATTAGGACTGCACGTTGAAAATATTGATTGGTCTTCCCCCAAGAAACGAATATAGACTCTACCACATGACTTCTAATAATAACATTTTACAGCAAAATTGTTTCCCCAACATTGCTGCATAAAGCTATACATAACACTTGGTCCTTTCTCGTTTCTCAGCGGATAAAATCAACTCTTAACCTTACCAGATTCTCAAAAAACGATCATTTCACTGACAGTACCATGAGACAGGACAGGTATTGGGTTAAACTTTACAATATAATTTACTACAGCAAATATTCTCGACAAGTGCTGATGCAAACTGGTATGTAAAGTGTTTTCAGATTTTCTATTCGGTGCAGACGGGAAACACAAGCCAGACTTGTCCAAGTTTTTTAAAAAAAATCTTATTTTCAATACAACTACAGTTACAACTAGAAGTCCTGTCATGAAATACGCACAAATAGCACGTTGATATGCGCGTTAATGTACGCGTTATGGCCCCAGTAAAGCTATCAAACTCTGTACATATTGCCTGTGCACAAGCAATGTTTCAGCCAATGGACCTCCGGGTAACCCGGAGGTCCATTGGCAGAAACATTGCATGTGTTTGCTATGAGTAACCAGGAGAACCTGCCGTGCTTTGGATGCCATTCGATATGGCAATTGTGCGCAATTCCAACACGCAATTAAGCCTAGATAAGCGCACTATTCGTGACAGGACTTCTAGTTTTAACTGTATGCAAGGTGCAACTTTCAGTAATAACATAAAAGCAAAATTGTTTCACTTATAATGCTGCATTGCTGCATAAAGCACTACATTTGGTCCTTTCTCGTTTCACAGCGGAGAAAATCTCCACTTGAACTTACCAAATTCTAGTTTTGCTGACAGTTTCGATCTTCATGCAGCCAGAAAAATATTGGGTGAAAGATTACCTTATAACTTACAACAGGTGCTGATGCAAACATATATACACAGTGTTTTAAGATTTTCCCGTCGGAATTGACAGGAAACACTAGCCAAAGTTGTCAAATTTTGCAGAGATTCGCCATTTTTTGGACAAGTACTACTATTTACCATTTTAGGTTAGGGTTAACCTTTTCAGTTTAACATATACCGCGTAAAGCTACACACAATATTCGGTTCTTTCGCATTTCTTAATGGAGAAAATTTATTCTTAAACACACCAAATTCTCAAAAGCTAGTGTTTTTCTGACAGAACCATTTTTTATGCAACCAGAACGGACATTGGGTTAAACTTTACACCAACATTTACAACAGGACATATGTTTGGCAGCCCATGATAAACACAGATAAGCAAAGCATTTTTTTCAATGTTTCTATTCCCACCGGTGGAAAAGTGAATGCAAATTGGCCGAATTTGATGACAGCGAGTCTGTACTCCAATGCAAGCCACCAAACCTGGATGAAGCCAGAGAGCAATACGTACGATAGCGACTTTGTTATATTATGAATGCTCAATCTTGCCATAGTCAACATTTTGACCGTACATTGTCTCATTATTGGAAAATCGAATGTAAAATTTGGCCATTTTTGCCGTAAATGCATTTTATTTGGAATTTTGTGGCCAATAAGGGGGGGGGGGGGGGTTAACGTGGGTAATACCATTTATTTAATTAACCCTTTACCCAACGAATCCGCCCGCGTAATATGCAAATTCAGCAGTTAAAAAAATATTATTTTTAAAAAAATATCAACAAAACCATATCATGTGACCCCTCGTTGGAACGAGCTCGTTCCAACGAGGGGTCACATGACATGGTTTTGTTGATTTTTTTTGGAAAATTTGAAAAAAATGATATTTAAAATAATAAATTTTGATATCGTCTTCGTTGAGTGAAGGGTTAATAGCAATACATTAATCTCTACACATGTTGAAGGATCCAGCGGAAACCATTTGTCATTCTCTGTGTCAAACTGTATTCTCTTTTTTGGTTTCACTATGTCATCTATAAATATAAATGATGCCGAGGCACATGGGTATGTGGAAACTGTGTCTATTTCAGCACAGGGAGCGCGGTGGCTCAGTTGGTAGAGGTGCAGGCTGCAAGCCGAGAGGTCCTCGGTTCGAATCCCACCTGCGGCAACCGCGTTGCGTCCTTGGGCAAGACACTTCATCTCCATTGCCCGCGTGGGGGCACGATGACGCCGTGTACTAAGGCGTACTGCACGTCGATGGTACGCATGTCTTCAACCAATCTACCCCTGCCTGTGCTGCAGTGCGGAGTTACGATATTGAGGAGCTGGCAGTTGCTCGTCGTTGCTCGGTGGTTCTCTCCGGGTACTCCGGCTTCCTCCACCCGTAAAACTGTCACGGTCATGATTAGCCATTGTGCATAAATATGTGACCTTAAACATCAATAAAACATAAAACAATAAATATTTCAGCACAGTCAAAATTTTGGCGGTTGACAAAAAACTAAAACATCCGAAAAATCCTATGTGGAGTGTCAGATCTACTTTGATAGTCTTATTGTTGAGTTTGACGTCATACAGAGTTTCATCCAATCGATTCAAGGCTCTGAAGGACATGTCATTTATAGCTCTTGTGACTTCTTCATCATTGCAGTAGCACACACGTCGATGCTCTTCTTTGTTGGTAACAATTTTGCCATATCCAGAATATCCCAACAGCTTCATAGTATCGGCAACGATTGACTTGTCAGATCAACATCTTCTTGTCTTCTAGCTTCAGACACTTCATTTCCAAACTTCTCAAAACATTTTATGGATTTGTATTGAATAACCCGCTAGACGTGGTCGATTTCAATACCTTGCTCGAAGCACCACTGCAGCAGTGGGGTTGAAAAACAACATTTTTTTTCTGCGACGTAGCTTCCGATGAAACTTCTTCGCTGTTTCTTCGTCATGCCATTCTTCTCGACACAGGACTTCATGTGTTCACCAATGCCATCTCTGGAGATGTCTGTATTCTTGAAAATGGGTGTCATCTCTTCAAAGAATTCCTTGGGGTGATCTGCGGCCTTATATTACACCCCATCAAGCCAAACAGTTCACAGATCTTCACTTTCTTCATCACACCTTCTTTTGCGTTGTTCCGTCTATTTTGTCGGAGTATTTCTCTTTGAGTATGGCATCAATCTTCTTCATTTCTATCCACTCACACTCACAAATTTCAACAAGTGTGTAACCCAAGTCGGTGATGTACTTTGCCTTGGCACGGATGTCTTGTAGTAGTTCTTTCATGGTTTATCATTGTTTTTATTATGGAGAAAAGGGAGCCAGTTCTTGTCGTTCTTGCATGTATGCACCTGCCAGAAGCAGCCATAGAATTGGCGCATGGTCTGCCCCTCTTTACACCAGCCTTCAACAGGAAACAGGCAACTGCCAATCATCTTTTCAAATCCGTTAACTGGGCGTCTGATATGCACGCCATCAAGGGTGGAAACTAACTCCAACCACTGTTCTGCTATCTTTCCACACATAAAGAAATGTTCTGGTTTAAATTGATCCTCTGCGCGTCGTCTGAGATTCAAACCTGTTGGTATCTCCTGCACCAAGCACCATAGGTATAATGCATTCGCATAAAAACCCACAACATTACAATATGGGTTTACAAATTTCGCTTCTCTGATTCAGGTGACAAATTTCTCGTGGTACCGGTTGAAGTGAATCGAAAGTCTACCGACGATATTATATTGTCTTTTACTAAATGTAAGACTCTTTGTTCTTCTGATTGAATAACGTGAAGTGGGTGTCATCATTTATGGTCTAGAACAGGAATTTCATTGTGAGGCCCGGAACACCAATGCCGACGTGGTGTTCTTGGTAAAAAGCAGGCTTTTTGTCAACAGCTTCGAGGAATTGATTTACACATCTCTTGTTAAGTTTCTTGAAAGAACCGTAGATGGCTTCATGGCCTGATAGGAGCTCTTGTTGGAGATTGTCCAAGCAGTCGATGCATTCATATGGTAAACATCCTTCAGTTACCGAACTTCCAAAGTCCTTCAAAAACAGTCAAAGCTGAACCACAGTGCGAGGTAAGAACAGATGTCAACTGGCTATATTTATGTCGTATTTTCCAGAGGTAAATCGGATGCGACATCTCTTGTAAGTGGCCGTGGAATTTCTTCTCCAACTTCGGAAGTGAGTGCATTTTTGAAGAATCTTCTCCCGTAGCTTTCGCTTCGACTTCCAGCGTTTTTTCGATTTTACGTACGAGTACTTCCAGGGTCGATGAATGGTAGCTCTGCATCAGGAGTGGTAATTGGAAGAAATATCTGTAGCTAAATCATCATTTCCTCGACCAGTTCTTGGGAGTTTACGTTGGTAATGAAGCACTTTGGTTCGTATTCTGGCACATTACAGCACATACTCACACTCTTCGGTTTCTTTGTACACTTGTTGTACATGGCATCAGCAGTCTTATTCAAACTGGTCTGTCGCTTCTTCTTCACAAGGCTAAGAAAAGAAAGACACACAGGTTGTCGTCTTGGTAACACTGGCGATTGTGGTTTTTCACCAAAGCATTCACTGCTTTGTTCTGGCGGATTTAGTCTGGGAGATCTTCTTACCATTCCAATCGGGTGGTCTTTCAGCTTATTCACACAAAAGCTAACGTTAGTACAGTGCAATCGCTGTGATCTGGTCATAATCCACGCGTGGGCAGTGATATCCACGCATGCTTTTACCAGGTCATAAAAATCATAATGAGCAAAATTTCAAAAAGTGAATCACCGGGTTGTACCCGGTGCTTCATTAATTATCTTTTAATTGATTATTCCTATAATTAGTGTTGGAATAATATTATTGCGTCCGTGGAAATATTGCCCACCTGTGGAAAGTGACCATTCCACGGCGGCCGTACTATAACTCTCTCCACTAGCAATTTGGTGTTTTGTTCATTTCTGCTTGGGCCATTCCAGGATATCTTCTACCATGGCAAAATCTTCTTGTCACCACACGAGGTGTGGAACATAAAGTACCCGGACATTGTTTTGCGATGGGTGGTAATACTTCAGCTTATCAGTCTCATTGTTCCTCAGGACAAAACCAAAGCTGATGTTAATCTTAAATCTCTGCTGCTGTGGTAGAAATACGTTGGTCATCAGTTCCTCGCTCGTGGTATTCAGGTTGACATCGTTGATCCGGTAGTTGTATTGGTCATTGACTCTTCAGACTCTTCTATTCATCACATGGTGGGTTCGATTACTTCTTCAGTTGTCTTGGTATATGGTCATCATCTAATCGGTCTCTTCTATCATCAAACTCCGATCAAAATCGATCGGAGCAAATCAAATCGGCTGGTCGTCGTGGTCCGCGGTTGTTTAGGTGTTAGGTGGTCCTCTCTTCGGTTCATAGTCTTCCGTTTGGCAGGTACAGAAATAGGTCGGTGGGTGACGCCCTGTGTCGGTTAAATTGCAGAAGCTGCACAAACTACAGGCCATATTCCATGCGGTATAGCTCTCTCTGGCTCTTTTTTAGATGTTGGTCTAGCTTTTGCTTCGAGGCACAAGTCCTGTTACAATTGGTACAGGCGTAAGTCGTATTCTCTTCTCCGTGCTTCCCACAGTCCTCGCAGGCATAAACTTCAGTCCTAGTACCGGATACATCATTGTGATCAGCTTCAGACTCCATCTTCATAAAATATTTGCGAAAGCAAAAGTGCTGTAGAACCATCTCTAGAGAAGTATTCAGTTCGAAAGTTCGAAACAAAATGACGCGACGTTACTTTCCTCTGAAATTTATCTCTACGCGATGGACGCTTTTGAAAACGTCACGTTTTTAATCGACATTTTGATTCTTGACGGGAGTTTGTGTTTTTTTTCCCACAGAACGAGTTAAAATCAGAAATTTAGAAAAATAACACAGAAGTCTATGGAAAGAAATGTAATGCACGTTTCTTTTGTAAACTAATAGAGGGGTTCCTCGATTCTCGGAGAATCTGAGCAAAAAAAAAAACCAAAAAAACAAAAAAAAACAATAATTGGGTCCATTTGGGTAATTAGATTTACACCACTTGAATCTAACATAGCTTGTGAACACATCTCCTCTGTATCCAAGAACAATGGTTTCTTCTTGCTGCATGTCACCGTGGAGGAGTGTATCTACCAAATAATTATATATGATGTATTTGGTCAGTGTGAATGAGGGGGAATATTGTTACCTACGCGGTTACATCCCCAGGCATGTAGCTAGTATTCAGAATTGGGGTGCATAGCAATTGTTTTGGATGGGGTTGGAGAGGCAAGTCTAAAGACGGAAGGCCATTATGGAGTGTTCTTTCCCCGAGAAAATGTTGTAAAATCCATTGCCAAAGAGCGAATCTGAAACCTGTAGAATGTATAGGCCAATATTGGAGATCATTTTGGGGGTCAGCGTCTAATATGTAAAACTTGCTTGCGTTGGGACAATGATTTTTCGGGGTTGTTTTGGAGGGGATGGGGGCTTAGTCTGCACCCTGAGTCCCGACAACTACCCCCCCCCCCCTCCGTCTGCCAAATACCCCTGTCTAAACTCATCTTCCTGCCATTAATATTATCATGTTATCAAACAATTTCAAATGGAGTCGTCAGATTTATTTTTGTACAGTTTTGTAAATATTCGAACATCAACTGAAAATTCAAAAGATTTGAGTCACATGCGCTCGTCATATTATCAGATAACACATGTTTTCTATATTATCGATAGTATTATCTGGAGAGTAATCGCTTGACTGGACTGGTTACGTGAAATAATTCATGAGAGGTGGGGGACGTTGTACAATATAGTTCCTCGCCTCGAATGAATTATTTCACGTAACCAGTTCAGTCAAGCGATTACTCTGTTTATTATTTTTCATTATTAACGATCATTATATTATTTAACCCTTTACCTAACGTTACGGCCAAAACCGTCGCTATTCTCAAAAATCGCCAATTTGTTTGTCTCTAAAACGTAGGTTATGACCCCTCATTGGAACGAGCTCGTTGAGCTGGTCCCAATGAGTGGGTCATAACCTATGTTTTTGAGACAAAAAATGAAAAAAATAGTTATCAAAGAATTTTTTTTTGCAAGTGTCGTCTGCTTTTCACGTTAGGTAAAGGGTTAAAAACAAAACAAAACAAAGAAGTCCCCATTTCACCCACGGCAAAGCGTCTTCGTTGGCGCGCATGGATACATGACCCAATTGTTGATTGCATAATTCACTTGTTAAGTTATCGTTTATAATCAAACCGGGAAATCCCAGTAAATCACACTTTGGAAAGTAATAAATACATTCACATATGCATTCACACTTTGATAATATGACGCGATTTGAGAAACAGGCTGCAATGCAGAAATAAAGTGTTACCCACAGTTCTGTCTGAGACGTTTAACGACTGTTCGATGGCCACAGTGTCTTTTTTCGCGACGCCTCAGGGGTGAGGCTGAGGTCGGAAAACATCTCCAGGAACATATCATGATTTTTAACTTTCGACATGTTAGGCCACACACTCACCCCTTTCCCCCGTTTCTTTCCATTTTCGACAGTTATTTTAAAAAAAACAATTTTTCTGACACCCACCCCCTTTAATAAATATTCACAGTCCCACTTGTTATTCACCACAGTTTAAAAATGTTAATGGGGTGGTCTGTAATGATAAATCATTTTCTCCAGTATTATTAGTCCACTGTTTTCGGTTGTAGTTGGTGTAATTGTTGTCGCCAATGACAACCGAATAAGTCTTTCTACTTCTGAAGGCGTTCGGATTAGCAGGTCATATCCACCTATCTCAACCCGATCATTTCTCAGATATTCTAGTCTACATTTCAGGAAGATTTAGACTTTTTTAATTTTATGTTTTTCAGAAGTCAATATAGAGAGTAATCGCTTGATTGGACTGGTTATGTGAAATAATTCATGAGAGGTGAGGGACGCTGTACAAACTCGGAAGCGCCATTGCGCACGAGTGTTTTACAATATACTCCCTCGCCTCGAATGAATTATTTCACGTAACCAGTCCAGTCAAGCGATTACTCTGTTTATTACTTTTCCTTATTGACGATAATTATATTATTTAACCTTTTACCTAACGTAACGACCAGCGCTATTCTCTAAAATCGCCAATTAATTTTCATTATTTTTTCATTTTTTGTCTCTAAAACATAGGTTATGACCCCTCATTGGAACGAGCTCGTCGAGCTCGTTCCAAAGAGGAGTCATAACCTTTTTGAGACGAAAAATGAAAATAGTAGTTATTCAAGAATTTGTTTTGCAAGTGTCGTCTGCTTTTCATGTTAAGTAAAGGGTTATAAAAACAAAAAAAACAAAACAAAACAATGAAGTCCCCATTACACCTACGGCAAAGCGTCTTCGTTTGCGCGCACGGATACATGCCACAATTGTTTATTACATAATTCACTTGTGAAGTTATCGTTTATAATCAAACCCGGAAATCCCAGTAAATCCCCCTTTGAAAAGTAATAAATATTCTTCAAATTTTGGTTTTTTCTAGGATACAGTTAGAAGAACAAATCTCTGATCAGTTTACAACCACTAACTTTCATTAATTTGGGTACCTATCAATTGACCTATCTTTAATTCGTGTCAGTGTATGGCCATGTCTCAAATCAGGAGTGTCAGTTGAGAATAATCACTCTGAAAGTGCACTGGCACAAATACCCTTGATGCGTCTTGATAATAAGTCTCTTTGTTTTCAACCAGCTGTTCTATTGGGCAGAAAATATCAGATGTCACTACTACTATTGCGGTTAACATTGTTGAGTTAAAAGCTAAACAAGTTCAGACAGGTTGAATAAAGTGACTATGACACATCGAAAGATTGCTAGAAATCCACAAAAATGACAAAATTAACACTTATATGGACGTGCCTGTAAAGCCTATAAACGCATGAAAAGAATGAAAGGACAAAAGTTTTAGACCATGGAAAAAATTGATTTCCGGCCCCGCCACCCACCCAGACCACCAAACCACCCACCCACCCCAGCAAACGTACCCGAGAAAAATCTTTTAACAACCCCACCGGTGACCTCTGACAAAAAGTTTGAATTTATTATTTTAATTTTTTTTCTCTCCATCTCTGATCACATATTTTATGAAGAATAGCACTGTGTCTGCATTCTGTTCCCACGAGAACGCAGAGCAAAAATTCACATGAGTTTGGCCGTAATCTTTTCAAATACATTTTGAAGCTAAAATCTTCCGATTGAAGAAAAATATCAAATAAATGCCTATTTTTGTCGCACTCGTTCCAGAAATCATTTAGGGCTGCATGGTATGTCGATAAACCGATATATACCGGAATCCAAACCAATATCGATTGAATACCGGTGTAATTACAAAAAATATCGGTTTATCGTCATTATTTATTTACCCACAATTTAATTTTCAAGATGTCTTGAGTTTTTTTTAACTGTAGCCCTGAATGAATAATATTATCTCTTTATCTAATGAATCGTCTCTCGTAATACACTAATTCAGCAGTTGAAAAAATAGTTTTTAAAAATGTCAACAAAACTATATCTTGTGACCCCTCATTGGAACGAGCTCGTTGAACTCGTTCCAATTAGGGGTCACATGATATAGTTTTGTTGAAATCTTTGGGGAAAATCTGATAAATTAATTTTGAAAATAATGAATTTTGATATCGTCTGCGTTCGGTGAAGGTTTTTCGAACCGCATCATCAATGTATGCTAATTCGTTCCGTCTGTGATGCCTCGAGTCTCGATTGTGGTACTTGTGTTCATATATCTGAACAGTTTTCGATATACCGGTATAACGCGGTATTTTTTTGAATCCCGATACCGGTATTCTGTTTTGAATATCATGCAGCCCTAAAATCATAAAACAATACTTCAGAGACATCTGAATGAAAATTTACAAGCCTAATCCATGTTTTTAGCTAAAAGTTCACTTTGAGTACATACGTGTACATACTTTTCTACTTTGGCAACACACGCACTCCCATTTTATAACCTGGCCTCTGACACTGAAGACGGAGGTCGAATGTCCGAAAAGGCCTTTTGCTGACGTTCGATTATACTACAAGCAGTTATCTCCCTTCGTAATACTCGATAGAGCACTGCCACAAGCGAACTCCAAACATTTGTTTCCCCCGCGTATGACTTGAGACTAAACTTCCACAAGTTGTTCAGGCTATGCATCGTGCGATATGGGTTCTTGAATTCACATTAAGGACATATTAAATTGCTCTGATTTAATTACCCGAGCAAGAATTTTCAAAGGTACTTTTTGAAGCAATGAGAAACTGAAGAAAATGAATTAACAGAGTTTGTGTGTGAAGACACCCAAATCGTGCTGCTTTTAAATAAACAACGGCACACGTCATTTCTTGTTTGACAACATGCAGTCAGTTGAGGCATTGGAATTTCGTGGACATCAATTAAACTTGGACTTTGCGTCTTTGCGTTAGAAAAGCAAATATTTGGAACAATGATCGACATGATTTTATTCTCAGTGCGTCAGTAAAATATGGACAAAGTGTGATATGTTATTTGCTTCACATCTTCATGTATTTGAAGTCAAGTTGGACAAGAATATTAAAAACGTAAATGCTGTGGCCATAAGCCACCACCATCCCCACGGCAAACATTCTTCAGACCAGGTAGAGAGCCGTCATTCACTGGAAATATCCGCTTGTAAACTAAACAACACCGGAGGTGAACTGGGAACTTGTAAGAAAACAGAATTTTTATAGAGGACCTTATGACATAAATGTCATTATAAGTGGGATGTTTTAAATAGTTCTTTGTAACATGAGGTTTTGCTGAACACCAGTGAAGTACTAAGTCTCTTTGGAGACGAGGAATTTCAAAATAATCAGCAGGCTGTTGTCATTCACAAATAAAATGTCACATGGCTGATATGCAAGCCTTCAAAACATTTGTATCGTGTCAGTCAGAGTGACAGGTGACAATAGATTTCTGCCTGTCATATCCTAAACCTGGCATCCGAGATAAGCAATGTAACCCAATACTATAACGTACACGTCTCATTACTAAGAAGAGGGCTATTTATATTGTGCAGGTGTATGAAAAAGCAGTTCAACATTGGACTTAATTTGATTCACTGAGGCCTTGGAATATTTTTTCAAAGAAATCTAATGTCATGAGGAGAGTGAACCAGCTTTTGTCAGCAAATCAAAATTAGCTTGACCCCTTTCTCTCCAACTCCACGATTAACTGTATACATCCTATTTGTACATAGAGATCGGATTGAAATACTGCCTTATTTCCGATTAATTGTATACAACCCACATCTTATTTACATATGGAGATCTGATTGAAATACTGTCTTATCTCCTTTTATTGAAAAATTCTCTCATAAGACAGCTTGCCAATAAATGATAACAACTCCGGAAATTATTGAAGCCTATTAAAATGAACATCTTATTGAACTGCAAATGGTAAAAAGGTTTGAATACAAGCAGCTTGCAAATAATATTTCTTGAGGTATCTATCACAGGTACAATAACCCAACAGTATGGTGTACCAGGACTAGCTGTGTCAGACAACTGTTATATACTTCTGTGTGGATTTTAGAAATAGCATTACTCTGTTGTGAAGTAAACCCGACAGAAGTTAAGTATTGATCCATTCGTCGAAAAGCTGGGGTACAACCCGATGGTTCATGAATTAAAATTTTGCTGATGATGACTTTTATTACCTGGTAAATGCATGCGTGCGTGGATATCACTCCCCATCGTGCATTACGACCAGTCCAAGGCGACTGTGCTGCATCTGTCACCACGATAGGCTAATAGTATTTTATGTTTGTAAAATTCAGCTTACTTTCAATTGCAAAACTCGAAAGGAGAGAGACTTTTATAGCGAGGTAAGATTCTAATAATAGATATATCTGTTAATTTGTTTTGTAGAATTTTGTTTGTGAGGAAAAGGAACTTTCCAATAAATGATAATAAGCCGAGAATTTGGTAATGATAACGTCTACTAAACTGGATATATAGACAAAACTACATGTATGTTTCAATGAGTCGTTTTGTATTCAATGAGTCAGATGTGCGTAGGAAGAAAACGTCGCGACCGAAGGTCGAGACGTTTTCTTTCTACGCACATCTGACGAATTGAATACAAAACGACTCATTGAAACATACATGTGGTTTTGTATTTATTACATGACCCAAGCACCTACTGACCTAATTTTCTTTTCTATCAACGGTGGTAAACACCATGCACTTTATGCAGTCGCATTGCATAAAAAAAGTCCCGGTTGGAACAGGTTGGTGTGCAATACGGAATTCCGTATTGCACAGCCGTATTGCACGCCGTATTGCATAAGAGAGACTGAATGGACATGTAATAAATTTTGATATTAAATAGATGATATCTAGACTATTTTAGTGAATATCGGGAATTATCTCATGAGTGTTGACCTGAGAGTTTTATTTTTCACGAGCGCTTGCGCGAGTGAAAAAATAATATTTTCAGGTCCACACGAACGAGATACTTCCCGATATTCACTAAAATAGCGTAGATTTTCTTTTTTATTATATGCTACCTGATATTTTACTACGCAATATTCAACCCAATTCGACTACAAACACGTACGTTTCAAAACAATAACAAAGATCAGCTGATCGTTCTTTCAAGCCTGTACTAGACAATTCACTCAAACATAAAATATAGTTCCACTTTCCCACTATAATTTAACCAACTAATGTTCAACTCACAGATGAAAATTAATAATTATAATACTGCAAATGAGAATATTCTCATATTTTTCATTAATGAAATTTTTTAGAACATTTGAAATGTTAATTTACATCAAGGAACAAGGAATGTGGAATTCAGAGCGCCGATTCATCCACAAAAAAAGTTCTTGGACGAATCGGTCAACAAGGTTTTTCAGAAAAGTAACCCAGTTGAAGGATCAGTATTACTCTTGGTGTTACCCAGTTGAAGGATCAGTATCATTCTTGGTGTCACTTTCTATACATCTAATTAGTTTACTTTATTATTTTATTATTATTATTAAATATTTAAATTTTCAGTCATAGAGTCACTAAAACGGCTTGGAATAATATGAACTTCAGGTACTACTGGTAAAGCCGACACTGAATCACTTGTAACAGTATCGAAGGCGAAGTGATGCGACGAAGTGCGACATCATTTAGGAAGCTACTGAGGGATATTCCTCGTTATCCATCAAGTCGACGGATATCGAGAAATAGATTTTAGATAATCTGTGATAATTCACAGGCTAGCATATAGTAAAGACTCATATTCAGTTCAAAGAAATTGAACTGATTACTGTGTCAGGCGAAACGAAATTAATGCCAGTCAAACATGCAAGTTGTGCATGTCAATGACCATTGCAGAGGCTTATTTTCCAGCTTGTTTGAATATGACAATGATTGTATTGAAATAGCTATAGAAACTCACACTGGGTTTCAAGAAATTTTATTGGTTGACCATGACAATCTGCCTATGTTGCAAGTTTTGGTGCTCAGTTATTAGTTTTTTTTATTTATCAGATATTATTTCCTTACCCAGAATTTCCCATTATCGCACCCGCGTGATATGACTTCACACTCGATCTCGATAGATATGAACCAAGTCAGAGTTCCTCCTCTTGGTGCCTTACTAGGCGCAACCATATTATTTACAATTACAGAATGGCCACCGTGGACAAGTCACTTTCCTTGGGTGGGCAGTATACAGTAATATTAGATTCCAAACACTAATTATGTGAATAATCATTAAAAATGTAATTAATGAAGCACCGGGTACAACTCGGTGCTTCATGAATTAAAATTTTGCTGCTGATGATTTTTATTACCTGAACATCACTGCCCACGCGTGGATTGCCACCAGTCAACTGCGACTGAATTGTTAAGCGGAATCGTTCACCGTTATCTGCAGAAAACAACCAATCAGTAAAATTGGAGCTACCAGGCAAAAGGGAGTAGTTTCTGTATTGGGGCGTACCACGTCGGCTGTCGATAGATGGCGCTCGTGTTCTATCGGTTATACTATACTTTCGATTTGACCAGTGGAAGTTATTTTTGTTCATGAAAATATTCGCACGCTTGTTCGCAAAAGCTGAAATATTTTTCGATGAATATGTTGAAGCACGGGAATTACACCGTTAAACGTCTGAAAATTTGACTTGACACCAGAAGGGCCATTATAACCGGCTGGAAGACAGATTTGATAACCAGGCGAGTGTCTTGTTTTCGTGTATTGTAACCTAATTTCGCCCAGTCATTTTTGAGATATAAATGTATCACATGTAGTTCTCAGTCGTAATCCGATTAATTATAAATATTCATGTTACACACCACAAGTGCCTGTATTTAAAACAGAAATGCAAGTTAATTGAAGATGTATTGAAAACATTACGTTTGAAATACAAACTTAGCTCTTAGATTTCATTTGCCGTGTTGAGGGCATATTTGACACGAATTGTTATTCAAGTTGGTAATTAGACGGTTCTTCAATTCCACAGTACTTTGTCATTTTATGTAGAAATTGGTTATGTTATACACCAAAAGTGTACATAATAAAAGAAGAATTCATGTTAAGTGGGGAAATGTTGAATCTATTACTTTTGATGAATAAATTTGTTTAAAATTGGAGACATTGTGTTAGTTATACATCAATGTACTAACAATGGTACTACATGTAATTACTTTTACGATTCTAAGTCTTAGTTTGCGTTCAATGTTTTATACAACTTTCTTCTTTTTTCTCTTTATCCACCTGTCAATGCAATAAGTAATGATTAGGTGGATAAAGAGAAAAAAGAAGAAAGTCGTTTAAAACATTGAACTCAAACTAAGACTTAGAATCGTAACCGGAGATTCGTCGAAGTAAGAGAAGAGATAGTCCAGTTATCCAAACGTCGTGGATTCTCCATCAGGGGAGCTGAGAGACGTTCGGATAGCTGAACTATGAGAAGATGAAACTTCGGACTTTGTGAAAAGAATGATAAACAATAACGAAAACTGTAATAGATCGGAGAACATTTTGTAATTATTTGATTTCGTTTAATAAATAAAGATATTATTACATGGTTAGTTTCATATCGGCCGAGGTATCAGCTCTTTGGTCTCAGTCTGATATGAAGTTACCCAAGGCTGATATCTCGACCGATATGGAACTAACGAACTAATAACCTCTAAATATCCGTTTGCAGAAGATGCATATGTTAACAATATAATATTATTTCTTTGAACCCTAGCGGTCGTTTTCCGGCCGGGAACATTATACGCCATAACGCCATTAATGGATGGCTGTTTAGGAAATGTGTGGGGTAGACCAAACAATATTCTCAACGTGCAACCTCGGGGCTGCACGTTGAAAATATTGATTGGTCTACCCCAAATAATGAATATGGACTGTTTTAATCGCTGCCATTGAACTGGAATGGAAGATACCACTGGAGTTCAAGGGATTAATATAAAATAAGCAAACATACAACATCAGAGTGAAAGTAAGTTGTAGGATTACTACCAAAAATATTTTAATTCCATTTCCCTTTGTTAATATTGCAAACCCCTGACTTCATTTCTCCAAGATATTATGTCAGGTCTGAACAAATTGGTTCAACGGTTGTTTTATTCGCCTACAACCGACTTCGCGTTTGCCTTGATATTATGCCTTAGACTCAGACATGTAGCCGGAAACTTTGAATGAACTGCCCTTGGTATTGTTAAGTCGTCCAGAACCCCGAATTATTTTATACGGATGGCGTAACTTAGTGTCTTTTGATCCTGCTTATGAAATACTTCGATGTAACACACTGTTGGAAAAGGCTGTCTTTGTCTTTGTCAACAGTGAATAATAGTTAGAGGTTATGACTTGGTTAGTTTTATATGTCCTGAAGTAACTTCATATCAGCCTGAGACCGTAGGACGAAGGCTGATATGAAGTTACCGAGTGTTATTGTTTCTCATTCTTTTCATGGAGTCCGAAGTTTCCGCTCCTCCTAGTTCACCTATCCAAACATCTCGGTTTCCCAAGTGCCGAAACTGCGACGTTCGCATAGGTGAACTAACCCTTCTCTCACTTCATAGAATCTTTACGACTCTGATCTAAGTTTGCGTTGAATTTTGTGTACACCTCTCTCTTGTCATCATCAACTCCCCACAGCTATAAAAACTACTCCCATTTACTAGGTAACGCCAACTGTACCGACTGATTGACGAATAAAGGTGGACAATTTCGCTGCAAACAAAATGGCTGCACCTAGTAACACACCAAGGGGGACAACTCTAACTTGGGTTACATCGGCCGAGATCGGCGTCATATCAGCCGAGTTTGAAGACATATCAGACGATAATAAACAAATTCTGGGAAAGGAAATGACATCTAATAAATAGCACACTATCTCAGGTTAGTGAGTAAAACTCATAAAATAAAACTCATAAAATAAACTACAGTATTCTAGATTTCTGTTTTATTTCTATGCGCTGGCAATTTTAAAAATATCTGAATTACAAAACCATTTCTCTTGTTCTTTGTTAAAAAGAGTTACCACGGGGTTCAGGCCTGGCCTTGGATTCCAGAACAGCCTTGAATTTGACCAAGGTTCATTCAAAGCCTTCAGCCTGGAAAATAGACCAGGAGGCATTGAAAAGCCGTGAATATTTACGAATAAAAAAAAAACTGACTACCAGGTTGTGTCATCCGATAACTATCCCTCGACACTACATCGCCATGACATAATTATCCTCCAAAATCCAGATGAGGTTATAAGTTATCGCTCATTGAGGTCTACCTCATGGCCCTCATACCCTATTCGACAAAACTGTAGGAGCCATAGGCTTCTGTGGACTTAATCCTTGGATAATTGTAACCCCTCCAAAAAAAAAAACAAAACAAAGCTACAATATCAAGTCACAAGTGTCCTCCTTTACCGAGATACGGTTATAGGTTATTGTTCATTGAGGTATAACCTTTTGGCATTATGGCCTCATACAAAAAAAAAACAAACTGTCGGAGCCATAGATTTCTCCGATAAGTATCCCCCAAAAGCATACCACCATGCCACATGTATCCTCAAATACTCAGATGAGTCGAACGGGCGTACGACTAAGGTTTGATTCGAGTGATGGGTCTTTTAAGCTGTAGTGGAAACCCATCGTAGAACTCGCAGTGCAAGTTTCGTTATTGGCTAAAGAAGACTGGTTGTTGCAGCGAGTACTGTTAACAGTAAAGATGTGGCGATTGCCTGTACTGAAGGTACAGTTAAAACTAGAAGTCCTGTCCTGAAATGCGCACAAATAGCACGTCAATATGTGCGTTAATCTACGCGTTACGACCATAGTATGGCTATCAAATTCTGTACATATGGCCTGTGCACAAGCAATGTTTCAGCCAATGGACCTCCGGGTAACCCGGGGGTCCATTGGCCGAAACATTGCCTGTGTTTCCTATGAGTAACCAGGAGAACCTACCGTGCTTCGGATGCCATTCGATATGGCAATTGCGCGCAATTCCTACGCGCAATTAAGCCTAGATAAGCGCACAGTTCGTAACAGGACTTCTAGTTTTATCTGTATAAGCAGGCAGAAGTTGCAGACTCTCTCGCTCTGGTGATGGGAGTATATCACAGTAGCAATAGCCAATAGTAGTGTTACAATTCAGTAGTGGTATAAATGGCTACTAAATAAAAGAGATGAGCGGTATTGGAATTTTGAGTTCGGTATCGGTTTTCGGTATTTTATTTGACTTGAACAGGCATTGCTCGATCGACACGAATCTAATCGAACAAATAAGCCATCCAGTAATTACTCCAATGAGTTACTCCTCGAACGACTCTTATCCTCATCTCGGAAAAAGGATTCCATAACCACAGATGTTTTCCAAAAAAGGATTCTATAGGGATTCCATAAAAGGGATTCCATAAATGGGATACCATAGCTGGGATTCCAAGCTCCTATACAGCTCCTGGTAGTCTTTTACTAGGGCTGCACGGTATTTCGATAAACCGATATATACCGGTATTCAAACCAATATCGATTGAATACCTGTGTAATTACAAAAATATCGGTTTATCATCATTATTTATTTACCCACAATTTAATTTTCAAGATGTCTTGAGTTTTTTAACTGTAAGCCCGAATTAATAATCTTATTCCTGTATCCAAGGAATCGTCTGTTTGTGCCCTCGTAATAAACAAATTCAGCAGTAGAAAAAATAATTTTCAAAAATGTAAACAAAACTATATCATGCGACCCCTCATTGGAACGAGCTCGTTGAGCTCGTTCCAATGAGGGGTCACATGATATAGTTTTGTTGAAATCTTTGGGGAAAATCTGATAAATTAATTTTGAAAATAATAAATTTTGATATCGTCTGCGTTGGGTAAAGGTTTTTCGAACTGCATCATCAATGTATGCTAATGCGTTCCGACTGTGATGCCCCCAGTCTCGATTGTGGTACTTGTGTTCATATATCTGAACAGTTTTCGATATCACGGTATACCGCGGTATTTTTTTGAATACCGATACCGGTATTCTGTTTTGAATACCGTGCAGCCCTAAGTCTTACCATCGACCTCAGTCATATATTCTGCTGTCTGTCCTCTGACCAACCTCTATTCTATTCACCATTATTATTGTGTTCTACCAAACTTGTAGACATGTACCATTACCATTGACTATCACTACTCTGTCCTGTGCTAGAGTCTCCACACTTACCATTGACTACTATGGCTTTCAGTCACTACTCGATAGCTTCTTTGCTCGATAAGATTCGAGTCGTTCGAGCTCTACGTGTTCCTGCTCGATTGTCTTTCAGGTATAAGAAACATGTAGGGCATTGTTATATAAAACAGGGATAACTCTCTATGGGTAGGTACAAGTTACGGGGAATCAAGCAGCCTGACTAGTGATTATACGGTCGGAATAGTCAGATAGGTCAGAGATCAGATAGGTAAGACTAGACAGACTGATAGGGTTAGTTTAGCTAGAATAGTGTCTGTAATAATAATCCGAACTAGTAAAAGTACTTTTATATAACAGAACATACCTTATAGCACTACGTGCGTATCTTATAATTAGGATTATCCTGAAATCCTACCCGAAAATAAGCAGGTTGAAACCAAGGATTTAGTGGGAAATCCGTACCAAATAAATAGTTGTCGGGCTGTTTGTGGTAGTTAGATTGACTCTTATACAAAGGAACGCGCCTTATGGCACTGCGTGCCACTATTATGAGAAAGATTCGGGGGGAATTCTACCTGAAATAAACAGGTAGAAACTGAGGATTTAGTGTGAAATCCCAGCCAAATAAATAGTTGTCGAGTCTAGAAACCAAGATAGGGCCTCTAGTAAACAAAATAGACGACGGAAATACGCGTCTCCTTAACAATACGCCCTGCGCATGCGCACTAAGACCACGTATCACTATTTGGCAGCTCACACGGGCTACCATAATAACGAAAAATGACGTTACTCGTTCAATATGGGCCGTCCAGGTACATCCTATACAATTACACACCAGCTCGGTGGGGGTGCCCGGCCATCGGGGTGCTTTCAGCAGGTTATGGTCATAAAAATCATTTGTTATTAGTTACTCTATCTGGATGTGGAACTCTACCGATATACTGAGTCGGGCATTTTTACACCTTCTGATCTGTGTATATTTTTGTCCGGCAAATGAGTACTCCAAAGCGTGTGTATATTTTCGTTTGGCAAGCAAGGACATATGCCCAACCTGGTGTTTCATAATTCCTTGCCCAGCCTCTACCCGATGAAATACGTGATCGGGAGATTTTGTGTGTCTGTGTGTGGGGGGGGGGGGGGGGGGGGGAGGGTATCACCCAAGAGGTTACGCCCCTGGAGATCACTCCTCCTTTTAAATAGCAATTTTATAAAAAAAACCCTGTATGGTTGGTTTTACTCATATGTTCAAACTTATGTTTTCATTTAAAAAAAAACATTTGTGTCATAAGAGAAGATTAAGTGTGCTGAACGTTGGTAATATTAATTGTTCTACCTTCTAGAATATGAACTCTGGTCTGTCATGGATCCAAGAGTTTTTATTTTCATATCAAAATTGAGATAAATCAGTTGTACTTTTGTAACCTTTTTGAATTCGAGAAAATACCCATTACTTATGCAGTGCGTGCACGCGTTGCCACGGAACACATCTATACACACCTATACTCCGATGCTTTTGCACTTCAAAAATGGCTGTAACACTGCATTTCCAAACACAAGTCAGCCATCTAAAATAATTTGTTGACATAAATTTTAAGCATGAAATTCTCCCAGAATATCGTGGAAATGTCATTGAGAAAGGGAATATTTTTGTAGAAAACCTCTGCATATAAACCCCACAGTACTGATCCCAAACGCTTGAGAATCAGCCAATGAGAATCACCATTTTGGAGGTAGGCGCGGTGTAATGCATTTTTCGAAAAGGGGATACCTGCTGTATATCAAAGGCACGTAATTCAAAAAACGAATAATAATGGCATGTGTGGATCTATTCAGGGTCTTAATTTCGCGGTAAACAGACTCGGAAAAATGCTTTTTCAAGACAGTGAAATATTGTTTATTTTTCTGGATTTTTTTGGAAAACCGAATACAACAATATTTCTAAGGCCCATTACTGAGATTACCCAGAAACGGTAATAGATCATTCGACGAATGAAAAAACACACCCCTTGGAATTTAATGATCTATCCATATGTTCAATTTCAAGACAATCAGAGAAGAGGGAGTATCCTTTTCGAGAGGGTGTAATGTCGGGACAGATGGAGATCACTCCGAAATTTCTATTTACTATACCTCGGAAACGGTTAACCCTTTACCCAACGCAGACGATATCAAAATTTATTATTTTAAATATCATTTTTTCAAATTTTTCAAAAAATTTCAACAAAACCAAATCGTGTTACCCTCGTTGGAACGTGCTCGACGAGCTCGTTCCAACGAGGTTTCACATGATATGGTTTTGTTGAAATGTTTTGAAAAATAATATTTTTTCAACTGCTGAATTTGCATATTACGCGGGCGGATGCGGTCGATTCGTTGGGTGAAAGGTTAAAGATGCGACACTGATTCAAATATACGTACAAATGGAACTTGAAGATCCAACCATATGCAAAATTTCATTTCAGTTCAATCTCATTTTCGGGAGGGTGAAAAATTGGAAATATTTTAGAAAAGTCGTTACCCCAAAACTTCAAGTCCCCATAAATTGGAAACTGTAATAAATATTTGAAAACATTCAGTACGAATCTGAAAGAGGACGTTGACCACTATCCACATACCAAATGTCACCAAAATCGAAAACAAATTCGCATTTTGCCCCTTTCAGTGGTGATTACAAGAATATTTGCTTAACCGAATTCGTGATTTTTTGTGAAATTTTTTTATGGGGAAGAGTAGAGAAACCGTGTGAAGCTCAGAATTGAAAACCGAAACATTACCCCAATATAGGCAAAAATGAAAAGAAGCAATATAAAGTGGCTCCTGACGAATGAGGGCGAAGAAGAGGAATAGATTTTTTAAGAAACGCACCTCTCAAAACCGGGTTGGTCTATTTCCTCCACTTCCACCATCCCTATCCAAAGGCCAGCATTCTGGTTAAATAGAAGAAGTAGACCGAGTCGGTTGAAGGTGTAATTTATTGGCCAAATGCTGTTTGCATGCATATCGTTAGTGAGGTCCATCCTAGAATATGCGGCTGTTGTATGGGCCCCCCCAATGTGGAATCGACATTTATTACTCTCCAAAGTGTGATTTACAAAGATTTCCGGGTTTTGTTTTTAACGATAACTTCACAAGTGAATAATGCAATCAACAATTGTGTCATGTATCCGTGCGCGCAAACAAAGACGCTTTGCCGTGGATGTAATGGCGACTTCATTCTGTTTTCTGTTGCTTTTTTTTTAACCTTTTACCTAACACGAAAAGCAGACGACACTTGCAAAAAAAAATTCTTGAATAACTATTATTTTCATTTTTTGTCTCAAAAACATAGGTTATGACCCCTCATTGGAACGAGATCGATGAGCTCGTTCCAATCAGGGGTCATAACCTATGTTTTAGAGACAAAAAATGAAAAAATAATGAAAATTAATTGGCGAGTTTTGAGAATATTGCTGGCCCTTTTTGGTCGTTACGTTAGGTAAAGGGTTAAATAATATAATTATCGTTAATAATTAAAAGTAAGAAACAGAGTAATCGCTTGACTGGACTGGTTACGTGAAATAATTCTTTCGAGGCGAGGGACTATGTTGTAAAACACTCGTGCGCATTCGCGTACTCGTGTTTGTTCAACGTCCCTCACCTCTTATGAATTATTTCACGTAATCAGTCCGGGCAAGCGATTACTCTATACAGAAAACTTTAAAGAATACCTAGAATGAAGAGAAGCATTGTTCATAAAGCGCGATTATTCCAGGAGAGAAGAAGGTGGCATGTCAAGAAACCCACAAGATCTAAAACTTCTCTTCTCAATGCAAGACTTAGTTTGATTCCACCAACAAACATGTCAATGAGAAACAATTCCAAGTGTTTCGAAGTTACAGGTGTCAAGACAGAACAATATTGACATTCATTATTTGTGGGCACAATTACACAATGTAAACAACTCGAGGAGTCTATTGTGTCAACACCATCACGTGAAACATTTAAGCTACTGCTTGAAAGCAAACACCATTAAGTTTCTCCCTCCGTCGTTAAAAAGGCCAGGATTGGTCCTCTGAGGTACAGATACAGCTACAGACATTGTTTACATTTGCAGACACCCCGGGGCGTCGCGAAGATGACATATTGGGGATGGGGCCGTGCTAAACATGATTTGTCGAGACTGTGATGGTGTAACCGAATGACTAGTATTCCAACTGCATCATCAAGGCATGCCTTCGACTAAGGCATGCCTTAATGATGTAGCTGGAATATTAATCAATGGGGATTACAGTTAAAAAACTTAAAGACTTCTTGAAAATTCTAAATAAATAACATATGAATGTAGTAGTCGTGACGTAACTTCAATTAACACGAACTGTACCGGTACTCCAAACTGGTTATCCCTTTACCCAACGTAACGGCTCAAACCGGCCAGCGCTATTCTCTAAAATCGCTTGGTATCAGCCATCTTGGTCGTCTCACAAAACGTATAGCTGAGATATTTATTTATTGGAGTTTAAGGTCACATATTTCTGCACATTGGCTAATCATGACCAGGACAGTTCTACGGGTGGAGGAAGCCGGAGTAGACGGAGAGAACCACCGATCAACGGCGAGCAACTGACAGCTCCCAACATACTAATTCCACACAAGCAGGTTCAGCAATAGTTGAAGACAGGTGCACCATCGGCGTTCAGTACGAACTTAGTACACAACGCCACCGTGCCCCCACGTGGGTGATTGGGGTGAAGTGTCTTGCCCAAGGACACAACGCGGTTGCCGCAGGTGGGATTCGAACCGAGGACCCTGCTGCTTGTAGCCTGCGCCTCTACCTACTGAGCCACCGTGCCCCCTGCTGAGATAGAAATTATACATAAATAATGTTGAAAATAAAGACTGAGTGTAATTTCCGCTATATTAACATAAAAAGCATCTGCATCCATGCCACCACCCA
Organism: Pictodentalium vernedei; assembly: GCA_031216915.1. Taxonomy (NCBI): domain Eukaryota; kingdom Metazoa; phylum Mollusca; class Scaphopoda; order Dentaliida; family Dentaliidae; genus Pictodentalium; species Pictodentalium vernedei. The sequence goes on along the minus strand of CM062293.1, from coordinate 457,804,337 downwards.
TGCTAACTCCAGTTTCACTGGTCACTACCACTGCAGAAAGCAAATTTAAAGTTCCCAAGCAATATCGTCGATGAGCTCACGGTTGCTAGCAGATAGCCCTTTCCAGTGCCCTGTACAGAGTTCTCGCAATCGTTTCTGTTTTTGAACAAAAATGCTGACTGGGAGATATTCCAACTACGGCATCAAGGCATGCCTTCGTCGAAGGCATGCCTCAATAATGTAGTTGAAATATTTTATCACTTGGAAATTGAAAGCGGCTGTATTCGGTTCGAGGTTCGATTCGATTTCAACTAATAGACTCGATTCTTTTCGAGATTCCATTCAAATCGAAAATATGTCATCCGCTGGGCCATCTTTCAAAAAAGTACATAATTACTATCAAAAGAGAATTAATATCCCAGACTCTAATCGTAACGAAAGTGTCCCGACTGGAAAATTTATTTGGGAGCGGGAGTGGTGTTACACCTCTTGCACTTCAGCCCTGCGGACACGATATTATAGGAGTGCCTGAATATTTACACATTTGCCTGCTTTTATATTTTGCAACTCGTTGGTTAGCCATGTAGAATGCCTGTGGAATGAAGGATTTGTGTATGCGGGGTGGGTGTGCCACATGTGCCCATCCCCCACACCTCTCCACCTCTATTTGTCACAAGCATCTAAATATTATGTTTTGTGACTCGCTCTGGGTGAAATTGATAATTCGTTAGGAAACGAAATTAAAGAAGTGATAAAATACATTTTTCAATGCTTGGTCGAGAATAGATATATTTGCGTAGCCATTATTTTTGTGAACATACAATAAAGACTGCCATATTTTCTAATATCTCTGACAGATACTAATCGACAACAATACAAAAGAATTGATTTTTCCTAAAATCTGTGCCTTATGACTTTTTAACACGAATACAAATGACATGTTTTGTTGAAAAATCCCATAATCAAATAGAAATTCTTATTTAAATGGGCCGTCAAACAATCTGTTGATATTTATTATTTTCGTGCAGATGTTATCGACTTCTGACATCACTTAAGGTAATTATCATTGTAGATCAATTTTCTTATTTTCAAACACATCAAAGCATGTCACACCGAGAATCCGTTTGCAGCTGAAATCTAAATGGTTATTTAAACCCTGTACCAAACGTAACGGCCAAAACCGACCAGCGCTATTCACAAAAGTGGCCAATTAATTTTCATAATTTTTTAATTTTTTGTCTCAAAAACATAGGTTATGACCCCTCTTTGGAACGAGCTCGTCGAGCTCGTTCCAATGAGGGGTCATAACCTATGTTTTTGAGACAAAAAATTAAAAAAAATTACTTATTCAAGAAATTTGTTTGCAAATATCGTCTGCTTTTCATGTTAGGTAAAAGGTTAATAGGTGATTTGGTGGAATCCATCTTTATCTTGCAATACATGTTTATTAATACTTGTGAAGTAAAAGTTTAAATTAATTGTTCTAACCCTCTTCCTGAAGTAAGGGTAATATTGCCAACGCTATTACAACACTCGACTTTTATACTTTCTTTCAGTTATGGCTCTAGAACATAGTTTATTAGTCTCCAATAGAACGAGCTCGTCGGACTTGTTCCAATGAGAGGTCAGACGCTATGTTTTGATACAAAATGAAAATATTTATTTATTCAAGCAGTGTTTTTACGAATCACGTTTTTAGTCGTGTTAGGTATATGGTTAAATATTTCTATAAACTCATACATCATTCACTTATCCCTCTGTTTTATAATACATCACATTAAAGTAATGCACAGTCGTTGTTCGTGGCGGTAATTCATTCGGATAGCAACGAAAGTAAAATTATTATTTATAAGTAGTTGGGAATGGAGTTTTCAGGGATTACTTGGAGACTCCGGCAGAGGACCCCAGAAGTTAAGTCATGCCACGGTGCATTGTGAATGTCACGTGCGTTGTCATGGTAGCCTATGTGAGCGGTCGTGCTGTGAAGTCATAGTGATGGTGATACGTGATGTCAGTGCACATGCGGAACGCGTGTTGTTAGTGTGACGCGCGTCAGTTTATATACTGGAGGTTGCCGCCTTCTATGGTACCACGTGGTTACTATGTAACTGGAAGGTTTCTAATAGGACGAAGGTGTGCTCTGGCGGTATGTTAGATTGTATGAGAGTATATTTAATTACGACAACCAACCCGATAACTACATAAAATCTCCCAAACAACGGCTTTTGCGTAAACAGAAACTCACCATCTTGTGCTTATAAGAGTAGCACGTAGAGCTAGAGGAGTGCGCAGCCACCTAAACGTATGTTCAGTTTCATAAGAGTATATCTAATTACCCAAAACAACCCAGCCCAGTACATATTTATCTAATACGGATTCCTTGGTTTCTCTCTGTATCTGCCTACTCTCGACCTAGCATTATGTTTAGTCAAAGCTATTACTTTCTGAACCCATTCCGATCTCCGCCTTCGACCAAGTGCCTTTGTAGATTCAGTCAGATCGCGCCATTTACCTAAACCCACCCACTCTCGGTTCATACGCAGTTATCTACCTTTGGTGATATTTGTGGTTTCCAAGCAGTAAACTGAACTGAAAAGCAATGCCTCTTGCACTTCATGCTCTTCCCACTCTTCGACTCATTTCGAAAAAATGGATTCTACAGCCAGATACTAGGAAGGTGTTTTGTGAAAGGGATTCTATGAAACGGATTCCACAAGCAGTATTCTCCAGGTCTCTATATAACCGATAGCCTGTATGCCCGGTCTTCTACAACTATCGGTTCTGAGATTGCTCTAGTATCTGTCACTATCCGATTACGGCTTTGGGTCCCGTTTCATGCTATAAACAAACTTTGCTTCCACAAATGCAAACATATGCTTTTGCGACTCTTCGGCTCATCTCGGTAAAATGGGGTGCCGACGCCCAATCAGTTGTAAGAGAAGGGTGCTGAAAGCGGGTTGCCGAGAAACGTGTATGATAATTTCGTTAAATGGGCGGATGAGCAACGAGAGCAGTTGCTCATTGGAGTAAATGCTCCTGCAACTCTTCGACTTATCTCGGAAAAAGGAGCACCGATGTCTATGTACGATAGGGGTCCTGTAAGTTTGGTGCCCTGGAGAGTGGGGCTGGCGTTTCATGGAATGTGCTCGTGTGCTCGTGACCAATATGTGCACATCAAATAAAACAGATGGGCACATGCTGCGCGTATCAATATAATGTGTACTTTTGTGGCATGGAACAATGTGCGCACGATACATGCAGCGAAACATTTTACTTCTAACTCACAATGGCTTCCTAATACATCTGTCTACAGTGGCAGAAGATGTTCAAAACAATATTGCGACGAAAGAAGACTTACATATACTAATCTCCAAGAACGATGCCGGGATGAAGCCGACCTCCAAGGAACAGCCTTCAGACCAAATCAGCAATGAAGTTGCCACTCAAAAGAGTTCCTAGGATGGATGAAACTAAGAGAGAAAGAACGAAGAAGGACCAACCTACAGACCAACTCAAGAATGACGTTTCCTCACAGACTAACGTGGCGATGAATTTACCTGCCTTCAGAACACCCGAAAACAAATCAACCAACAAAACCAACGAATTTTTTTGTAAAGAGTAAGGGCCGAACCATTAACGAAGACGAGAAGGTAAATCAATACAACCCGATTTTACAGAAAATTCTACAACAAAGCTTCTAAGCCAGTAACGACCAAGATATATTTGAACAGAACAGAACGAAATAAACGAAGATCCGAGAGAACAAAGACCGAAGACATAGCAGAGAATACCGAAATGAACTGAACAGAACAAGGATCAAAGAAAAGTGACGAGTACGAAGTTTAACCCTTTACCTAACCTGAAAAGCAGACGACACTTGCAAAAATAATTCTTGAATAACTAATTTTTTTCATTTCTTGTCTCAAAAACATAGGTTATGACCCCTCGTTGGAACGAGCTCGACGAGCTCGTTCCAACGAGGGGTCATAACCTATATTTTTGAGACAACAAATGAAAAAAATAATGAAAATTAATTGGCGATTTTTGAGAATAGCGCTGGCCGTTTTTGGCCGTTACGTTAGGTAAAGGGTTAATGTGAATACAGAACAGAACGAAGAACAAACAAAACAAAGACTGAACTCCATAACAACAAACTTTGAACTGTAATAATTTGAACTCAATAAAATTTCAGTATCTAGTAATATACAGGAAAGGAAGTCGATTATATTTTCCACATCTCTTTCCTCTTTGCTAGCATTACTCAAACCCAGGTCAAAGAACTATTTGATCTTGGAACTTCGAGAGAAGTTGAATAATCTTATATCTTACCAATATGCTATCGTATTTTACTGATTTCCTGAACATGTTGGTGTCTCCGGTAACACCGGGGCAGATAGTGCAGCAAAACCGGGCTTAAACGTGCCTAACATTGATTTTAAGATTCCATTCAGTGAACCACGTAGGAGTACCAACATCAAATCTATGTGTCAGGTGCAATAGGATGGAGCCACAAATGACAAGCTTCATCGTTTCCGACCAACTATTACTGATGATTATCCGTCTACAATCCTTTGTAGAAGAGACCATTTCATTCTGACATGGTGTCATATTGGTCCTACCGACTTACGCATACCTTTTTGTTAATGTTCTTTGCCACCAAGGAGAATAGGTCACCTTCTTTTAGACTGTGGGCCCTACAGATTCGAATCATGGTATTTCAATATATACTATTCACAAAAGTAGGGGATATCCAAACTGATGTTGATATTTTAGGAAAATGGTATTAGATACGAGTGATTGGACACATCAATATGTTACCAAGTTTGCTGTGGATCATGAATGTCACCGGCTCACGAAAACGTCGTAAACGTAACTTTTGAGGTATGCGAAGACTGACACTCGACGAACGTTTACGTGCCGTTGGGATGTTGGAAGCTGGCAACAGACAGACTGCAGTGGCACAAATTCTCAACGTTACTCAATCGGTGATTAGCAGGTTGTGGTTACGCTACCGTCAGACAGGTAATGTTGATAACGGACGTGGGTCAGGTCGTCCAAGGGCGTCAACTGCTAACCAGGGCCGTTTCATCCGAAACACAGCATTACATGTACGTAACCGCCATCAAAGTGCCTCAGAAATTGGACAGCAGCTGCACCGGTCGACAGATGTGCGAGTCAGTGGCCATACTCTCCGAAATCGCCTACACAGATGGAATTTGTACTTCGAATAATCCCACGTTTGACTGAACGTCACATCGCAGCAAGGCGTAATTGGTGTGGAGAACGACAGCGCTGGGACAATCGGCTGTGGAGCAACGTCATGTTTCCCGATGAATCGAGGTTCACTCTCGACCTCCACGACAGGCGGAACATAGTGTGGCGGCGGCGGAACGAACGATACCATGACGTAAACGTTAGGCAGCACGGTCGTTTTAATCGATCGGTTAAGGTGTGGGGAGGCATAACCATGACAAGCAGAACAGCATTACATGTAATCCATGGGCGTGTCATGGGGGCACAAATTCGGAATATTTATTGTATATTTATAAAAAATAAATAATAAATAAATGAGATAAATGATTGAATGCTCGTAATTCTAAAGCTGAGAACAACTTTTACGCGTAATAACGCGGAATATATCTTCACTTGTTGCCACCCAAGGAAGATATGATATGATATTCTTTGTGCATAATTTATACTTGAAAACAGAGAACAATGTGAAACGCGAAACATATTTTTACTTGTTGCCACCCTAGGAAGATATGAAACGGTGATTTTATAATTGGGTTCGTAGTTAGGAGCTAGGCGGCCACTTGCCTCTCGTGTTTCACGATGTAGGTTTTGGGCTATCGGAAGGGTCATATCGGAACATATGCGTTTTTGTGATAAATTGACGGTAACATGGTCTGAAGTTTGCGGCTTGGAGCGTATGTTCAACCTCAACGATTCGCGTCTCGTTTGAACATAAGCCCCGAGCCGCAAACCTCAGACCATGTTACCGTCAATTCATCACAGTAACTTATTATGGTATAGACTTGTCTAAACGTGAAGTTCAAGCAAAAATGATCTTCATCGTCCATTCTCGAGTCGATCACGCCATTTGTTTTATCTCATGTGCACGAGCTTTTATCTTGCGCGCACTAGTTTTTACCTCATGTTCACATCACTTTTCCTTCCACGCACGAGTTTTTATCTAGTGCGAACGAGTTTTTATAGCTTGTTTGAGGTTGTTGGAAGTTTGCATTTGGAGAAAACGCTCCTCGGACTGCTGAAAGATTTGTTTTCATTCAGATCGGTGTTTTTTTATCCCTCCTCTGTTCTCAACTGAAAAGTTTCTCTCTTCTCTACAGTAAAGTCACATGACCTTTTTTTTCTTCTCTGAAGCCTGTTTTTTTTATTAGGATTTAACGACACATTAACAGCCAGGGTCATATCATGTCGGTGACAGTTTTACTGGTGGAGGAAGCCGGAGTACCCGTAGAGAACAACCGAGCAACGACGAGCAGCTGTCAACATCGTAACTCTGAACTCTACACTGCGGCACAGGCAGGGTTAGATTGGTTGAAGACATGCGCACATTCGACCTGCAGTACGCCTCAATACACAGCGTCATCGTGCCCCCATGTAGGCAATCGGGGTTAAGTGCCTTGCCCAAGGACACAACGCGGGAGCGCGCATCAGTCGCTGAAATGGTCACCCATCCAACTACTAACCGCGCTCGACGTTGCTTAACTTCGGTGATCAGACGAGAACCGGTTACCGCGACGCGCCCCTCTGAAGCCTGTTACAACTGATTAGGTTGCAACAAGTTACAACAAGAAATATTACAACAATCGATGTGTTACAAAAATGTTGTAAACAACCGATAATGTTATATCTTTTTCTTACCGATAGTGCTACAAACTTCGACCGATAACGTTATTTTTTTCTAACTGATGGTGTTAACCCTTTACCTAACATGAAAAGCAGACGACACTTGTAAAACAATTGTTGAATATCTAATTTGTTTTATTTTTTGGTCTCAAAACATAGGTTATGACCCCCTCATTGGAACGAGCTCAACGAGATCGTGCCAATGAGGTGTCATAACCTATGTTTTTGAGACAAAAATGAAAAAAAATAATGAAAATTAATTGGCGATTTTTGAGAATAGCGCTGACCGGTTTTGGCCGTTACGTTGGGTGAAAGGTTAAACACCATTTCGGGCGATAATGTTGCAACCTCACAATCATGCTTTCTAGCAACATTAATACCAAGCAGTCTAAACCTAATTATACCCAAACTCTCGAAGACAATGAGGGGATATACGGGATTACATGCATCCGTGCGTCTCTTCGAAATCACAAACACACATTAACTTCACCAATGGGTTAATGCACTGTGACAGAATTTGTTTTGCCTCTTCCCCATCACCTTCCAAACGCAGTGCAGAATTACGTTTTGGAAATATCTTTTAAAGAGTTATGTCCCTTCGATTGTTAAGAATGTGGATGTCGGGATTCATTTTATCAAACCTCACAAAAAACTCGATTTTTTCAATGAAATTTGAAGCGCATCTAACCAAACGCTTGCAATTTAATAACAGCGCAAAATTATACTACGCACGGATTTCCTCAACGAGTTATTTCCGTACTTCTTTCTTTTCATTCTTGCAATAACCCTAAGATTTAAATGGGGTGCATTTAATTCATCTATCCAGTCATCATCTGTTTGTTATTCTGTCCATGCATCTGTCCGATTGCGAACCGTGTGCCCATCACTGCATTCTAAAATCAGTTGGGTTAAAAATCAAACCAAATCAACTGGGTTGAGTGAATATGAACCCAACTGGGTTCATATTCACTCAACCCAGCTGATTTGGTTTGATTTTTAACCCAACTGATTTTAGAGTGTGTCCGAGGATAATAAACCTGTGTTAGCTTAACAAACTGATGACGGAAATTCTTATGTATCTTCCGATTCAAATATCCCACCTCCTTAATTAAATACTTGTGGGAGTAAGAATAATCCAAATATGATAAGTTTTCTTGCTTGATGGTGTATTATCGCAACAAGTAGATCAGAAAATGGCACCGCCACTAACAAGATAGGAATGAAGGTATGCGTTTCTATTCTGATATGCCACCCCTGTCAATGGAAATGCCAGACAAATTTTAATTAGTTGAGATTTGTGTGTGTGTGTATTGGGTGGGAGTGGGTGTGGGAGCTCGTAAGAAAACTGTGATAATATTTGACAATTCCTTTTTCTCCATAACGGTACCAAGTTATGTCTTAGAAACATGAAGTTGATCGATGCTTGAATGTAAAGTGTAAACTTACCGTCGATGTTGTTATTCATGTGCCGCTATTTAAATATGTCCTGTCCTACACAGGTATCCGCCAGTGAGAATGTCAGTTGACTAAACATTGACAACGCGAATCCCTGATCCCACATTTAACAATATAAATTTCCGGCTTAAATCTTTCCGTATTTCCAGACACAGCTCGAACAGATTCAACCAGTCTTTGCTTTACTAAATATTGAAAAGCTTTTCACATGATTAGGTGACCATATACCCAAAAATCAGTTGGGTTGAAAATCAACTCAAATCAACTTGGTAGAGTGAATGTGAACCCAATCGGGTTCATATTCACTCAACCCGTTTGATTTGGGTAAAATTTTAATCAACTTATTTTAGAGTGTAAGATCACACAGCAAGAATACTATTCATGCTTCCACATTCCACCATACCAAATCTGCTCCTGTCCTCTGCTTCTACAGCTCTTGTCTAATCTGCACCTGGACAACTATCTATTGCGCCTACACCCGATGCCAGCCCAGATACATGCGTCAAATCTTGTAGCAATTTGACACTGTGGATATGACTGCCCGGTCGAGAATTTTATTGGCAGCTGATGGATTCTTTCCCAGTGTTTAATTTTCTTTTGCCGATTTCACCGAGGAAGCATAAGTCGCATAGCGAAAGCCTAGGTCTGCAATAGGTCACTGATTGGATAACACTGAGCTGTCCAAAACTACCACCATGAACACACCACAACCACGAACTATACACATCGACAACCACAAGTGCAATCACTCCACAATCACCTCCCTCATTTTGCTTTCCGTTTAAAGCTGGCCCTTCTGAGCCCAGAAAGTAATTTGCACGGGCGTGTTTTTGTTCACCATCAGATGGTCCTTTTATAGATAACGGAAAAGCGAAGAAATCGATGTTATCAAACAGTGTTTACGCTGGACCGAAGCTGTCTGGCGCCTTATTTTTAGTCATTATGGATATTTAACCCTTCACCTAACCGAAAGGCAGACGACACTTGAAAACAAAAGTTTTGAATAACTAAAAATTTCTATTTTTTGTCTCAAAAACATAGGTCATGACCCCTCATTGGAACGAGCTCAATGAGCTCGTTCCAATGAAGGGTCATAAACTATGTTTTTGAGTCAAAAATGAAAAAACTTAATGAAAATTGTATGGTGATTTTTGTAAATAGCGCTATCCGATTTTGGCAGTAACGTTGGGTAAGGGGTTAATGCCAAACAAATTGTTTTGGTGCCAAAACGCTAATGGGAGGGGAGGGGGTGGGTGTACTTTGCTGTCTGATCAAAGTACATTGATCGAGTTTTGGCAAATGAATTGGCAACTATTTCAAGAGTGAGCGGACAATTGGTCCCGAAAAAAATCTGACAGGACACGAAAGTTTTAACAAAATCCTTGGTAGGCGAAAGTTGTATCCATGTCATTGATTCAATTGATGGTCAGACTGAATGATTTAGGTACATAACCTATTGTTGCACTTTGATAATAACAGATCAATCGACTAATTACTGTCAATCCATTGGCTTAGTGGGTCGCGAGTCTTCACAAAAGGCAGTATTTAATTAGATAAATATTTCATAACGTAGCGAGCCACTTGCGACAGTTTGAAGTTTTCATCTAATTAAATGCACCCTCTTGTAACGTTGATAACCTACTATGCTTTTTTTTGAAAAAAATAAACAATGCCTCATTACCACTCACTGACAATCTACGTTGAACGTGGGGGGTTCTCAGAATGCCGGCACCTATTGTTTTCTAACCTGGAGTCAGTGGTGCATGTTGAGTGCTAAAACAACACTTTCTGGGCGTTAGGAAAGTATAGTTTGTTTCTGATAAGTGGGAGAAATGAGAGATAACGGCTTAATTCAAAAGATACATTTATTCAGTCGGTTCTCGCAAAAATAAGAAGTTTTTCACACACTAATTAATAATTAAATATATTACCATGAGAATACACATACAAAAATACATAAAACCAGGCATACAAACACACAAAAAATGTATTTTTTACATGAATTTCATACAAAAAATGTATTTTTATCCGAATTTTACAAACTAAATAAGCAAATTAAACATTTATAACCAATATGAACAAGCAAACTAAACATTTATAACCCCAACGAGATGTGATATAGAGTCAGCATATTCAAGAACAGTCTTGGCTCCACTCAACAATTTTCGTTTCTCATTTTCCAGACCCTGGTCTAATTGTCGGTATTTCCTCTTTCGAGGTCGCATTTTCCCTCCGGATTGTAATTGTATGATAACAGTCTCTGTTTGATCTTGTTCTTTTTTTATAAGATCTATGAATCTGAATAAATTTGGGTGTGAAGCACTCAACTTGGAAATTTTTGAATTCCAGCCTTCCACGTGATTAGTGGTCCGTCGACCTACAATGTCAAAATGGTTCCACATGTCCCTGCCTGGCATTTCAACCCACTGTTCTGTCACATAATTGGCAAACTTTAGAACATTTCCATTTTCTAAATCAACATTTTCCAACATATTCAACCATACATCGTCAATGTCACATTGCCTTATAAGAGGAAGTGCAGATGCACGACGGACAAACTGATTTATGCTGTCATCAGATGAAAAGGCACCTTGAAGGCCACAACGCTGCACATTTCTTTGGATACACTGGCGATAATGAAAGAGGCAGCCTTTCATTTCACATTGAAAAACAGTTAGAATTGCAGATTGTGCAGCTTTCTCAAAGTCAGTAAAAACAGTTGTTGGTGGCAGTTTATATTAATTTCTACTGATTTTTGTTGTTGAGATACGTCGCCTTGGTTTTGTTGTGGAGAAGTCCATACACTAAAGGACACATCTTCCCATCGACACTTGCGTGGATTGTGTAGATGTGGTAAAATAAATCAGGAGTCATACTGAAAGTTCCTCGCAAAAATATGTGTTGGCTACTGCTAGATGTTCAAGATTTTGATGTGTTGAAAATATAAGAAAATTGTTGTTGACGTCAGAATATAAAAGTAAAGATTGACCAGAAATAGTGTTAGTGGTAGATCTATATCAGTACGCTGAGATGGAAGAGATGGAATGTTCTTTGCTCTTTGACGATATAAACTGGAATGCATACTGTATAACATGGGAACTTTCGGGATGACATGCTCGAAGTCCGTTGACCGCAATGCGGTTATTTTTTCATGATATATTGCTGAAACTGGTCTGGAGTTTGTGCGTACCAGTTTTTTTTTAAATTAGCTAACATCTCGTCACAGTTAACTTATCTTCATCTGGCTGGTAGTTGTGTGAATTTCTGTAAGACGTGAGCATGCCATCTTTGGTGTTTATGGTTGCTGAGCAGCCACCTTCACTGCACTTCCAATGCACCGTGTCATTTCTACTGCTTTTTACCCTAAATTTATATCCGCCATATACTAACCACCATATCTGACCACCACGTCTATTGGTGATAAACCGAACATTCACTTGAGCATTTGCCATTTTAGAATGATATGTAATTTGATGAATAAATGAATGAATGAATAAAAGGTTTTAGCGCGCCGAAGGCGCGCAGGTACGATGTGGGATTTACAAATCCCTTGCGACCCGGTTAACCTTATTTTATTTTACTTGGATCACACAGGCCTAGCTTTCCTATTGCCTCAAATTGGGTCTAAAGGGGTATGCACGCGGTTGGAATTTCCGGCAGTTTACATTGGAGTGATAGATTGTCAATAATCAATCCCTTAACACCATTAAGACAGTTAGAGAGTGGGCTCTATATGTAATGCTTTATATGTAATTTGACGCAATTTCTTCTTATTTATAAGAAATTACATTGATTATGTACTCAGTCATTTAAAAACACAGTTGATAACTCAGTAACTTGTTGCATATCTAACATTGATTATGTACTCAGTCATTTCAAAACACAATTGATAACTTTCTAACATTGTGTTCACTTGAAATGCAGTCTTAAACTGTTCACTAATATAGAATAAACTATAATGCAATCTCGCTCTGTTGTGCGGACAAAATTAATTAATGTGCCGGCATTCCGAGAAGTGTTTATTTAGAGTGAGCCGGCATTCCGAGAATCAACCGTTGAACGTTTGTTCAAACACAGTTTCCAACGCCTCTTTGACAAAAGAAGTAATAACATATTTTATTTGTTCATTTCGTCATCGCAGGCCTTTAAATTTGTCCCAATTAACGACGGCAAACGCTGTGCCCAAATAACAAATAAGATAATTGCGCCAGAATTGTGCGGAGTTTGAAACTTTTTCCAAGGTTTTGCAGTGTTTCGGCAATATATAGTTTGGCCAGGTTTCCCTTTTGCTTGCAATAGTAGGTAGTACTGGCGGGAGCAAACGACATGTACACGTACATGTACGGTACATGTACGTGTACATGTACCGTACATGTACACCTCCATAGGATTTAGTGTTAAAATCGTGTACAGGTACACGATTTGTTGTGCACATGTACGGTACATGTACGTGTACCGTACATGTACAATCGTGTACATTTCCCCATAGGGTTCAGTGTTAAATTGCGAGCAAAAAACGTTTTGTAGTTTTTTAATCATCGTCTTACCGATTCTAAATAATCCACGTCCGTACACGATTTTAACACTGAAACCCTATGGTGGCGTACACGGAGGAGATTGAGTTTAGAGAAAAGAATCAGAATTCTTGTGAAGTAATCTTAATAAACACTTAACGGAATGTTTAAACGCATTTTCCGCTCAATTAGGTTTTGAGTGGTAAAATTTTTAATATATTCACGATAGCTCACTGTCACGTTTTTGATTGATATATATAGGAGAGAAAAAAATATAAATAAATAGTTATTTAAAAAAAATAAATATATCAAATCGAATAGATAATAAAAAAAATACGTAAATCATGAGCGATTCTCAGGATATTAGAGTAAGGTTTCTTTTAAAAATGCTGATGAGAGCCTACGCATCCTGCGTGAACGAACAACTAGGTCGTCTCTTGTTAGAACGATGCGTCAGATGTCGGGATCACCTAGATTTCGATCACGAGAATCATTCGTGTCTGTGGATGGAAAGGGAAGATATGGTCAACAAGTATTTCGAACCGGCGTTCGAACGCGTTCAAATCAATGAAGTGATCGAGTTTTGGATGAGATTACTCTTCTGTAAGGATCAAAGCAAGCTCACAGTTTCGGAAGAACAGAAATTGGCGCGTAAAAGTCTGACTTTAAAAGATAAGGGATGCGTCAAGAAATTATTGTTCAATGAAGCATACGTCTAAGTTTTCTCGTTGATATAAAATAAGGGAGAATAGAAAATAAAATAAATACACACATAAATTTTTTATCTAATATTAGAAAGAAAAAAAAACATAAAAATGAGAACCAGAAATAAATTGTATCCGACGTTAGTGGACGACGAGGATGAGAAGCCGATCGACGTTTTTCCGACGACACCGTCGCTAGAAGAAAGTGAAAGAGGAGAGAGGTATCGCATCGATCAAATCAGTAGAATCCAAGAGTATCTAACTCGAGAGAGAGATTCTCGTCGTTCCCTCAAGAAAAAGTATTCGCGTTTCGTGAAATTCGTCAACGCGATCGACACGACACTCATCACGATTTCCATGGGTTTACACGCGGCTGGCATCGGATTGTTGTCGACCGCGGTCGGCATTCCGATCGTGTTGACCGTAGAAGGAGTGGCTCTCGCCGCCGGATTGTTTAGCACGCTCGGAAACTTTTTGAGTAGGAAATTATATCTGAAGGCGAGGAAACACGACAAGATACGCGTCTTGGCCGACTCCAAGATCGACACGATATCCGAAATGATCTCTATGGCGTTGAAAGACGGTAGGATATCGGACGGTGAATACTTCGCGATATTGAGAGAGAAAACAAAATACGATGTCATGAAAGAAGCCGTGGGAATCAAGACTCGTCAGATCATCAAGGAAGAGATGAAGGATTCTCTCGTGGAAAAGGGGAGGAAAGAGGCTAGGGAGGAATTCAGTAAGATGATAGAACTCAAGAGCAGCGATTGAAAAAAATATATATATATTAAGAACAGAATTGATTAATTATTAAATTTATATATAAAATAAAAAACGAAATTAATTTAAATAACTCTTAAAAATGTATTGTGTAAAGTGTAAGAGAGTTACCGAGACGAGTAATTCTAGAGAAGTGCGAACTAAAAACGACAGACAGATGCTTCGCGGAATTTGCGACATGTGTGGTTCTGTCAAGACTAGATTCGTCAAAAAAAAAAAAGAACGCGAGCAAAGGTAAAGGCATCGTGAATAAAATGATCAATAATCTACCTTTCGAAATGCATCTACCCGGTCACAGTTTCACTGGACCCGGAACGAAATTGAACAAGAGACTCAACGCCGATCTGACTCCCAAATCTTGAAGCAAACCTGTGAATAGGGTGGACGCGGCCGCGTATGATCATGATCTGTGCTACGTCGAACACCCCGACACCAAGACTCGCAACGACGTCTGCAATAAAAACATGTTGGGGAAATTGAGAGGCATATCGAATCCGACCAGGAGAGAGAAGATGGAACGTTCGCTGGTCGGCAATCTGATCGCTTCGAAACGTCGATTCGGATGTGGTGTTCAAAAAAAAGCGCATCTGAAAAGAAGAAGAAACGATTATTGACGAGCGAATTGGCCGAGGAGCTACACAAACCCATAGTGCGTAAATTTCGAAAGAGAAGGGTGTTCGTGAAGGGTCTGGATGATATTTGGTCTGCCAACTTGGTCGACATGAGATCGTTTTCGAGGTGGAACGAGGGCGTCAAATATCTATTGACGGTCATCGACGTGTTTTCCAAATATGGTTGGAACAGAGCTTTGAAGAATAAATCGGGACCTTGCGTCGCCGAGGCTCTGAAGAGCGTGTTAGACTCGTCTTCTTGAAAACCGAGTAAATTGTGGGTGGATAAGGGAAAGGAATTCTACAACAAGCACGTTCATCGATTGGTAGACCTCTACTCGATCGAAAACGATGAGAAAGCCAGCGTGGTGGAACGTTGGAATCGAACGATGAAGGAAAAGATGCACAGATACTTCACAGCGAATTCAACCAAGAAATACATATACGCTCTGAACGGTCTGGTCAAAGATTACAACAACACGCGACACAGATCGATCAAGATGACTACCGCGGAAGCTAGCGATCCTCGAAACGAAAAACGGGTCTACGCGAATCTATATCCTGAGAGATCTAAGATCAGGAAGAAGTCTAGAACGTCGAAATTTGCGGTCGGTGATCGAGTGAGAATCTACGCTTATAAGAAGCACTTCGAAAAGGGTTATACTCCTCGATGGACCTCGGAAATCTTCGTGATAATCAAGATATTTCACACCGATCCGGTGACTTACGAAATCGAAGCTTTGGATGGAGAAGAGATCATCGGAAAGTTTTATGAACAACAATTACAGAAGACAAAGTTTTGATAAAGAAAACAATTTTTTTTTTATTTACTCTCTTTAACATTTTCTTGTTTACACACATATATATAAGAGAGAAAAAAATAATAAAAAATAATTAAAAACTATTTTTAGATAAAGAAAGCAAGTTAATTAATAAACAAAAAACTAAAAATCCTTTAAAATGACAAATATACTAGATATAGCACAAAGCATAGTGAAAGATGAAAGTATTCAAGAATATGAGGTTCACGAATACGAACCGGTAACCGGAACGAGTTTGAACAATGCGGGAGAGACAAGAATCAATGTCGAAACTCAAGATTTATTTGTACATCCTAGCGAGAGTTACATAGTGGTGCAGGGACGTCTCACCAACGAAGATGGGATCGACTACGCCGATGACGACACGGTTACTCTAACCAATAATGGCATCATGCATCTATTCAGTAACATAAAATACATGCTATCCGGACAAGAGATAGAATCTGTGTTTCATCCCGGTCAGGCCACCACGATGTTCAGACTCTTGACATATCCTGATGATTTTTCGAAATCCAGAGGACTTAATCAGTTGTGGGTGAAAGACACCGTTGGCCCTGCTAGCGCCGGCGCCGCCGCGATATTCGACTACGTCGTCAAGACGTCCAGACCTAAAGGAACGTTTTCGTTCAGGATACCTTTGAAACACATCTTCGGATTTGCGGACGATTACAACAAGATCATGTACGGTTTCAAACACAATCTGACGTTGATTCGAAAAGGAAACGATGATGCAATAGTGAGACTCACTGCGACCGTTGCGGGTAAGATAACTCTACACAAGATATCGTGGTTCGTTCCGCACGTGGAGCCTTCGATCGTGGAGAAAGCGCGTCTCTACAAGATCATAGGGTATCAGGACAACTCGTACCCACGGCAACTCGTACCAGTCAAGTCGTACCCAAAATTGGACGACTCGTACCCATTTTCGGCTGGACAACTCGTACCCACAGTTGGACAACTCGTACCCAAGGTTAGACAACTCGTACCCACAGTTGGTCAACATATACCTGGTCTTTAATTGTATGGGCGAAGGCGAATATTGGCTGAAGGACTTGAGAAGATGAGTGTCTGCTTTCAATGGGTGTGCATAGAGGCAAAAACTTTCCATTTTTAGCATTTATCTCAGCAGAACAGTCTGAACAGACTTCGCCGAAAGTCAATTTCGCCGGTATGAACATTTCATCAAGAGAGCAATTCGAAGGAAACAGGAAATATTTAAATTATATATTAGTACAGTGGTGTAGATACGGGAGACGCCCCCCTCCACACCCACCCCCACTCCCACCCCACCCCAAATCGGGTAATCTTTGGCTCTTCGTTAAACTTCTGAGGGCTTTTCTACGTAATATTTTGTTGTACTGGTAGTCATACCCAGCAGTTCACGTGTTGCAGTGTTAACGCAAAATCAGATGCGATCGGGGCTCATTCCCTCACCCCACCCCACCCCTTCATTGGTTGAAGGATCAACGCGATGTCGGACGCGATCGTGGCCCATCAGAAGTCCTTCCCTGGTCAAATTACATCTATATAGACCTGTGCCAATTTTTGTTTCGATCGGCCGAGGCACGAGAGTCAGGTGCCGAGAGAGAGAGAGAGAGAGAGAGAGAGAGAGAGAGAGAGAGAGAGGGAGAGAGAGATTCACTTTTATTCACATTTATAGTCTAATTGCAAACCTTACAAAAATGCTAATTATCATTTAATTTTCATGATTGTCATGGAAGATAATTGTTAGAAAAACATACCTCCCAACTGGAAGATTGACTTAATTGGCGATAATAATATGCACAGATAATTGGAAGAAAATTAAACACCAATCGACTATAAGGTAAGAGATGATAGAAAATAATTCTTCACGATCTCACACCTGTTACTGGGTTTTTTTGGGAGAAATCCAGAATGGCTTCAGGAAGGGAAGGAGAGTTACTGACCATCTTTTCACACTATCCCAAATGATAGAATCCGCGAAAGCAAAAAAGAAAAAGATGTTTATGGCCTTTTTGGATATCAAGAAGGCATACGATAGAGTATGGAGGGAAGGTATGTGGCGCAAGCTGGAGGCTATGGGCTTAGGAGGCGAGTTTGTTGGAATTATGAAAGCATTATATAAAGATGTACAGAGTGAACTTAGCCTGGGAAACATTACAACGAAACGTGTGCCTATGGAGATAGGCCTAAAACAGGGGTGTATCCTTTCGCCGATCCTGTTTGCATTGTACATCAAAGGTTTAGGAGATGAACTCCTGCGTAGCGAGGAGGGGGTAGCAGTTGGTGACTTGAAGATCCCAGGGCTATTTTTTGCAGACGATATGGTTCTAGTGTCAGAAAGCGAAGAGGGGCTAACGAAAATGCTGGGAATTGTTGGGAAATATGGGAGCAAATGGAGACTCGAACTTAATGAAAGCAAGAGCAAAGTTATACCTGTGGGCCGCAAAGTGGACCCCACTCGAAGGTGGAGAGTGGGTGAGTTCTGCATTCCGGAAGGGAGCAGCAAACTTCTCAGTGTGGGAGAGACGGGTGATTACGAGTATTTGGGGGTAAATATAAACATTACAGGAAGAGGCATCTACCGGAACCACACAAATAAATTGATACTGAAGGGGAAGCGAATCCTTAACCAAATGAAACTTATAGGGAGAAACAGTTTCAATAAGGTTTTCGTGGGGAAAACCATTTGGGAAATGGTGGGGCTGCCAAGTATAACATACGGTACGGAAGTGGTACCCCTAAACCAGACGGCCGTAAAGAGCTTGGAAATCCTGCAGAACGATGCAGGCCGATGGATAACGGGGTCGAGTAATGCCGCAGCGCTAGAAGCAATCAGGGGTGAGCTTGGGTTGATGAGGATCAAGGACAGGATAGACCTGTTGAAGCTCGGTTATCTTAATTATTTGGTAAATCTCCCCGACAGCCGATGGTGTAAAGTAATGTTCCTGAGAATTTTCAACTCAAATATCAAAACGGGGTGGATGGTCCAAATGAGGGAGCTAGTAGAGAACTACTCATTGGAGATCTCGGACCTGGACGTTGGGGCAAATCAGGGTAAAAAAATCGTCAGAGAAAGGGTCATGGAGGATTGTAACCGTAATTGGCGAGAGGGGGTCAAATCAAAGAGGTCTTTGGGTGGCCTGCGTGATAAAGAGAAGCCAGGTTTTGAAGAGTACCTTGATGGCACCTTTGGGGGTCACCGTTGTTCAAGCTGAGGTCGCGATCCCTGGAGCTGAGGGGAAAATTGGGAAAGACGGTGAAAGGGAGTGCCAGATGTGTAACTTGGACATGGTGGAGACCCTGGAACACTTTCTTCTAGAATGCCCAAAGTATCAGCCTAAAAGAATGAGATTCACTGGGAGTATAATGGGGAAGTGGGATGGGAGAATGAAGGACATGTGTTTAGGGGGAGACTCAAAGGAGAGGGTTAATATGCTAATCGGAGAGATTGGGAAGAACGGGACAAGGGATATCATCAAGCAGTTCGTCTCCGAGTGTTGGGAGGAGAGGAGAAGCGTGGGAATAGGGAGGCAGTTGGGAGTACAGGGGTAACCATGGCCTTCTCGTCCGAGAACCGCGACAAATCAGCGGCTGGCCAAAGTTTTATTATTATTATTACTGCCGGGTTAGTCTAAATTAAATGACTGTCGAGTTTTCAGGTGTATCGGTGTTGACCATATAATTTCCGACAGAAATCAGTTGATGCGAGCTGGTGGACTCCTAGAGAGAGAGATGTATTAGAGCTTTTTAATTGGATTTTTTTTTAAATGAACATCATTTGTGATCATCTTGATTCAGTCTATCACTGGTCATTGTTTGCCGTTTTTCTTCTGAGCGAGTAAATGTGCTACGCTTCAAGTACAAAATCCGGCTGGACTCTCAATTTACAATGAAATCCTTTCTCGCCTGACCGGAGTGGCGCCTCACCAGTGATGTAACTTTGCCACACGAAAAATAATCTAAAGGTGGAGGGTGGCATTATTAATTAGGAAAAGCAAGAGTTAATGCGACGAAGGCTATGATTTTCACCCTGATAATTTGCAGAGCCTAGGCCTAGATGCGAGGCCTTTTATTTTTTTTCCAGTACTCTATTTCCCAATATTGAAGCACAGAAACCAGGCGTCGGGGTTGAGGGGGAGGGGATGGGTGTCATTTACCCCAATTCTCGTACGAATACGATTGCAGACTTTCAGGAACCACTGGTGCCTGCTATCAACAAAGTACGGTCAATGACGAAGGAATTTCAAAGTAAACTGATTTCCATTACTATTATAGCACCTTAAACGGATCAAACAAAATAAAAAAAAAACGCTTCTATAGTTCTTAGGCCATTAACGGCCTTCGCCCACACAATTAAACACCAAGTACAAGTTGACCAGCCATGGGTACGAGTTGTCCAACCTTAGGTACGAGTTGTCCAATTGTGGGTACGAGTTGTCCAGCCGAAAATGGGTACGAGTCGTCCAATTTTGGGCACGACTTGACTGGTACGAGTTGCCGTGGGTACGAGATGTCTAGAAACCGATCATAGAATCCAAGAGTAAATTACCCGTGGGATTTAGAATGAGACAGTGCGACACAGCTAGCATTCCTCCCTCCACGAATCACTTTGATTGGAGATTGACGGTGAAATCTGCTTCCGAGAGACCGTGTTTCATCGTGGTTGCGTTTCAGACCGATAGGGATGGGTCTCAGGAAAAGAATGCATCGCTGTTCGATCACTGCCATTTGAGAAACATGCAAGTGTTTCTGAACGCCACGAGATATCCAGCAATCGATTACAACACGTCGTTCAACAAGAACAATTTCTGCAGACTGTACGGCGACGCCGCTGATTTTAGAAAGAAGTATCACGGTCTAGACGAATTGATGAGCAACCCTAACATGTCTCCCGGCAAATACAAGTCGATGTATCCCATGTTCGTATTCGACGTCAGTAAACAGAGTGAACGACTCAAGAGTAGCGTGTTAGACATTCAGATCAAGATGCAATTCGATAGGAATGTGCCGAGAAAAACCGAAGCCTTCACCCTGGTCCTGTCGGACAGAGAATTACAATTCGAATCAGACGGAAATAAGATGTCGATCATTCGATGAGAGACGAGTGTGTGAAAACTGGAGATTGATATATTAGTGGCATCGTTTATTTAGTATTTTTTCTTTCACGATTTTAGATGATATTTTTGAGGTTTTTTTTACTTATTTTTGCATCATTAAAAAAAATAACTCAAAGAATCGTAAAAAAATAAATTCGTTTTTAATGATATTTTTTTAACAAAAAAAAAAGTTTCATCAGAGAAAAAAATCGTCTTTTTTCAACATTCTCGACGTACAAAATGTTGCAATTCGTAAGTAGTCATGTAGAAAACGAAATACACATTCCATTTTCGCGTTTGAAAAAAAAAAGAAGATTTTTACGATTACGTTCTGAATTATTTAAAAGATCGCGTGCTATTCACTTGAGAGAAACAAAAAGGATATTTCGTGATGAAGATATTAAAACTCGAACAGATCTTAGATTGTTCGATCCTGTGCGATCGTCTCTCCGTTTCCGTCAGATGTTCCATCCTGTGTTGCAAGTCAAAAAACAAAAAAAAAGATGTGGAAAAATGGTTAGATAAACAGCGGGATAGACGGTTGGAAATGAAAAGAATGAGACGCTTTCCACCATCACCGCTACCTTCTGAAGAGAATGGTGATGATGCGAGTGTTACCAAGAGATGCACAACAGTCGTTCATAATTATGATTCGGATAAACAAAAATGTTGTTATAAACGTATCATATCACAAAAAAAAAAAGAAAAAGAAGAATCGACGCTGAAAATTGAGAAAAAAGGAAACGTTATTATAATATACAGTGATAGTGAAGAAGATGGGAAAAAAAAAAAATGAGATCTAAAAGATGATCTCATTACTTTTTTTGTTTGTTTTTTTTTGTTTTTTTTAATAATCACACATTATTTTTTTAATTCATTATTTTCCACGCATTCACTGTTTGTTCAAAGGAACTAGTTCCATCAGTAGACTCACTATGGAAGTGGCGGCTTCGGGATTATTGGTTTTCGTAACGAAATTAATCCTGTCTCCGGCGTTCACTTTGAGAGGCATGCCGGACGTGCTAACATTCGCATGTAGATTCTCAGTCTTTTTGACGCTGTATCTCTTATCGCTCTCTACACCATTCACCATGAGATTGACGACCACTCTGTTATTCAAATCCGATGAAGCTAGACTCATTCGAAGGATTTCACCTCCCAGCGGCATGGGATATCCCACCTGCCTGTGTTTCGATCCGCTACCTCCATTTCCGAAAGACCACTCAGCTTTTCCCTCATCTAAGGTGCCGGCCTCTTCGGCCCACACAGTGATCAATTGTCTAGCATATTTGACTTTCTCCACCACCGAAATCAGGGTGCAGGCATCCGTCATGTTCACGGGATCCGGTAGATTCGTGAGCGCGTGTCCACCCATGTCTAGTTTACCTTCCATGATGTCACCCTTTCTCCAGACCGAGTTGTCGTCCACGTATTTCCTGCTGACTGCACTGGAATCGAATTCGGGATCATGACTGAGTCCGAATAAATTCTTACCGTTCATGTCGATACCACCCTCCATGGTTCCACCAGATTGTTTGTTCAGGTAGAGATCATCCACTTGCGATTCTAGGTATTCTTGTGATCGTATCACGGCTGAATCTACGTAGGCCTTGTTGACTGCGGTTGAGTCCACATCCGTGTCGTCGACCTTCGACAGATTCAATATCTTCTTGAATCACGCATTCAGGTTCGATTTCATTTCTCGTCTGTCAGACTTTCTCTGTTCCAGATCTATGTAGTGTTTGGTCGCCACATCCTTGGGATTCGTGGGAGTGGCCACGTTCGTTAACTTGTTAGAATTGGCGTTCAATTCCGAGTGCATCGTTTTCTGAACGTATCTATTTCTCAAGTGTTCACTGAATCTCGCGTGAGAGTCGTCCACGTATTTCTTGGTCGCGGCATCAGTGGGATCTATGGGATTCGCGACGTTCACCAAACATTTGGATTTGAGATCAAGATCGTCGGTCATGGTTTTATCCACGTAATTATCTAGCAGGATTCGTTCGAAATCAGCGTTCCCCCTGTCAACGTATTTTTTAGTCACAGCATCTGTGAGATCTATCAGCTCGGGAAGATTGTAGAGCTTCTTATCGTTCATGTTCAAAGGTTCTTCTCAAGGTTCGTATCTCCGAACGTAACGTTCGTCCAAGTTGGCAACATCGTAACCATCGTCGACTTCGAACGTCTTCCTCTTCTTTCTCAGGTTGACTTTTTCGTCGTCACTTCTACCAAATTTATCGACTGGCATGTTGTTGTGGGGATTTTTTTTGTTTTTTAGAAAAAATATATTCACAACCAAGTTTATTAAAAAATGAACTATGTTATTTTATTTTTCGTTTTTTTATTCGATTAAAAATTTTTTAAAATAATTTTTATCTTTATATATACTATAAAAAAAAAACTCTCTCTAATCTAAATCATTGAGAATGTCTTGAAATCGATCTCCTTCAGACCATCTCTTGAGAACGTAGAGACACAGGTGACCGCAAAACACTTGATCTGGTGATTGCACTTGTTCCGTGTCGTAACGAACCATCGATTTGTTGAAATAGTTCTTTATTTCTTTTTGGCAGTGAGATTCCATAGCTGTCGAAATAATAATTTTTCTTCTTCCCGTTCTTGATCCATGCCACCCAGTGAGTGCCTTCACCCGATGAATTGTCTAGATTTAAAATTCTGCATTCCGATTGTCGAGGTCTTCTCTTCGGCAAGGCATCTCTGGAAAACACGCCTAGAAAATCTTTGATTTTCAAATCTTTTGCCACATTCAACAGATCGATGTTGGATAGGGGTTCGTTTGGTAAGACGACACCTTCTACGGATATCTTTATTTTCTTATTCATAATGTGTATATATTTTTTTTATTTATTTTACTATAATTTACTAAAAAAAAATGACTTTATTTTATTTTGTTTTTTTCTCTTTTTTTTTTAAACTAACATTCTCGATGTCACTATCAATTTCTATACTTTTGATTCCATCAATTCCTCTTGATTTTCTAAACTCTCGATGTCTCTATCACTTTCTATACCTTTGATTCCATCTAATTCCTCTTGATTTTCTGGACTCTCGAGGTCTCTATCGGTTTCTGTGATTTTGAATCCATCTAATTCCTCTTGATTTTCTGGAATCCTATCATCCACAATCGTATCTGGAATCCAATCATCCACATTCATATCGTCTCTTATTAGATCCACAGTCCAATGTCCGAGTGCCAAAGTGCTTATTTTATCATCTAACATGAATCTCTTATCGTCGTCGGCTGTCAGCGAAATCTTGTTGACTATTTCAGTATACAAGTCGTGATTTTCGCTTCGAATCGATTTCATAGTCTTATACACCGGACCACTTCCTAACAGACAATCTTTATACTCTTGGAAAGAGATGTTTTTCTTCACCACGCACGCTTTAACTCCTTTGCACTTCTTGATCTCTTCATCATCTTCTAGACGATAAGCATACAGTTTGGGTCTCAAGCCCACGAATTCGACGATCTGTTTACCACCGCTCTCATCCTTAAATTTACCCAACACCTTCTTGTTGTCGTTCGATTGAATATTGGACGGGTGATTGACGGGATAATTGCTCATGTCGAACCACTCGGCGACGTCCTGAGATATATCTCAGTAGACGTCTTTCGTCTCTATCTCGTAAACTAAACTGTACGTGTCAGTGAACAGTAGTTTGGCTTTATCAGCAAATTTTCGTTTGACGTAATCGTAGTGAAACTCGTACATCAATCGCTTGCTGATATCTAAGATGATCGGTCCAAGATAATACGGTTTGTCGAACTTCAGGTGCGTCTTTTGCATGTGAACGGCCACTAGATTTTCGTCGAATATGGTTCGGTGTTTGTAATTGGGTTTGGCCACTAATTTTTTAGCACTTTTCTCAGATGTGACGAGTCGAACGTTGGTTGTCTTCCTGATGTTTTCCATCGATTTACCATACATGCAGTTGTTCATGAGTTTGAAGAAATCTTTTTCGAAATCGTTCTCAGCTCGAATTCTGAGATTCGTGTTGAGATCGATGTATTTTTTCATCCAAGGCTCTTCGTCGAATCGAATGATGCGATGTATGTTGACTAATTTCATCCCGTAATCGACGTACTGTTTCAAATTCTCACTGTAGATGACGTAGTTATGTTTGTTAAATAAATTCGGAATGAGTTTTTCCTCGTCCCCTTCGTTCGGTTCCTTTCATTCGGGAGCCAGCGGATAATCATTGTGTGGATCGTGTAATTCTTCCAGATAGTTCAAATCGACTTCTAAAATGCAAGGATAGTCTCACCATTTTTGCATCTCTTCCGGTTCCTTCACCCATTCGAAATTTCCAATCGGTAAAGGATGACTCATAGCCCAACCATACAGATTATTGGCGTCCCAATACTGTATGTATTTAGTCGACTGTTTCGAATCGAAACCTTCTTTCATGTAGAGATTGTTAGCTTCAGAATGTCTGTGGGAGATCATCGAGATGCCTCCTCTCGCAGCCCTTTCGAACATGAGCAACATGTCCACATCGGATAATAATTCCAATTGGACTTCGGTGGTCTTCAACAGAGCGTCCCATGCTAGACCGGGTGCGGTGAAATACCAAGCGGGATCCAGATCATAATTTCGACGACAGACGTCTCGAAAATTTTCGAACACATCTGCCAAGAGCAGAACATCAGTCTTCAGATAGAGATCGTGATAATCTCTCATGGTTTTCATATCGAATGATTTCCACACGTTTTTAGCGTGTTCGTAATTCTCATCAGAAATGTCGGATTCATATAATTTCAAATAAAAATCTTCTTTCGAAGGTAGTGCGGTGTCTTCGAATCTCTTTAGATCGTTCATGTAATCATAAGGATAGACTCCTTTCCTCAACATGATGTCTACTCGTTCTCCGAAATGTTCGCTCATGATTTTAAATTTATCCTTGCTCATATTATCGACTAATTTTTCCAGAGCAGTCGACATGAATTTAAAACTGTCGATGAAACATATGGCTCTACGAATGAGTTTCGTTTTTTCTTCCAACGTCTCTCTGTCGATTACTTTTTTCTCCTCCATGAGCTTCCATTTCATGAAGGAAATGTATCTTTCTTCGCTATTTGCGATGCAATTTAATTTTTCGTGTGAGGTGCCGAGATTTTTCACGAACAGATGACTGTCGTAACCCGAGAGATTGTGAAACATCACTGGATAGAAAGCGGCGTCTTGATATTTTAAATTACACTTGCTGTGAGCCGGACCGCGATACAGACCCGTGTAATGATCGTGGTCTCTGACCTTCCTATTTTCCTTCGAATTCTCATCGAACGATTGTTTGCATATGTGACATTCGGTGGCTCTGTTATTTTCGTCCTGCTGCTCTTGCGTGATGATGATTTTTGCCGGAGTTTTGAATTTGTCGTATAACATTTGAAGTTTCCATTCTAACTCTTCCACGAACCTTTGAGCCACGTCGTTATCTTCATACTGTTTTGTGTAGGTGAAGGGACCCATGTCGTGTTGCGAGTCGAAAGCGCATTTCACATAAATGCAATAGCCCGAAGGCATGTGTTTTTGATATCTTTCGACATAACTTTGAAGAGCGTTGGGTTGACAGGAACTCATTTTCGTGGTGAAACATTTGAAATCGGCGTACACGACGAATGGTACTTTTAACCTTCTATTGTGATTTTCAAACTTCACGATGGTGTTGGGTTTGGGCATTTCGACGGCGACACCTTGATTTTTGTTGCAATATTCCTGATGTTTCGCTAACAATTTTTCGCTGTGAAACGCATTCATGCAATTGAAACATAAAGATATCTTTCCTTTATGTTTATTAATTTGTTTCGACAGTAATCCGCTCGGATTTTGAACCCAACAATAATGATGATTGTCACCATTTGAAATCAATAATAAAATAATCGTCTTTTCTCTTCCGAGATATGAAGTCAGTCTGAGAGGATAGATCTTTCATTTTTCATCGTCGTATCCCAAGACGTTCACCGCTACGGTGGGATTTTGAACCTCGAAACGTTCGATGTGTTTTAACTGCGTTGGAAAAGTCACTCCAGTCCAATCGAGATTTTTAGAAGTCTCCTCGTAACAAGAAACTCTATCAGAATTCATTTTGACAGGGTATAAAGTGGAGGTGACTGCCCATTTAAAACACTGATCATCTTTATTTCTCACATTGACCACGGATTGTTTTTTAGCTAAGAAATACGGTAATTTCACATAGGAAGACCCTTTCAACAAATCGTTTTCAGTTATGTGAATTTCCAGTTTCAACATCTCATCGAACGTCCAATTACTACCTTCATGTTGATAATTCATGAGAAACATCAACATCTTGTCTTTCATCTTTTTGAAAACGTCCGATAAATCTGAACCTCGAAATATGGGTTCGACGTTAGATCTGAAATATGCATTTTTCACGATGCTCTTGCCGGACTTCACGTCGGTTTTATTCATCACGCAATGGAGTATCATCTTAATTTTTAGTCCCACGTTCATGTATTTATGAAACAAATCCAATACTTTTTTCTTCACCTGTTCCATGAACAATTTCGGATCGATTTTCTTCAACGAGGGAACCACGTCGAAAGTTTTAAAAACGCCTTTGATCACACTCTCCTGTTCCATGGACTTCAATTGAAATAGTTCCGCGGCAAGTCACGCTAGATATTCTTCTCCTTTCCCTTCGTCTATTGCTCGTCGAAGTTCGCTCGATATATCTTGTTTGTCTAGAATCTCATGTGCATCACTCGTTTTCGTTTTAGTTTTTCTTTTCTTTTCTTTGGAAACTTGAAGTTCTTCTTCAACGGATTTTCGTTTAGTCATCTTCTTATTTTTCACAATCAAAATGTTTTCGGCATTTCGATTCCTTTTACTATCTTTTTTTTCTTCTTCCCATTTTTCACAACCGATGCATTTTTTGACGTCGTTGCTATCGACATTTCGTTTGCCTTTCCATCGTTTTGCAAATGTTTCTGTATGACTTCAATCATTTTTGATTTAGTTCTATGATTTCTGAAATGTGGAATTTTTAATAGTTTACAAATCTCGTTTAACTGAGGTACGGTTTTCTCATTTAAATTTTCCAATTTTTTTTTATCTGTTTGTTTCATTTTGTAAGAATAGATTTTTTTTCCGAATTTTGTATTTAAATAATTTGTTTAAAAAGTTTGGTTTTTCATATCAAAGAAAAAAAAAATATTTTGATGAAATTAATCAATTTTTTATGTTCCTTAATGTCAAAAACATTGAATTAATACGAGAAAAAAGGATGTTAAAATTTAACTTTTATATATTTAAAGAGAAAAAAAACTTTTTAAACAAATTATTTAAAATACAAAAATTTAAAATATACATTATTTGCAAGAATTTATAAAACAAAAAAACCCAAATAATCGATCATGATGACAACATCCACGACGGAATCTCGACATAAACATCGACGTTGTTTAATAAATCGTTATTCTCCAAAAAACCAAGAAGAAAAAAATCGTAATTTATATTTACGCATTTCGAAAGAAAACGATACGATTTGCGATAGAAAATCGAATCGTAATACTATTAGCGAACAAAAATTAATCGACAATGTTGTTCGAACTATTAAAAAAGAAGGTTCAAGACAAATAGAACTCTTACGACTTTTATGCGAAGTTTCGCACGAGGTTCAAAACAAATTTCCGCGAAGCAGACGCATGTTCATGTCACCCGATTCCTTCTCAATAGATGATGATAACTGCAAGATGCGAAGGCTAATTTTTAAACATTCAAAGTCTTGCACGTTCTAAAAACTCATGAAAAAAAAAATTGAATTAATACGAAAAAAAGGATGTTAAAATTTAACTTTATTTATATATAAAGAGAAACTTTTTTAACAAATTATTATTTAAAATACAAAAATTAAAATATATTATTTGCAAGAATTCATAAAAACCAAATAATCGATCATGACAGCAACACCTAAAAGATGCGAATTGAAATTGAAACGAGTCGAAGCGTGTGTGAAATTAGGTTTTAAAATCTATACATTACAACAACACGATCCCATCGAAATGAACGAGGTCGAGACTATGGGCTTAGAGTGCTACTACAACAAATATCAGATGTGTTTGAAATTGGATGAAGCCATGCTCGATTTGTTTTGCGAGTACCAAAGAGATCTGGTGAATAATATCATCGTCGCCGAAGACAGAAAATTCGACAAGGACGATTTGTTGTTGTTCTTTAGAAATTACATATATCCAATAATCTCACTCGAACTCGTGGACAAATCGGGTGGTGAGAGCGTGTTCACCGATGTAAAAAAACTTAAAAGAGTAAAGATAAACATACAAGTCATTTTCGTAAGTGAAAAAATGATGCATGTCAACATGCTAATAACGGACTTAGAAATATAAACAATAGAGAGATTGATTTTAGCAAAGAAGAAGGAAAAAAAGTAATGAAATCTAAAGGTGATCTCATTACTTTTTACAAAAAAATTTTTCACATTAAAGAAATTAAAATTAAAAAAACAACTTTTTTTTTATATATATAAGAAGCAAAAAAAAACCAAAACTTTTTTTAAACAAATTATTAAAATACAAAATTTAAAATATACATTATTTGCAAGAATTCATAAAACAAAAAAAACCAAATAATCGATCATGAGGACAGTAACACCTAAAAGATGCGAATTGAAATTGAAACGAGTCGAAACGAATAAGAAATTCGGTCATAAAATCTATAGATTACAATGACACGATCCCATCGAACTGAACGAGGTTGAGACGAAGGGCTTAGAGTATAAATACGACAGATATAAGATGCCTTTGAAATTGGACGAAGCTGCGCTCGATTTGATTTACGAGTACCAAAGCGATCTGCAGAACATCGTCATCGCCGAAGATAGAGAATTCGACAAGGATGATTTGTCGTTGCCCTATGGAAATTACATATTTCCAAACATCTCATTCAAACTCATGAAGAAATTGGGTGGTGAGAGCGAGTTGACCAATGTAAAAAAACTCAAAAGAGTAAAGATAAACATTCAACACATTTTCGAAAAAGGAGAAGACACGAGTGTCAAGATGCTAATAACAAACTTGGAAATATAAACAATAGAGAGATTGATTTTTAGCGAAGAAGAAAGAAAAAAAAACATGATGAGATCATCTTGAAAACACGAGTGTCAACATGCTAATAATGGGCTTGGAAATATAAACAATAGAGAGATTGATTTTTAGCGAAGAAAAATGAAAAAAAGTAATGAGATCATCTTTAGATCTCATTCCTTTTTTTTGTTTTCCTTCTTCACTATTACCATATATTATAATAACGTTTCCTTTTTTCTTAAATTTCAGCGTTGATTCTTCTTTTCTTTTTTTCTTTTTTTTGTACTATGATACGTTTTTATAACAACACATTTGTTTATCTGAATCATAATTATGAAGGAATGTTGTGCATCTCTTGATAACACTCGCACCATTACCATTCTCTTCAGAAGGTAGTGGTGACGGTGGAAAGCGTCTCATTCCCAACCATCTATCCCGCGCTTTATCTATCTCTTTCATCAGTTCTTTCCTCATATATCCATCATTAGCGTCTAACCATTTTTCCACTTTTTTTTTTGTTTCTTCGCACTCTGTCTCGCGATATTCGTCATTATCGTTTAATTGTTTCTCCACCTTTTTATCCATTTTAAATATATTATTTTATACTTTCTATGATTTATATTTTATATAATTTTATATTATAATAACATATTCAAAATCGGTATATTCTTAAACGGCGAATTCTCACCGAGCAACAAACCCTTGCTGAGTCGCTCAATGTTCTGTCCACTCTTCAGATAGAGACCGTTTCCTCTCAGAGAGTTGCCACCTCTAACGGGTTCTAGATACAATCCTTTACCGCTGTCGTCTACGTGGACGCGACACATGGCTCCTCCCTTCTTCAAAAACAGTCCGCTGCCACCCATTAATTTCTCAACTGCCGAACTAGCGAGCCCCGTGAGAGCTCCCACGCCGAGAGTCTTTCCAAGAAAGGGTAGTGCCTTTGCGGCGAAGGGTAATGCTTTTGCAGCGATTCCTGCCAATAGCGGTAGGAAACCACCTTTCATTCTCAAATTGTATCTCAATTGAGCGGGACTCAATCTCACCGTCAACCCTCTTCCATCACGAATCGCTTTCTCCATCCTTTTGATTTGACTTCTGGTCCAGGCGATCGAATCCTGACCGCCTCTCGTCAGATCTTCGTGAGTGAATTTGAATCTCACCGCCTCGCCTCGAGTTGTTAACGCTCTCTTAAGTTTCTTCCTCTGTCCTGTGGATATGTTCACGTTTTTAATCACGTATCCTGTCATAATTCTGTTTTTAAAATATATTTACTTCAATTGTTTCTTGTTTAATAATTATATTAAAATAATTTCGTAAAATTAATATTGCGTTTATTTTATTTTTGTTATCTATATATACACAATATTTTTTTTTGCTTTTAGATTTCTCTTATGTGAAATCGTATCGTCACCCTCTCTCCGCGAAGATCTAACAGTTCACCATTTTGATCCGTCAACGTGGTTTTGAGACTATACAACGTGTCTAAAATCACTGGTAGATAAACTAAATTTCGAGGTCGCTCCACGATCTTATAACCCGGCGACACGTTTGGAAAGAAGGAATAGATCGTCGGTTGAGCGCTACCATTCACGTAGCTTCCAGCAAACACGTCCATGTTCACCAGAATGCTATTGACTGCG
The DNA here is from genome assembly GCA_031216915.1 of Pictodentalium vernedei. Classification (NCBI taxonomy): domain Eukaryota; kingdom Metazoa; phylum Mollusca; class Scaphopoda; order Dentaliida; family Dentaliidae; genus Pictodentalium; species Pictodentalium vernedei. The sequence goes on along the minus strand of CM062293.1, from coordinate 457,772,785 downwards.
AGAATGTCGACCGTATTTTCAGATGCCGCGTGGCCTCGATACATCTTTCGATCGAATCCCAACATCTTGCCTATAGAATCGTCCGTGTTGAAATCCACTTGAAAATTATCTTCCAAATCCAACATCGTCTGTAAGGTATTAGGATTGGGAGCGAGTCTGATCTTGTTGCTTCCCTTTCCATCCATCTTCATTCGCGTCTGAATGTAATTGTTCAAATCGTCTATGTCGTAACTCCCTTTGGGAATTCGAATCTCCAACCAATCCACACCGTCGGAATACTTGAACGAGTTATTCTTTTCGGTGACGTTGGGAAAGGAATAATAAGTCTCCAGAATCACCAAAGCCATCTCGTATCTTTTCTCTCTATTCAATTCGATGGAATGTTCGAATTTCGTAGCGATTCGACTCGATTCGCCACTCACCACGATTTGAATGGATTGTTTTGCAGCCGTATTCTCGGCTATCCGTTCTAACAATTCTCCATGTTCGAACATTATATTTAATTTTATTTTTTTTTATTCAAAACTAATTATTTGAAGATTTATTATTTTCTAAATTTTATTTTCACGCTCTATCTTATTATTATCATCAGAAACATAAAACTTGTCGAATCCGTACCGATATTTTCCGTGATTAAATTCGCTTGTCAAATCGATCACGACGAAATTGTAAAGTCCACCATCCCAAACCCTCTTGCAGAATCTCCTGAATTCCGCCACGCTCATGTCGTTTGCGACGTGATCGCCATAGATGTGATTGAGATTCTTGAGATCTTGGCGAAAGAGACATAGAAAATTAGCGTTCTCCCTTATCGTCTGTCTGGGCAATCGAAAATAATTCTGCGACAGGTAGAAACAGTCCACGTTGCTGTGTCGACCCCTAACGTAATACGATTCGCATCGGTTCTGTCTCTCCAAAAACAGATCGTCGAAAATCATGAGATTCTTATCTTCCGATTTCAGTTCTCTAGGATCCGGAACGTCGCTAGCATTCTCATAAAATCGACACTCGACGTTCGAAGATGCATTTCTCTTCATCAGCTCCGTCGCCGCACCGTCCAAAATGGTCGAGAGTGGAGCTTCGATCTTGTCGAATTCCTCCCTACTGTCAAAGATTCTGGCTATGACGTCCTTGGGCAATCTACGATCCATGCACTCTCGAAGCAATCTGTATTCGGGTTGAAACAAGCTCTTGCCAAACACGAACAGTCTGTCGTAATCCAACCAGTCGGGTCGAGACAACAGATTCATCAACAGATTGGTCTTTCCACAATTCGATTTTCCCACTATCAAGCCTCTTATGCTTTTGGGAAAGAACTCGTTATTCAACCTCTTGGTCGCGGCGTCGTTCCAAGACATATCTTTAATGTTCATCTTTTGTTTTATTTTATTTTGTTTGTTATTTTAGATTCTTTTCAAACACAAATTTTATATGTTTTTTCAAACTTAGTTTTTATGTTTTTTCAAACTTAGTTGTTTAACATTATTATTTATTTATATCACACCGTTGTGAGTTCTCTTCAATCCGGATCCACTCGTCATTTTGGCTAAATCTTGTATGGGCACCACAGCATCCTTAAAATCTTTCCAACTTTTCGGCGTTCGCTCTAACGCAGCTCGCTTCGCCGGCGGACTGATCAACTTGTCGATCAACGCGTCGGCTGCCCTCTTGCCAGCCACAGAAGCTATCCTACCACTGGCTTCGGAAGCGGCTTTCTTACCAGCATCCAAAGCCGTCTTCTTACCGACCTCAAACGCGGTCGATGCGAGTTTTCTACCTGCATCACTCGTGAACGCTCGCATTATAGAATCGACGATGCCAGAACCGCCTTGAACGTAAGTTCTAACGTATCCCCTGTTCTTTATCACCAACATATTTTATTTTTATAATATATTTTGAGTTTTTTAACTGGTAAATCGTTTTTGCCGTTTAAATACTTTTATTATTCTAGTGTAAAAATTTACTGTTTTATTTTTGTTTGTTTGTTTGTTTCTCTCTACTTATTATATACACATCAATCCTTCAATTCGTTCATCAGCCTTTTATAGTGGTTTTTATTCAAAACCTTCTGTCTTAACAATTCGTCAGATATAGTAACTATCTGATTATCTAATCCTGTGTTACCAGCCCGTCTGCTCGCCATCAACAAACTCAATCTCTGAGACAGAGCGTCAGAATGGCTCGGAAGAAAAGTGGTTTTCACCCCTTTGCCAGTCACCGATTCGATGAACTTCTTGTTCATATCCCATATGGGTTTCACCACTTTCGTCCACTTGTAACCTCTGTTGGCTTTGGGTCTCGTCTCTCTGGCATCGTTATTTCTCTTCATGGCGTGGGTCTGAACCAGAATGTCGCCGTAATTATCGAAATCCTGATCCGTGTAATCTCTAGGCTTGTCGTAAAGGAGCAATCTGCGCAATCCATCAGTCAATTCGTATCTGTTCGAACCCACGATCAATTCATCATCGCCAATATCTACTTCTGTGTCTCCTACAAAAATCCTTCCCTCCGAATCCTTATAAAATCCATACGACAGATCTCTCTTACCGCCATCATCGGACGATGCGACGCTATCATTGGTGATCGTCGAAGCTGTATCATCAGACTCGCTCTCTGTTTGAATTCCCGTGGGAACGTAATCCGGTGTAGATTGAACGGAATACCGATTTCCAAAACTAAGAGGCAACGAACCCATTCTCAAAGAACTCTCCTTTATGGGTCTCAATTCTTCAACTATCTCCTTCTTGCTTCGCTCTTGACCCTCCGTCACGGGTTTAAATATTTTTGTGGCTTCGCGTTTGAGTTCCATCTCACCAAGACGCCTGCTTCTATCAGTTGACTGAATGCTCTTCTTAGCACGCTCAAACTCTTCTAAAATTCGATCTCGATGTCTAGAATCCATCTGTAAAAACATCTTTCGTTTTTAATTGTTTTATTATTTTCAAAATTAAATGTTTAATTATATTTTTATGTTTTTAAGTAATAAAAATCTTTCCGTCTTTGATATAATAAGCTGAAAATATTCGCATCTCAACTGACTGTTGATCGAATTGGAGAATTGGAGAAGTTTAAAAATTACGTTTAAGCAGTACGTGACAAACCGGTTTCTGATTTAACGCATTTTGACAGTAGTTTTGCATTTTGTCAAAAGATTTCCATTCACAAAGAATCATTCACTCAATGTCGAATTAAGAGAGAATCCCTTTGATGACTGTTAAAACAGTTTCAACACACAAAAGAAAACTGGTTTTCTAATTTTAACGCTGAGAATCTCTCTCTGATTGCTATCGTGAATATATTAAAAATTTTACCACTCAAAAACCTAATTGAGCGGAAAATGCGTTTAAACATTCAGCTAAGTGTTTGACTCTTTTTGAACAATATCCCTAAACTCAATTTCTCTTCGTCACATCAAGACAAAACACGAATATCTATAATACAGACCATATTCATGATCGACTCTTTTTGAACAAAAACCTCATTCAGTCATAATGATAATATGTGTTAGTTTTTACTTCAGGAAAACGTGACAGCGGGTTTGCGAATTTCTAACACACCGACAACACTCTTCGTTCAAAACATTTCCATAGATCACCTCGCAATAACGTGCGCCAGTCTTACTTCGAGAAACGCGACAGTGGGTTTGAGAATTCAAACATCACCTCTTCACGCGAGTCGATTTCAGACCTAAAATCCGCCGTGTACGTCTCCATAGGGTTTCAGTGTTAAAATCGTGTACGTACGCGGATTATTTAGAATCGGTAAGACGATGATTAAAAAACTACAAAACGTTTTTTGCTCGCAATTTAACACTGAACCCTATGGGGAAATGTACACGATTGTACATGTACGGTACACGTACATGTACCGTACATGTACACGACAAATCGTGTACCTGTACACGATTTTAACACTAAATCCTATGGAGGTGTACATGTACGGTACACGTACACGTACATGTACCGTACATGTACGTGTACATGTCGTTTGCTCCCGCCAGTACTACCTACTTGCAATATAGCTTAGAGCTTACCTTCGAATCAAACAAAGCAACTGATAAACAATAAAAAAAAAACCCACAGAGTTCGCCATAGAAAAGCAATCGGCGTCGACAGTGTCGTATTCGACACTGTCGACGCCGATTGCTTTTCTTTGGCAAATTCTATAGGATCTTGCACTTAAAGCTGGAGATCTATTATATTCATGTTTGTGGCTTTTCCTATTAAACGTCATGCGTAATTTACATTCAAACGTCATGCGTAATTTACATTCGTAAACTAAGAAGCCTCCTCGAGTAAACTTACGTTAAGGGGTGGTGGGATAATGGTGAAGACCTATAACAAGGGGTTGTAAACTATCATTTTAAGAGGGGACCTGAAACCTAAAACAGACGCCAAGAAGAAGAAAATATCGGCGCTTTTTCTCCAACCATGCAGGCCACAATATGGCTGATCCATATTTGCCGTTGGGCCCAAATTTGGCTGATCTAAAGGTCTGCATCATCGATCACGCTCTTCACTGCCACAATCGCTTTCCTTCATAAGTGAAAGAAACTGTTTGTGTGCCAAAATTTTAGACAACGACGAATTTTGAGTGCCAAATCAAATTTGTTTAGTGTTAGTGGCTAAATTGGCAGCGACAGCATGAACGCTATTGTGAAGTGTACATTTCGACTGGAAAAGGGAATGTTCTAGTATGTCCGTAAAAGGTAATGTAGGATATAGGGGTTCTCGGGCCATCTGTACGCCCCCGCCCAACCGTTTACGTCATACATAATGCAATGTGTCACTCGCGGCAATGTTCTAAAATCAGGATTTAATCCTAAAATTCCCACGAGTTAATATTTGAGAGACATATCTCACGACTGGGGTCGAATATAAGAATAGAAACACATGCCTCTATTCCCACCACGTAAGCCACGGAATTATTTTCAGATCTGCTACTTGTGATATAAAATTTGGCATTGGCTTCTTGGTATTAACAGAACATGAAGATGTAACCTTTTCGACTGAAATGGTATAACACTATAAAAAATATTACAACATTAGGCTAAAAAAAATAATGTTTTGATTCTCAGGCCCTTCCTCGTTGGATTTGAACCTCCTCATTAGACATTTTTATTATGTCATGTTTTTTTTTAAATATTTGTGAGAACTTGGAATGCTCATTTTTTCACATTTCTCGACATATAATTATTTAGCTGTGTTAGCAGTAAATTTTTTTTTTGTTGCAGTTTATGGGAGAGTGCCCAGGGGCACTCTCCCATAAACTGTAACAAAGAAAATTCTGATATACTGGATCATGATTTAATTATTTATTTATTTGCTGGTGTTTAAGGCCATATATTTCTGCACAATGGCTAATAATGGCCTCAACACCTATATAAACTCACTCAAGTTTAACCAATCATTTAGAGTCATGTTTCCCATTTTAAAGGATTTCTACCCCAAGCATTGGTTACTGGGGCCTATTCTAATGGATCATGATGCTTGACAGATCTATACCATTAAAAAGAACAATAAAATACAAATCCTTTTAGCTGTTGTTACGGCACTTAGTTATAAAAGGTATACTATAATTACACTAAAATACAACCTTTTCTCTTTTTCAAGTGGAAAGACAGCAAAAAGATTTACTGGGTATACTCAACCCTTTTACACGAAAAAAAAAATTAAAAAAAGTAAAAATAAAATCCTCCCTCCCTCACTGATTTGAAAAAAAAAATTGCCTGAGAATCAATTTAATTTTTTTTATTTGGCCTTATCGGTTGATTTTTGTGACACAATCCGACAGAAAATAGTAGAACATTATCGACTGACTTTAACTATACTATTGGTAGATGAAACATTTTCGGTTGTTGCAACAGTATCAATTTTAACAAAGCCTTCTCTGTATAACGTTAGCATTGATGACTGGTTTCATCTTGAATCTTTGTGTGGTTATATGAAAATATAGTCAAGTCATTTTCGAAGTTTATCCCTTTGGATTCTAGTGGTATCTTCCATGCTAGTTCAATGGCAGCATTTAGATGAGTCCATATTCATTGTTTAGGGTATTCCAATCAATATTTTCGGTTCTGCACGTTGAAAATATTGATTGGTCTACCCCACACATTTATTGAACAGCCACCCCATTTAATGACGTTGTGACGCATCATGTTCCTGGACGGAAAAGCGGCCGCTCGGGTTTAAAGGGTTAAGTCACGTGGACTCACCGAGAAGTAAAGCCCACTCCCTAGAACAGTAGAACGGTGGAGAGAAGCACAAACTGAATAATCTTCCACGATTTTGCACCTCGGTTGGATTACAAATTTGCTAATAATGTCCCACAACATTCCTGATTTACTTCAATAGAAGAAATCCAAAATAACTTACCGGGGAGGTGACAGGTACAATAGACAACATATAGAGGAGTGGGAGACGCACAATTCGCCTAACACTAGTTGTGACCAGATTTGGAGTAATTTCTAATAAATTTTCGAAAAGGATGCATATATTATTAGTAACACAGTTTGTTGGTGACCTAATATGGTATATATGGTGTCAGTTAATTTCATATTGGACGCATGCGAAGCCACCAACAAACTGTGTGACGAATATATCTTACCGACTGCTGCATCGATGCACAGAACTAATAACAACAGCGATCAAAATTAAATGAGAGAATTCTCACAATGTGTTCACGTGTCTTTGCCTTGTTACAATTTATGGGAGAGTGCCTACAGGCACTCTCCCATAAATTGCAACAAGGCAAATTCATACATACCAAACAGTTTCATTTCGAAGGTAACATGACACACATCCACAGAATATGAAGCCTTTTAAGTTGCCTAACCTGAACTTCAGACCAAATATGGGCTTCCAACACTCAGTCTTTCAACTTGAAGCGTTTATCGGATGCCGCCATTTTGAATAATCAATGAACAAAGGGGAGATTACCCATAGTTGTCAGCGTATATTGATGTTGACAGGCAGTATATGGTTTAAAATGCAGTCTGCACGTGACGTCTTTGAACCAATGCAATTCCCAGATACTTGTAGGAGGTAAGATATTTCAAAGTATAGATGGATTAAGAACAGGATGTGAATTGATATATTGAATGGGGAATCTCCCTGTGCGAGTTACATGTATGTGCTTAGGAAGAAATCTATCTATTAGTTATGATTTTCTTTCCCAGAATTGTCCATTATCAAGCTCAGCAGATATGAATTCAAACTCGGCTGATATGATTTCGGTCGATAAGAAACACGCTGGAGTTGTGTCCCTAGATGCGTTACTAGACACAACTAATTTGTTTACTTTGCAATTGTTCACTGTTATTCGTCGAACGCAATTAGGAAAATTGGTGTTATCAGGCCAGGCATAATGGCATAATTTGAAGCTGTGTTTTTGTATGGTGAGGAATTAATGGTGACAATAAGTAAAGATCGGGTGAATGAAGAGAAAAACGAAGGGAGTTGTACAGATAATTCAACGGAAAGTAAGATTCAGTGTCGTTAGCGAAGATTTACCAAAGTGGGTGAAGAGATTTTTTTTGCTTGTTTTTTTTTAATTTTTTTTATTCAGATGAAATACTGTACATATACAGATACGCAATTACATACAGACACGCAAGTAGTATACAACAAGTAGATAATTCACATTATTATGCCTCACGTTTGTAACATCAGACGTGATTGGTTAATATGACACCTTCTAAAAGTCATAGTACTGGAGTTTTTGGACAAAACACGAGTACTATCGGAACGTTCTTCCCTGGAGACATGAGAACAAAGAAAATGTAAGTTCCAGGGAACATCGATCAGCGTCGATTACGCTCACGCAGACTGGAATTTCTCAACACCAAACGCTGGCGCCGTGTCTGTTTAACTTTTTTCGTCAGTGATAGACACAAACTTAGCTACAAATATGTCATCTTCAGAGGGTGTGTTTTCAATTTTAATTGCAAACAATGAATTCAATAGAATCAGAAATATTAAAAACACAAGTGTTGTTCGCCACTTCTAGTGAATCATAAATGTGACTTCAACGAATTATTTTTCCACAATTTCAGTAATACTACTACTACATGTAGTACTATTAGTATTAGTATTACTATTAGTCCTCCTCGATCTCACTGAATCTCCGCCTCAAGTTCAAAATAAATAGTTTCACTCCGCTAAATTCTAACAACTGTCTTCGTCCAAGAATTTATATTCCATCATACCACTTATCACACAAGCATTAAGAGTGAATTATAACATGAACAGCATAATGCAGTTGTAAACACGAACATTCGGTGATATAGAAACTCCCAAAGCGACGGCACTTGTATTTGTAACAAGTCATTTTCGAATTTGGTGATCTGGAAACTCCTAAAGCGACGTCATTCGTTCGAAATGACGTCATTGAGTGCACGTATCTGGATTCGGCTACATTGTTAATACAAGATTGATGGCATGTTGCAGTTAACGCTTAACAATGAAAGCTATTTTTTTGTTCGGCATAATGAAATAATTAGAACGATTCCCTTCATGTTTTATCGGTCGATAGTACCTGAGGTTTTGTGATTTCTGTGTTGAACATGAAAAGAACCGTTCTAATATTACATTATTACATATGTATACAAACGTCTACCTGCGTAAATCGATATTTTCATCGCATTTTTGGTACCTGGCCATGATTATCATTTTTAGTTGTTTTTGAAACAGAAATATCAACCTTATAACAGTTACTGATGATAACACAATCAAAAAATATTGTCGCAAGAGAAGCCTTACTTTATAGGGACTGCAAAAATTAAAAGAAAAGGAAAGAGAAAGTCGAGGTCTTTTGTCCAGTAGCTAACACATTATCTGAAGTAGGAGGGTAAAGCAGCGCTTTGAAAAGTTCCCATCTTGTGTGAATTAATCGGGATGTTTGGAGGGAATACATGTGAAGGGAGTATAGTTCCAATTCACAGTATCGACGCAGAGCTTCAGTTAGACCATGAAAGCTGGGTTGACATCTTCTCATCTTGTAGGAATAAATGAACTTTTTGTACAGAAGAACTAGAAGAGAAAGATTATGTTCTTGAGACCACAAAGTGTTGGAACAGAATGTACACAGTTCAGTTTCTGAGAATTTACATTTAAAAAGACGGGAATTTATATATATATATATATATATAGAGTGCCATTTACAATTTTGTATTGTAGGGTTTGGATGTATAGTTGAAACTGGAAGTCCTGTCACCGTGTTGTGCACTATTTTGAAGTAATAGCGCGCTGAGTAAGTGCACTTTTTGTCCCTATCAAGCTCTTTAGTGTAACTCAATTTTCTGTAGAAAAACGGTGTGCTCAACAATTCTATACTAGTAAATAGAGGTCATTAAAACCATTACTACCCTTTACTGGGATACATGTATATGTAATGACGTGAATAGATATTAAAATTCGACTGCATATACAGAATGAACAGAGTGGATTACAACTTAATCGCAGTGCTACATGTTCTCTTCTCGAAAAGTATTTATAATTGTTCATAAAACACTTGCAAACCTTCATCACATGGACCACCGGGTAACCCGGTGGTCCATGTGATGAAAGTTTGCGAGTGCTTCTTGTGTCTTGTTCTCAGTAATTGTAAATAAGTATTGACTGAAAAATCTACCCCACATCGATTTTGTAATAAACCACCCTCCACATACTGTAGTCTCAATATTTTCTTTCTGTTTGTTTGATTGATTCAATTGGAAATTTCACTACCGACTTCGCTAATGGGGCATTGTATTTTGCATTGCACAGCGCAAACGTTCTCATGTATTTCTGCTTCATTTTTCTGCAGTAAGGAGCGCATTATCTAGCCAGCAGTTTCTGCGCTAATTGTGACAGGACTTCTAATTTTAACTGTAGGTATCATCTGTAATTGTGAAAGCGCTTTTGTATATCAGTCTCCAATCCTCCTGTGAGAGATCAGTGTGCAAATCCTCCTTCCAAGTAAGTTGCATAGGCTGCATGTAATAATAGCTGTTACGAATATATAGGCAATAGTCGTTGTCTTCAAGCTGTTTTTTCTGTCCTTTCTTGTCTCACTTCCCTTTACTCTTTTTCTATCTTTCTTACTTTTCTCACATTCATGGTTTAAGCAATATCAGGTATAGTCATCATATGTTCTGACAACTCACGCTTAATTTCCTTTGCTTCAAGCTAACTTTGATCAGACTATTAGTCTTGCACTGGCTGGGGAATCGCACCCATGCACTGTTGTGTTCATGGATGCGAGGCCCCACCCAGTTAGCTGGGCATCTGCCCAGACTATATTATAACTTCGAATATGGGTCATGATCTTAGGTAGCTTTGAACAAACTTAAGTAGTGTTTTTACCACTTCAGATAATTGATATATTTCATGGTTTAGGGAGATGACGCACATAAGCTTTCAGCTTTTTGTCAAGTCCCTCTATTATTCTGTTACTCAACATTGTTGAACAAATGTTATATAAGATATCTCATCCTACTACTTTACTGTTTGTAAACATTTTGTTATATATGACATTTTTAAAGAATAAAATATTGTTTAAACCAAACACTCCTTCCATTTGTTCTGGAAATGAAATGGATCGGAAATCGCCTTTTGCAGAAATAGAAGATAAAGTGTTTTGTTGGCCGTTTTCGTTTCTTTTAGTTTCTATATTAGTGGATTCAGAACACAATCGGATTTTTTCCACCTTTTAATTTTTTTCCGCCACAGCCTTGGAATCGCATTGTTTATCCTGGAAAATAGTGAACGGTGATTTGATATCGTATTTTGTGGAAAACGCTTCAAACGTTAGGAAAACCCCGCTCTTACTCAAGAGGTCATTTAAAAAGAATACACCTTTATCGCACGAAGTCTGTTTGAAGATAAGTTTATTGTGAATTCTGATACTTCTGTTAAGGGTGAAGAGATAGTTGAGCTATCCCAACGCCCCATCGTCCCCAGTGGGGAAGCCGAGATGTACGGATAGTTGAACTAGGACGAGAGGATACATCGGACTTTGTGAAAGGAATGAGAACACTGTAACAGATCTGAGAACATGTTGTTATTATTTGTTTTAGTTTCATAAATATAGAAGTCAGTTTCATATCGGCCGAGATATCAACACTCTGTAATTTCACAACAACCTTCGACCTTAGGTTCTAGGCTGACATGAAGTTACCTCTGGCTGATTTGTTGGCCGATATGAAACCAACCACATAGAAACCTGTAATTATACTGTGTATAGCTGCCGATTCTGGGGCTCTCTTTTCTTTTGCATGAGTTATGTACACTCGATCACATGCGACGGTACAAGGAACCAAGAAAGTGAATGTGCGGTGGAAATTAACGTCGCGGAGTAAAAGAAGCATTTAACCCTTTACCAAACATGAACAGCAGACGACACTTGCAAACGAAATTCTTGAATAACTATTTTTTTCATTTTTTGTCTCAAAAACATAGGTTATGACCCATCATTGGAACGACCTCGGCGAGCTCGTTTCAAGGAGGGGTCATAACCTATGTTTCTCGGACAAAAAATAATGTACATTAATTTGCCACTTTTGTGAATAGTGCTGGAGGTTTTGGCCGTTACGTTGGGTAAAGGGTTAAATGCGAGTATCACCACACAAACTAACTTTCTGTTATTGAAAGATGTCGGTGTAGACGCTGTCGTTGAAACAGCAAACAGATAAACACAATGGAATGATCCACATTACTAGCTATCTGTACTGTTTTAAAACTTAGTAAGATCTTTCAAACTGAGACACCATAATTTGTTCAGAAAAGGTAAACAACTCTGGCCTTTTTTAATAGAAATATCGGACGATCAGTCAGTTCCATAAGTTCGTCTCAGGCTCGAATGAATTCAGTGATACAAAAATATTTTCGCAATTTCGAGGTGAAAGGGACTTAACCACATTACACCGAGAGTGGATGCTGATACATTTTTTTCTTTTGTTCTCTTTGAAGGACCAAATGTTTTTCAGCAGAGTGTACTGTTATATGCTCTAAACTTATTGCGTAATTTGTGGTTATTACTTGGTTAGTTTTATATCGACCGAGACACAGCCCAGGGTAACTTCATATCAGCCTGAGACTGAAGGCTGATGCGAGGTTACCGATATCTCAGCTGATGTAAAACTAAGTAAATACCTTTCTTTATTAAACTAAAACATATATTTACAAAAATTCTCAGATCTGTTACAGTTTTCTCACAGTGTTTTTGTTTCTCATTCTTTTCACAAAGACCGAAATTTCCTCTTTTCCTTCTAGTTCAGCTATCCGAACGTCTTACACTCTAAAATCAGTTGGGTTAAAATTTAACCCAAATCGACTGGGTTGAGTGAATATGAACCCCAATTGGGTTCATATTCACTTAACCCAGTCGATTTGGGTTAATTTTTAACCCAACTGATTCAAGAGTGTAGCTTCCCCGGCTAAACTACATATTCTCTCACTTGCTTCGACGAATCACCACTTAAGACTCTGAATTTTAGCTTGCGATAAATGTTCTTTATAAATTTCTTCTTTTTCTCTTCATCCACCTTATCCTCACTTATTGCCATCATTAATTCCTCGCTACACAAAAACTACTTCCTTGTGTCCGGTAACGCCAATTTACTGACTGCTTTTAACGAATAACGTCGAACGGTTTAGCGGTAAACAAAATGGCTACGCCGAGTAACGCATGCAGGAGGACAATTCTAGCTTGTTTCATATTGGCCGAGATTTGCGTCATAACATCCGAGTTTGAAGTCATATCAGCTGAGCACAATAATGGGCAGTTCTGGGAAAGATAATCATATCTAATGAATGATGCGCGTTACTTCCAGCAAGAAACTCATATATCTATAGCTTTGTTAAGATATTTCACCTTTTAAGGTAGCTTATATAGAGGATATGGGTTATTCCTGTTCACCCAGCCCACTAGTTTTAATTAACACCATGGTCGATGGTAACAGTCTGTATCAAAACAGAGATGCTATGTTTCATCTCCGGACGTAATTGATGACTTGATATATCTAAACAGAGAACTGAAAGTTCCCACAGCATCAGATTTTTATATAAGAATTTAATTTAATTTTCTTTCAGTTATTAACCCTTTGAACTCGTAAGACCGATTTTTTGGTCCAAGGCATAATTTCTTCCCATTTTTGTGTTAAAACTTCACCTAACATGAAAAGCAGACGACACTTGCAAACCAAATTCTTGAATAACAATTTTTTTGTCAAAAACATAGGTTATGACCCCTCATTGGAACGAGCTCGACGAGCTCGTTCCAATGAGGGGGCATAACCTATGTTTTTGACAAAAAAAAAAAAATAAAAAAAAAAAAAAATTAATTGGGAGTTTTGCGAGTAGCACTGGCTGGTTTTTGCCGTTACGTTGGGTAAAGGGTTAATAAAAGAGGTGTATACACGAGACATTGGTCATAAAATCATAAATGCAGTCTGCAGCAAGACGGTTGCAGACTGCAGTTATTATTTGGTCCTCCCTGTATATTTATATTGGACTGGCCCATCTCACTGTAAATGTACACAAAGGCAATATCATTCTAGGAAACGATTTTTTTGTGTTCGTTTTTGTCATTTTCCAACTCACCCAGCCCTCTGAATTTGCAGCTAAATTCCCAACTGAACAAGCCAGTAATTTGAACAAAACTATAGTCGGCATTTCTTTGATCAAGGAAAGTTTCACATTTCTACCAGAACAATAGCGGCTGGGTAGACAGGAAGACCCCCGAGGATATCTAATGTTTTCTTGTGAATACCGGGATTTATCTCATGAGTGAGTGAGTGAGTGAGAGAACTCGTATTTTCACGAGCAGCTTGCTGCGAGTAAAAATACAAATCTCTCACTCACGAATAAGATTAATCCCGGTATTCACAAGACAACATTAGATTTTCTTTTTATTATACCCCTTTCATTTGAAACGATCCAAACCGACACCCATACCACGCAAGAAATCTGTTTACACAATCAGCTGATCGCTGTTTCCGCTGACACAGATCACATTGTGTCCACACAAAATAGTTTTCGGGATTGTTGGCGAAATGACGTAATTTTTAGCCACAAACAAATTCATAAAATGAAATTTCTACTTCATTCTCGCTTCAATAATAATTCTTCAACATTGAATTGAAATAATTCAACAATTTAATTCTGAAACAGAAAAATTTCGATCGCGCATTAATACATTTTGGCATTCCATCTTGATCTGCCGCGTCTTGTTATACTCACTAGTGGAGCGAGAACAACTTTTGTTTTGCGCTTGTGAAAATTCATTTGTAAATTTCAAGTTCACACGAAATGTTAATCACTGAGGTGTTTGATCTCATCAGTGAGGGGAGATCGGAATTTATTTTTTACCGATTCCTGTTATAATTAGACGTTAGGTGTGTAATAGAATAAACTACTTTACTTTATCATTTTATCTTATTAAATATCCTATGATAGATTTTTCAAATTTTATCCTTTGGGCATTTTCATTTTTGTTATATAACAAGCTTTCGTGAAAAATAAAACTTTCAGGTCCACACTCATGAGATAATTTCAGATACTGACTAAAATAGAGTAGATTTCTTTTTTATTATATGCTACGAGACATTTTATTGCACAATATTCAGCCCAATTCGACCCCAAATGCGTATGTTTCAAAACAATAACAAAGATCAGCTGATCGTTCCTTCAAGGCGACATGATACGGCGTAGTGTGACGTCATTTAGGAAGTTACTATATTCCTCGTTATTTCCAAATGAAAAAAAAACTGCGTTTTGATTGGCTGAGTGGTACGGTGTAACTTGCAATCCACTGTAGCTTTTTTAACACCGTGGTTAACCGCGGTGTAAAAACAAGAATACACAATAGCAGGCGATATGGCTAAAAAGTACCCATTTTTAATTAGTAACTCACACCTTCTGCTCGGTTGTGTTAGAACAAAATTAAAAAATACAGGGAATTTAATATGTAAGAGAAAATTTCAATGATCCAGTTCCAAAGACATCCATATTTGTCTGGTTTTATTAAGAAACTTACAAAGTACAAATTTTCTGTCAGTTTTTGCCTACAATGTAGGTTAAAGTATTAAGTACGCCAAATTTTTGGGAAATACATCCGTTATCCTTGTGTTTTCCAGGGAGTATGGGAGTTCACAACGATCTGGGACTCCTACACCCTTCGGCTTCGCCTCAGGGCGTATGAGTTCCCAAACCAGTTTAAATTCCCATACACCCTGAAAAACACAAGGATAACTAATATTATATATCGAGTCGATGGAAATGGAGAAATATATTTTAGATAATTTACGATAATTCACAGGCTAGCATATAATCAATACCTCACATTCAGTGAACAAATAAGTCAAAGTCGTTGTATTTTCAGGATGGATCTGATTACCCCAAACCCGACTGATGCCATGTAGCAGCTAAATGAAGGAATACAGAAAAGAGAAAGACTTGGTGACCAACCAGGACGAATCCCAGAGTAAAGTTCGATCATACGCAGGTGGCCAGAAGTAACGATTATCACCCAAGATTATTTGGTAACACAACGTAACTATGCGTTCCACAACTATCGTCGACAACTCAACATTGTTGCAAACAACAGACGCAACGTATCGAGGAATAACAACCTACAAAGAATTAGTGTTATTTGTTTTCATTGTATACATGTTAATTGGAATTCCAGGAAATATTCTCATAATATGTTCGGTCGCGCTCATTAAATCATTAAGAACTGCAGGTAATATTTTCGTATTAAATCTAGCCATTGCAGATTTTCTAATTATTGGATATATCTTGCCTTTTAGTTTTATTGACGTTGCAACTGGTCACTATCCTACAGATAGAATTTTGTGCCAGGTGAACGGTGTGATGGTTCTTGTCCTGTTTGCGACATCTCTGCTTACGATTATTGTTATAGCCGTGCACAGGTACGTGACAATTTCCCATATGAGCGGTAGAATTCCAGAGACGATGTTCAGCATTCGTAACTGCCTTATAATTTGTATAGCTATCTGGTCCTCGGCAGTGGTGGGTGCTACCTGTCCCATCTTCTTGGGAATTGGTATTATATATGACCCTACAATACACATGTGTTTATTTGACAGATATGCCAGCTTGTTGTACTCTGTTGCAGTTGTGTGTGTAACAATTGTTATACCAACAATCGCCATGTCTGTGTTATATTCTGTGATATACAGACGCGTAAAAAAATCAAGAAAGAAACTGGCGCAGCATTCAAATTCTTTTCTTCAAAAACGACTTGCAAATGAAATGAATATTCTAAAAGCACAGTTTGTAATATTCCTAATGTTCAGTGTACTTTGCATCCCATTCGGCGTGATTGCACTATTTGTTGGAAGGTCAGAGAAGACCGCGGCAATCCACTCCTTGGTCACATTTCTCAGTTTTGCAAATTCGTGTGTAAATGTTTTTGCATATGGAGCTTTCAATGCTAATTTCAGAAGGGCTTATTTAGATATTGTTCAGTGTAGAGCTAGATTCAATCGAATTCACACCGCGAGCCGATCAGAGAATAGGACGGACAAGCCACAAAGCTGTAGTATTGAGGTTTTGGAATAACTCTGCTAATGCTGACCCTATCAACACGTTGTGCATAAATGTTTGCTGAAAAAAAAGAATTGACTGTCCATGAGCAATCAACAAATATCACCAAACAGGGACGATGGGTCAGTAATGATTGAAGCCTACAACCCCATAACGCTCTAGGGCGAAGAAAATGGTTTGGTTCAGGTCACGTGCAATAGAGAAATAGGATCCGTCGGTCCTGGTTTTTCTCATTCTAACATTTTACTTTCTCATTCACAGTCATTTGACCTCCTTTACGCAAGACACCGTCCGTGCTTGTGCTATTTGCAAAATTTGCCATTCACATTTTTGTTTTTTTTCTCAAAACATAGCTTATGACTCCTTATTGGAACGAGGTCGCTGAGCTCGTTCCAATGAGGTGGCATAAGCTATGTTTGTGATGCAAACAATGATAATTTTTAATCATTAAAAAAATTATTTCAAGTGTCGTCTGCTTTTCGGGTTAAGTGAAATGTTAAAATATATAGCCTATATTCGTGATGAACATATATTTGAAGTCAGACCCGCATGTATTATCAGATATTATTTTAAATGGATATAACCTTTTACCAAGAGCTCATAAAAAGATTATGGTCGGGCATGAAAATTAGTGTCGGTCGAGAAACCTGAACCATTTCATTTTATTTCTTTAGCCCATGATTCAATTATTACTGAACCCCGCTACAGGTAAAAAAACCCTCTCCATTCTCCTGTTGAGAACAGTGCAAAAAACGATATCATTCAGTGCGTCAATGTTCGAAGTGGTAATTAGAAAATTCAACGTGGAGCCAATACAAAAAAAAAATTGCGATTGTACTTCTAGAATTGTATTTTCTACCTATTAATATGATGTATAACTGACTAAATTGAATCATTAGCATTTTAAAGGATACGGCAATTTTCCAACTGGCAAATTGCCAGATCTTTCAAAATGCTAATGATTCATTTCAACCCATTTAAAGTCGTAACTAGAAAATACAATTCTAGAAAATACAATTGCAAAAGTTTTATAGTATTACCTCCTGCTGTTTGTACTTCTACTATAAAATATTACACTAAAAATATCGTATTAAACTGCTTTTGGCATTACCTCCCTTTTTTGTTCCATCTTGGAGAAAAACCGAGGAACTGATATCAGGGTTCATTCTATTACACTAGAAGGCTGTCGATTTGTCATACAGAGTAGACGGATTAATGTATTTAATCTGCTGCCGTATGACTGCAGTTTAAATGTATTAATAAGTCTACCTTGAGAATTGACTCTTCTAAAACAATGCATCTTGGATGCCGACGAGTTCATCCAGCAAAAGCAGGACTTGAAGAATTAAATGCGTTCGTCGCAAAAAAAAAGAAAACATTTCTCCACTTTTCACTTACACTCCTCTGTAAGCTATTACGTAATTGCATCACTTAATTTTACAAACTGCACCTCATGGAAATCAGCGAGAACGTCTCTTTTTCAAATTTCTCGTGTGCCGTAGAATCAAGAAAGGACACTGACTTTATTTACAATGGCATAGCTGGGGTTCGAACCTACACCGAGAAAGTTTCCTTCGGCTCCAAGCGCCTAGCGAAACTATACTGAACCACGGCCACCACTTGGCCACCGACAGACCCCACAGAGCAATGTTAGTTACCAAGGATTTACGAGACCAGTACAGAACACACAGAACTCCTCCATAAGTTATAAAATACAATTCTAGAAAATACAACTGTAAACGTTTTTATAGTACTGGGTCCTGGACCTCCTTGTGCAAATACAACTTTACTCCTAACCCAATAAATAAGTGTGATTGATCAAAACGCCCGATTTGGAACTTTCGTAACAACCAGTGGTGACAAAAAGGCACTCCAAAGTGGGAGAATGTGTTTCTCTTTCAGATCTGTTAACCCTTTAAAATAACTAATAGCAGACGACAGTGGCCAAAAAACATTCTTCAATAATTCAAAAGTGACAGTTTTGCCTCAAACACATAGCTTACTACTCTCTTTGGAACGTATTCGTGGAGCTTGTTCTGTGAGGCTACGTTTCTAAGGCAAAAAATAAAAAAATAAAAGAATTTGGAAGGCGAATTTTGGAAATAGCACCAGGTGTTTTGGACGTTACGATCAGTAAAGTGTTAATAATAATAATAATAATAATAATAATAATAATAATAATAATAATAATAATAATAATAATAATAATGATGTACAATGGGGATCAAACGTAATGGTTATATCCGTGTCATTGCTATCCACTAAATTTGCTACTCGTTATTTAAATAAATTTTTGCCACCAAAACATATCCTAAGCTGTGTCTTTGAGCGAAAAAATAAAACGTTTTAATTTTTCAATTTTTTTTTGCAAATGTCGTCTTCTAATCATGTTAGAATACGCATTAACCCTTTACCCAACGCAGGCGATATCAAAATTTATTAGTTTAAATAACACTTGTTAAATTTTTTCAAAACAATTCAACAAAACTATATCATGTGACCCCTCATTGATACGAGCTCGACGAGCTCGTTCCAAAGAGGTGTCACATGATAAGGTTTTGTTGAAATTTTTTGAAAAATAATATTTTATCATCTGCTGAATTTGCTTATTACGCGGACGGATGTGGCCGATTCGTTGGGTAATGCCTTAATGTCGTAATGGGGGAGAACAAACCTCCTATCACAAGAAGTTCCTAGCATCCACTGGTCTTACTTTCCCTTCAATATTACATTTTAAAAAATTACATCATAATACTATAGTGTTTTATGGTGACCTATCAGTTTTTTTGTTTTTCTCGCACTAATTTGCCAGATGCATACCTTATTAACCGTTTACCACACCTGACGACAAAAACCGGCCAGCGCTATTCACAAAAATCGCCGATTAATTTTCATTATTTTTTTCCTTTTTTGTCTCAAAAACATAGGTTATGACCCCTCTTTGGAACGAGCTCGTCGCCACCAAACTACAAAGAATAATATACCACAAAAAGTCCTAACTAGTGAGGAAAGGAAAACATACCAAATTTGGAGTCAGAATTTAAATGATAGGTTACGGACACCATCCAATGCATAAATCTGTTTGGAAATGTCCACATTCAAACTTGATTGCGAAAAAATTCTAGTGAAAAATCTCAGCTCAAATCAAAACACGCTATAATGTAGATTTAGATGTGAAATCAATGAAGCGCCAGAAGTTCGGAGTTATTTATTTATTGGTGTTTAAGGTCACATTTTTCTGCACACTGTCTAACTATGACCGTGACAGTTTTACGGGTGGAGGAAGCCGGAGTACCCGGAGAGAACCACCGAGCAACGGCGAGCAACTGTCAGCTCCCCAACATACCAACTCCACAGAAACAGGGTTAGCATTGGTTGAAGACAGGTGCACCATCGACGTGCAGTACGCCTTAGTACACAACGTCACCGTGGCCCCACGTGGGCAATGGGGGTGAAGTGTCTTGCCCAAGGACACAACGCGGTTGCCGCAGGTGGAATTCGAGCCGAGGACCCTTCGGCTTGCAGCCTGCACCTCTACCAACTGAGCCACCGCGCCCCCCCCCCCCCCCCAAGTTTGGAGTTAATAACAATTTCAAAACCAGCTCTTGAATTAAAATATGGACGGACTGACATGCTATTATAACAATAACATGACTTTGGAGGGCATTGTGGTTTATCAACGGCCCAACAGGTGTGAATAACAGCCGGACAGCTTATAAAAGGCCCGAGACGAAGTCGAGAGCCGTTAATAAGCTAAAGGGCTGTTATTCACACCTGTTGGGCCGTTAATAAACCACAAGGCCCGACAAAGTCATGTTATTACTATTATTAACACTGCGATACTGAGAAAGTTTTGACCCTGTACCTTGCATGACAGCTATAGACAGCCAGTTGGTCTTCATTCAATTCGCTGGAGACGACACTTGCAAATAAAATTCTTGAATAACTAATTTATTTAATTTTTTGTCTCAAAAACATAGGTTATGACCCCTCGTTGGAACGAGCTCGACGAGCTCGTTCCAATGAGGGGTCATAACCTATGTTTTAGAGACAAACAATGAAAAAATAATGAAAATTAATTGAAGATTTTTTAGAATAGCGCTGGGCGGTTTTGGTCGTTTCGTTGGGTAAAGGGTTAACGTTTTCAATTTTGGCAGATGATATTATCGTCTGTTCTCAAACAAACTGACGTGACATGATTATCACTTGATCGTCACCAGTACGCTTTCAATTGCAACGAAGTTAGAAAACTTAAAAACAAACCCGATATTTACCGCTTTTAAGTCAGAAATAAAGGCTTAAAACGTCTGCAGACTTACTATATACAGCTGCTTGTTCTTATGGCACTAACTTTGCTGGACATTTTATATATTTAATAATTTAAATAAAAATCATATTGTTTACTAATTGAAACCGTTTCTGGAAACTGTTTCCATTTTCGAGTGTACGACAGCGAGAACAAAAGTCACTTGACATGTCGAGCTGTTAATGAGATGTTTAATTCATTAACGTCCGACACATCACGTGACGTTTTAAGGTGAGCGTTACGTTCTTGTAATGCCCTGTTAAACTTTGTTAATGTACTAGGGAACGTCCTATAAAGTGGTAATAATACTATATCCCCACATTATAAGCACGGATATGGGTGTGCAGTGAATTATAAATAAATTATTTTTTTTTGTCTTTTTAAGATTCAGTTTGGGTTTCCAAGGACACGTCCCTCACAGTTTGGCACATATGCACAGGGATGTGGCGACAGGAGAGGGGGGGGGGGGGTGTCTACCCCCCCCCCCCCCACAGCTAGGAGTACTTTTTTTCAATAGTTGGAAATTCCGAGGTCAAAAATCAAATGGTTGGAAATTCAATAAATTAACATTGTTCATGAAAAATATTAAATTTCCAACTAATGATGAGAAATTTTTATCTTTTATTTCCAACTGGAAACTTGAGTTTTAAATTTCCTACTCTAAAATTGACATGGCATCAAAATTTCGACTCTGACATCAATCCGGTAAATTTTCTGACCCAGACACATTATAAATGATGCTTTTTCCGTTTCAGGACTAGTGAAAATTTTCAGAAGGGTTCCTAACCCTTTCCCCAACGCAGACAATTTCAAAATTCATTATTTTAAATATGATTTTTAAAAATTTTTAAAAATAAATTTAAACAAAACCATATCATGTGACCCCTCTTTGGAACGAGCTCGACGAGCTCATTCCAAAGAGGGGGTCACATGATATGGTTTTGTTGAAATTTTTCGAAAAATAATATTTTTTCAGCAGCTGTATTTGCATATTACGCGGGCGGATGCGGGCGATTCGACGGGTAAAGGGTTAAAAGATATCACCCAGCGCTGCAGGGCAACCACCTATCAAAACCACTCAGAATGGAATTTACACCGGTGCCCCCCCCCCCCCCCCCCCTCCCCTCCAGCTGAAACCCTCTAGCCACATCCCTGCATATGCAGCACAATTGCACAGCAATCAGTGTGTCAAACTCATCACTTTTGTTTACCGTGTAGATTTACTAACATGGCGAAAGGGAAAGCCAGAGAGGTACGCATCGCAGAGAATACTTTGCAATGGTACATATTTGGGTTTTTTAATGACTTTTTGTAACGAGAATGTACAAAACTAGTCCCACAAGCCCTTATAACAAAATCATTTGTTGCACATGAATTCGAAATGCCGAAAGTGGCAAGTCATCAAGCTGGTTTCTTCAAAATACATTATGAAATGAAATGTATAGGAAGCACTTGGTTTTAAGGTGATGGATACGTAGCCCAAATGGATAAAAAGTTTGCTTGTGTTAAAACTTTCTGGACACTTTCTACGGGACTAAATCTGTTTTATTTTCAAGTAATAAGTCATGTCGTTCCCTGAGTTTCAATCTGTTCTATGTGCCTACTGGCAGCCTACTGACCTACTGGCATACTGGCAACCTACTGGCCTACTGGCAACCTACTGGTCTACTGACAGCCTACTGACACATTGAACACATTGGAATTCAGAGGACGATGTGGTAACTATAATTGTGATAGAGTAATACTATGTAAGCAATAGATAAAACAAAAATAAAAACACGCCAAAAAATATGTTTTTGATTCCCATCAAACTTTCCCAGCACAGGCTTAATTTATATGTAGCTGTTCCCAGGGGCGGCGGAAGCTCCAAAAAGTGTGTGTGTGAGGGGGGGGGGGGGGGCATTTTTTTCTGGGTAACTGCAGGGGTGTACACATGCGCACGTTTTACCATAGTGTAAACTTGGACCCAAAGTCCGTAATGTAATTTTTTGGTTTGGTACGTCCTTTGGACGCACCAAACCAAAAAATTACATTACGGACTTTGGGTCCAAGTTTGGACCAGTTTTACTATTACTATACATGTAGTCTGTGCTTATTATGGCTAGTTGCGAACTTGCAATGTGCAATATCTCAGTATATAAAATGGACAGTGACACCGATAGTATTATGTGGCTAATTTTTATAGAACTATATTACTATCTCCCACAGTCAATATGGCCATAGGGGTTGTGTACGTTATGTCAGAATATGTCCTGTTAGGGTACCCATAATTGGTGAAAAAAGTGTGTGTGGGGGTGGGGGCACGTCGCCCCCTTGTGCCCCCGGCTCCGCCACCTCTGGCTGTTCCCCCAAAAGTATGATAAAAGTTGCACAAGAAAAACCACTACAATAGTGGAGTCACCCAACCCTAAAACATTCTTCAACTGGAAAGATGAAAAAGTGAGATATTTGTGTTAATTCTGTTGTTGAGTGTCATGGCGTCAATTAATAATAATAACTCTTTGGCCAGCCGCTGATTTGTCGCGGTCCTCATAAGAGAAGGCCATCATTCCCCCTGCACCCCACCCCCTCTTCCCCTCCTCTCCTCCCAGCATTCAGATATAAACTGCTTAATAGTGTCCCTCACTTCCTCTTTTTCAATTTCTTCAATAAGCATTCCTACCCTCTCCCTCGTGTCCCCCTTCAGCCATCTATCCTTTGTTTCTTCACCCCACTTCTGCATTATTCTTCCAGTAAATTTTATTCTATGAGGTATATATTGTGGGCATTCCAAGAGAAAATGTTCCAGGGTCTCCACTACTCCAGAGTGGCACATTTGGCATCCCTTTTCCCCATCTCTCCCAATTTTTCCCCGAAGCTCCAGTGATCTTGATCTCAGTTTGAACAGCAGTGACCCTCCAAAGGTGCCATCCAGGTACTTCTCAAAAGCTGGCTTTTCTTTATATTGTAACCCTGCAGTGATCTTTTCACGCTAACCCCTGCTCGCCAGTTTCGATTGCAATCTTCCCTGACTCTCTCTTTGACAAACCTTTTGCCTTCTTTCATTCCTACTTCTATGTTTGTGACCTCTATAGAGTAATTGTCCATTAGTTCCCTCACATGTTTTGACCACCCCGTTTCTATATTAGAATTCCAAATGGTATCGAGCATCAATTTGCACTACCGGTTGTCAGGCAGGTTTCTCAAGTAGTTAAAGTAACACAGTTTTCCCAAATCTACCCTGTCCTTGATTTTCATCCACCCAAGCTCCCCCCTTACTGCTTCCAAAGCTGCAGCATTACTCGACCCTGTTATCCATCTGCCGGCATCATTTTGAGTATTTTCCAACTTCTTAATAACGGTTTGGTTTAATGGAATCACGTCCGTGCCATACGTTATACTTGGTAAACCCACCCTCTCCCACAGTGTTTTCCCCACAAAGACCTTGTTGAAACTATTTTTCCCTAAAAGTTTTAGTTGGTTCAGAATTCTTTTCCCCTTCAGAATCAGTTTGGCTGAGTAATTTCTGTACACCCCTCTTCCCGTTATATTTATGCTTACCCCTAGATACTCATACTCTCCCGTTTCTCCTACAGTGATTTGTTTGCTTTCCCCTTCGGGGATTGAGAACTCCCCCACTCTCCATCTCTTCGTCATATCTACCTTGCGTCCAACGGGTATTACCTTGCTTTAATGGGAGCTGTTTATAACAGCATGCTTTACCAGTCTAACCCTTATCCACATGTGCTGATCGGTCAGCCTGTAATCACAGTTCACACTGGTACTTCTGAAATATATTAACAGCCCTCCCCTTAAACGAACACCATGCCACTCATGCACATGGTTATACAGAAATATCTAATTTCATCACTCCAACTGAAGAATGTTTTCAGACAGAGTCCGTCATTGTAGTGAGTTTTCTTGTGCATTCTTTAACCCTTTACTTAACATGAAGCAGGAAAAGCAGACGACACTTGCAAAAAAAAACTTCTTGAATAACAATTTTTTTCATTTTGTGTCTC
The DNA here is from genome assembly GCA_031216915.1 of Pictodentalium vernedei. Classification (NCBI taxonomy): domain Eukaryota; kingdom Metazoa; phylum Mollusca; class Scaphopoda; order Dentaliida; family Dentaliidae; genus Pictodentalium; species Pictodentalium vernedei. Next base: position 457,747,931 of record CM062293.1, on the reverse strand, counting down.
AAAAACATAGGTTATGACCCCTTGTTTGAACGAGCTCGTCGAGCTCGTTCCAACGAGGGGTCATAACCTATGTTTTTGAGACAAAAATGAAAAAAATAATGAAAATTAATTGGCAATTTTTGAGAAGAGCGCTGGCCAGTTTTGGTCGTTATGTTGGGTAAAGGGTTAACTATACTTTTAGGAAAATTTAGACATTTGTTAACCTTGTGCTGGGAAAGTCGGATGAAAATCAAAACACAATTTCTGTTGAGTTTTAATTTTTAATTTATCAATATTCCTTACACAGTAAGGTTGTTTTTACAATCGGATCGCAAATCGCCCTGACGAGCTTGTTGCGATCTGATTGTAACACGACCTCGAATCTGATACAAATTACAGGACATGCATATGGTAAAGATAATGTATATTTACAAGACCTTAAGATACAAAGATGAACAGAGAATGTTTTACCTTTCTGTCGGTTTAAATGAAGAAACCGCTACGATGTTGATAGGCCTACCTTACGACCGCCAGATTTACACGATAAAGGTACAGGGAAACTGTCATTGTGACGAGTTCATCCATTCTATCATTTAAACAAGTCATTGCATTCCATGTTGATAACCAGCCACTTTTACTAGACTTATTTGCATGGTTGTAAAACAAAATATAGTAAGTTCTTCACCTTGTGTCTGAGAAGAACAAATCTTCCAATCAGTCCCACCGTTAGAAAATTTCAGGATCCTAAAAATTCAAGCCGAATGCACCCATGACTTGCAAACACCTAATAAACCATACAACATGGACCGATTCTTATCGCGTCATACAACCTTTGGGGATATTTTCCAATATTCACCTCAACGTTATACTTTCCTGACGGATAAAAAGAAGATTTTAGCATTTCGACAAGAAAGGAGAGAAGCTGCGTTAATTATATTAGAAAATGTGCGTTAATAAATATTATTAGTTGTATGGAAATTTGTCAGTGGCTGGGCGGACGTATCGTGGGTTTCAATGAATATGGTCTCATACCACGTATCTATCAACCAATCAAATCAAAAAATTCACTTTAGTCAGTAGATAAAACCCATTGCCGAGAGACACTAAGGACACAATTGTGATATCACGGTAGAACAAAACAGTTTTCCATAGTGTAAACATACAATTTTACATAATTCAAAAACAAGAGTTCACCAGCAGAGGACACAACTATCAGCAAATCAAAAGAAAGGCTCAGACATTTTAGCCTTTCCATCCTGTATTTCTGAATAGGGTTGCCCTATAGACTGGGTGCATTGTTGTCCCTAACCCTTTAAATCCGAGAGACCGCTTTTCTAATCCAGTAACATGATATTTCATAATTTCATCAGCCCTTTACCTAACATGAAAAGCAGACGACACTTGCAAACAAAATTCTTGAATAACTAATTTTTTTCATTTTGTGTCTCAAAAACATAGGCTATGACCCCTCATTGGAACGAGCTCGACGAGCTCGTTCCAAAGAGGGGGCATAACATATGTTTTTGAGACAAAAAATAAAAAAAAGTAATGAAAATTAATAGACGATTTTTGTGAATAGCGCTGGTCGGTTTTGGCCGTTACGTTGGGTAAAGAGTTAAGCAGGATGAGTGCTAAGAGCATGTGTGGGTTAGTCAAATCAGTATGTCCAATGTGCAGTGAAAATTTTAATTGATCGACCCCTAAATAATGAATATGGATGGACTCTTCCTCTTGATGCCGTTAAACTGACATAGAAGATACCACCAAGGATCAAAGGTTTAAAAACCTTGGAAATCCTTGAATTGAAACTTAATTGACCTCATTATTGAAACAATGAAGAATAATGCTTACTGCTTCGAAAATGTTTAATATCAGAGCCAAATGGGGTGAGGAACTTGTTTATTGCAGTCCCACTCCACAAACCCAAGAACAGGCTCGCCCATTTTTAGCACAGTGTACTGCATGACATGTTAGGATTCACGAACACCGAGTTGAATGCCGGTGATGGGTTGGTGTTTCTTCAAATTGAAATGAATGTTGCGTAAACAGAGTTGAACAGTTTTAGTTTTATGTCAGTAACGGCTCCTTGTTCCTGCAAAAGTACTCAGCCTTTACTGCGAGATATGTTTGTTGAAGAGAGCGTTCATCGTCTTTGTTTTCGTACCAGGGACAATCCATATTGTCAGAAACGGCGTCGATTATTTTGTTGTTGCATCAATAACTGTCTGTGAGTGCCTGTTATGTCTTTGAGAGGTCATAGTACTTAACATGAACTTCTTGAATGGGACTGTTTGACAGCCATTGAACATCTTCGGTTATCGACAAACCCATATACACAAGACGAGTGACATTTCATTTTGACAATCAATAAATCGTTATGTCATTGTTTATTTTATAAACTTCATGAGATTATCCAGAAGCGTCTCAGATCCCAAAGTGACTCCATTGGCCATGACGTCTTTGATTGCAGAAGTGATTCTGAGCTTACTCATAGTATTAATTTATTTTACAGATATTGAAGGTATGTATTTGGCTGACTTTTATGAAGTGTTAGGGTGTAAAATTAAGCTTGCAAAATACAGTACAAGGAAAGGGGATAAATATAGAATATCCCCATAGTAGCTTGGTGTACCAAATGTTCACCACTCGATGTGAAGTGGTGTTAACCGCGCGCCAAAGGCACACGGTTAACACAATTTCACCTCGAGTGGTGAACATTTGGTACACCAAGCCACTTTGGGTATATTTTATTTATGCCATGATCGTCAGTTTATTAAGAGTCGCTATTACTTTTTCTCGTTTTTACTAAGCAGCAGACGTACATACGTGCCAATCTGTTTTTGTTTACATGAGCATCGGTGGGCGGTACTTCCGCTATCAGCTTTATCGCCTAAACGAAATCGAAAAAGAAACTGAGCCTTTTTCGTTTTAATAACATGATACTATTTCGAGTTATGGATGCTTTATTAACATGAGACAATGTATGTTTGTTAATTTTTGGCATATTATGTGGTAAACCCATTTAAAAACGTAATAAATAATTGCCACTTTCATTTCACTCTTCGCGAGGCGACGTGCGATAAATTAGACAAGTTTGCATTCAGATCGACGCCACGAAAGGTCAACTTGAATGCAATTCTGCTGTAGGTGTAACATTCTTACATTGAAATCCCATTGCTGGCCGCGGTGTTCACCACGGTGTGTGTGTAAAGCTAAAATTTATATCATAGGCTTTTTATATATAGTAGAACAGGTAATCATGGTATAAATAACTCCAACAGCTTGAGGTGGATATTCCATCCCAAAACGTTATTTATACTTCCTGAGAAAAACAGAAAAGCACGAGCATATATATTGAAATTTGCTTAAAAAGTGTTATTCTACTGTTGGCATCATACCTTGTATTCCCTACATACTTTTGATAACCCAATAAAAGTCTTTTGTTTTTGTTTTAAATTGAATGAATAAATTTTATTTGCAGAAAATATTATAGCACAACTTTTTGACATGATGGATAATATTAAATATGAATACATTGAGTTATTCACACTGACTTGAGTTCAACACTTTCGATTTGTTTTCTGCAGGAAGGAGACGTAGCCAGCTGGCTGCGTTAGTGTCATCCACCTTACACTGCAAAAAATATAGGTTATCTTTAGAACCAAAACTGGTTCTAATCTTGTCCCTGAGATGGAACCAATTCTGTTTAAACAGTATTTATTTCAAATCAAATAAATTTATAAAGATTAACATTAAATATTAACAGAATTAAACATAAATTGAGGGGGGTTCAGCCGTTAGTTTAGAGCTTATACGAGGTTGCCTCAAATCATTATTAAGCAAAGGAGATATAAACAGTTGGCATATCGAACCAGTTTTGGTTCTGTACAGAACCAAAACTGGTTCGATTTGCCAACTGTTCATATCTCCTTTGTTTCAAAATGTTTGGCGACTGCGTTGAATAAGCTCCAAGTTTAGTGCTGAATCTACTTCAGTTCATATAACATTCTGTTAAAATTAAATGCTAATCTTGTAAATTTATTTGATTTGAAATAAATACTGCTTAAACAGAACTGGTTCCATCTCAGGGACAAGATTAGAGCCAGTTTTGGTTCTAAAGAGAACCTATATTTTTGCAGTGTAAGGTAAAAGAGAGAGAGAGAGAGAGAGAGAGAGAGAGAGAGAGAGAGAGAGAGAGAGAGAGAGAGAAACCTAAATCAAAAAGAAAAAGAGGTTTAAAGAATGGGGGAATGAGGCGGTCTTGACAGTTGAATAGTACAGGGGTGAGTAAAGGATGGGGAACAGAGGGTTGAGAGCTAAGTGCGAAGAACCTCAGGTTCGTGTATTAAATTTAATTAAATTTTGAAACTTTGAACCAGATGCAATATTGCATTTATCATCCGAAACAGACCTCTTGCACTAAGAGATATATATCAATATACCACATCGAATGGTAATAGATATACCCAGAGCCAGCTCAACGCAGAGATACACACAGCAGTGAATGAGTTAAAAGTTGTTTTAAAAGAGCAGACACTTAGAGAGTATAACGATACTCCAAAATGCCCCATATCCGGGTCACGGGAGTGGGGACATTGGTGGGGTCGTTGGCATTATAAACGCAAATAATAATCATCCCCAACCATTTGTATTCAGGGCTAGAATATTCAGTTCCAGGAAACAAATACAATTGTAAAAGGTTGTTGACCACACCGGTCAATAGTATCGGACAGCATCTTTGGAGAAGCCAATTTTATCAGTGGCGTAAACAAGGGATGAGAGGATTGCCCCCTATTTTCCTGAAAAATATATCAACCTTACATACATCCTTATATACATTCCTGTCTGAAATCCTGTCAAGTTCGATATTCACCGTATTTCCTCGGGGTTTGTTGGAGTTCTGTCCATTTTGTGGAAAATTTGGTGTTTGTGTGAAAATGACTCTGCCAACGCGATAACTTTAACACATGTTACCTGGTTTCCACAAAACTTGCTACAATCATACATTGTGAGAGTTCTCTGTTAAGTCCGTTATTCACCGAATTTTCGGGGCTTTTGTGAGAGTAAAGGCCCTTTTTGTTGGAAATATGGAGTTTGCGTGATAATGACATTCTAAAAACCATAACTTGAACAAATGTAATCGTATTTTCATGAAACGTGCTACAGGCATACATTGTGAGAAGATCTCAGCCCAGTTCGATGTTCCTCAAATTCCCTGGGCATTTGAAGGAGTTTTGCCTTTTTGTTAGAACTTTGGTGTTTGTGCGATAACTTGAACAATGCAATTGAAATTTCACGAAACTTGCTACAGGTACACATTGTGAGTGGATCTCGGTTAGCTTCGATATTCAGCAAATTTCCTCGGAATGTAGGTGTTAACCCTTTACCTAACATGAAAAGCAGACGACACTTGCAAAAAAAATTCTTGAATAGGTAATTTTTTTCATTTTTTGTCTCAAAAACATAGGTTATGACCCCTCGTTGGAACGAGCTCAACGAGCTCGTTCCAACGAGGGGCCATAACCTATGTTTTTGAGACAAAAAATGAAAAAATAATGAAAATTAATTGCCGATTTTTTAGAATAGCGCTGGCCGGTTTTGGCCGTTACGTTGGGTAAAGGGTTAACACGCTTTTTTGTTGAAATTTGTTTTTTTGTGAAAATGACTTTGTGAACGCGAAAACTTGAGCAAGTATAATCGTTTTTTTCGAAACTTGGCACCTTCTTACTTGGAAAGAAGATCTCGGCCAAGTTAAATATTCACCAACTTTTCACAGCTTTTGTAGGAATTAACTGCGATTTTGTTGGAAATTAGGCGTTTGAGTGATCATGACTTGTGAATAGGATAAAGTAAACAAATATAATTGGCTTCCCACGAAATTTGCTACAATGTAAGAAAACCCCGGTGAAGTTCGGTATTCATTATATTACCTCGGTGTCTGTAGGAGTTTTGTCCTTTTTGTAGAAAAATTGATGTTTGTGTAAAAATACATTGTGACTGCGATAAATAAAACAATTGTACTTGGATTTTCACGAAACTTGCTTACGTTGTGAGAAAATGTTGTTTAACCCTTTACTCAACGAATCGACCGCATCCGCCGGCATAAAAAATATGCAAATTCAGCAGTTGAAAAAATATTATTTTTCAAAAGATTTCAACAAAACCATATCATGTGACCCCTCGTTGGAACGAGCTCGTCGAGCTCGTTCCAACGAGGGGTCACATGATATGGTTTTGTTGAAATCTTCTGAATAATAAAAAAAAATGATATTTAAAATAATAAATTTTGATATCGTCTGCGTTGGGTAAAGGGTTAAGTTTGATATTTACCAAATTGTGTAGGAGTTATGCCCCTTTTTGTTGAAAATGTGTTGTTTTTCGGATAATGACTCTACGAACGCGATAAACTGAAAAAACTGTAATCAGATTTTTCTGAAATTTGTTGTAGGCACACATTGTAAGAATTCTTCTTTTTCATTAACATTTAGATCCACTTCTCTTGTTGTGGGCGAGGTATTTTTCCATCTCGTAACATGTGCTTGCTAGAAATAGATGCTTGAAAGGTGCAATCTTGGTGATTTCAGAATGAGAGTTTGCGGTTATATTTAGCGTGTATGGGGCACAGTGCAAGTCACATTTTGACAGAACACTGAATGAATAACAAAGAAAACTCCTGCTGGGGAAGCGAAAAAGCCACTGCCTTCCATTGGCCCTTTACTAAACGTAACTCCCATCCTCGGCAAGTGTTAATCAGATGAATAGCCTCCCTAATTTGGTTTCCTTTTCTTCCATTATTGTCTCAAGAACATTCTGTTGTCTAACTGGAACGCGTCGGTTCCATTGATGCTCATAAGCAATGTTGTGAAGGCGAAAAATGAAAATATGTAGTTGTTGGAAATATATTTTGTGCTAGTGTTGACACCGAGTTGTGTTGGGTAACGGATTAACGATGTATTCTGTAATCGTACTTTCGTTTCTCAGAAGGTATAAAGTAGAAAATGTCTAAAAACTATATTTCAATACCCATTGGCACCGACAGATAAAAGAAAATTTATCTTACAAGAACGTATTTCTCCCAATACAAATAAAAACATATAGACCAAATACAATTCTGTGTTACACGCTAACAACTGAAGTGTTAAAACCTACACTTGAAGTGCTGTATTTAACACTTACTAAATGCTGAACTAGCACTTTGTTCAAGTGTGGATATCCCAGAACTTGACAGGTGTTACAATAATACCACTTGACAAGTGTAATGTCGCGACACTTAAAAGGAAACAACGCAGATGACGCGGATCAGGCTCGAACTCTCGAGCCTGATCCGCATCATCTGCGTTGCGTCCTTTTAATTATGTACCCACCAAGCGCAAATCAAATTATGGACGATTCTGGAACATATGCACAAAAATACAGTTTACAATTGTCGTTCCCTTTTGCTTCAACTTTGTAATATATGTTATTTGATCTGATGTACTCTTCAAATATGGAGGGAATAAAGAATCTTCATCATCATCATCATCATCATCATCATCATCATCATCATCATCTGTTAGAAAATGTTAGTTCGAAAATACTCTTTCTAGTTTATAGAAGTGGGAAAAATAACCTGAAAATAGTTTTTGCTCGTGTCAAGGTCGCGGAGTTAATCCTTCCCTTAACACATGTCGCAGGCGACAAAAACCCCCCAGTATTTATCATACAGTACATGGAGATTGGATTATTACTAAATCAAGTGGAATTTGCACTCAGAAAAAAATCCGTGACTCGGAAAAAGTATTAGAGCGATAAGCAAAGTGTCAGTGGATAAAAGTGTGCTTTTCCTTTTCATGCATATACCCCAGAAATGAACAGTTACTGTCTCGTTGGAAATTCCACTCCCTGAGTGTTTTAGTAATAAATCACTTCTCATACAATTCCATAAGGCTGGGTAATATATCAATGAGTGAAAGATACCATCTTCACATGTGAAAGAGAGGATCCCGAAACGAGATCCCAGGTTATATTGTGAAATTTACGAAACCCTTTCAGTAAATTAGGTCTGGGTCACGCCTTTGTACGAGTTTCGTAAATTTTACAATAGAAGCGGGAACGGGAATGAAATTACACTCAGAACGGGAACCGGGAAATTTCCCGGATAATATCAAGTAAATTTACGAGAGTAACAAGACGCATTTATTTTCGTGAAAATGAACATATTTTATTGACAATCTGTCATCACAATTCGGAAAAGTTCTTTTCCCAAGAGAAGTGTGAACACCCAAACCCGCTTTCAACTCGTCTTCATTTAAAGAATCGCTAGCTTTATAACTATTACCTCGTGACTTCAACCCCCTCTTCACTGCTGTCACCAGTCTCCTCTGCTTGAAGCAGAGGAGACTGGTGACGGCAGTGAAGAAGGACTTGATGTTGAAGGAGGTAGTGAATAGTGAGTGATACTAGTGATTCTGAAAATGAAGAGGAGCCTGAACTTTGAAGCGAGTGAAAGTCTTGCTGTTATTGATAGGAGTGAGCCCTCCGGAACTGATCGAGAGCAGTAGTGATTTGGTGAAAAAGGATCTTCAGGAATCAGGATGGTAATAAGTTCAGGCGTGGAAAGGCTGACGAAATCTTATAAAGTTACGTTGGGACAGTTTTTCACTTTACAAAGCTCAGTGTAACACGCAAACAGTGCTAATCGTTTTGAGTGCAAGAGGTTGCCCGGGTATCGTGACCGGCTTTCAGAAACAGGAACGTGGGAATAACCGTTCCTGGGATTAAACTTTACCATGAACGGTATCGAGCCAATACCGATTTACCGTACCGGGGGAATTTCAAAATACCGAAATTTCATATTGAAAAATATTACCGACATTAGGTAAAATGTAAAAGGACAAACAGCAGAACATTACGCACAATTCACGACAAGAAAATAACGTCTGTGTATTTCTAAAGGCAATCACTACCAGTCATTTGATGTGCGATAAACGCTGAGAGAAAATACCCATCAAATGACAAATGGCGAGCACCCGCGTTATTTCCAACATTATGAAAATTTTTCGGCTTTGACTGTGAGGAAGTACCACTGGGCAGTGTACTCAAAATACCATTCGATATTGAGATTGGTGTGAGAACATGTATATTGCTGACACCAAATACCGTACCGATACCGATGTGAATCATTCTTAAAATACCGATACCGAAACCGAACTTGACATTTCAATACCGCCCAGCTGTAATCGTGAAACAAACGGGACTTCCTATAAAGCTTCGAATTACCTTCCCCTTAAAAATAATTCTCAATGACGTAGACATTTTGAATCAAACAACGATAGAATGCTATTGAAACAACGATTCAGAACTAAAAAAGTACAGTTTTCGATGCGTTGCGTTTGAATGTAACAGGGACCAATACTATAAAACTTTTACAATTATATTTTCTAGAATTGTATTTTGTACCTATTAATATAACTGACTAAAATAAATGATTAGCATTTTAAAAAATATGGCAATTTGCCAAATGGCAAATTCCCACATCTTTGAAAATAATAATGGTTCATTTCAACCGATTTAACTGGAAGATACAATTCTAGAAAATACAATTATAAAAGTTTTATATTCCTGGGGCCAATACTATAAAACTTTTACAATTGTATTTTCTGGAATTGTATTTTCTACCTATCAATATAACTGACTAAAATGAATCATTAGTATTTTAAAAGATATGGTAATTTGTCAACTGGCAAATTGCCACATCTTTGAAAATGTTAATGGTTCATTTCAACCCATTTAAGATCATAACTAGAAAACAGCATTCTAGAAAACACAATTGTAAAATTTTTATAGCACTGGACCCTGGGCCCAGCTGCAGAATTCAGTGTTTTTGGGGCCAATGTGTTTTAGGCACAATAAAATCAAGAATCTTAATACTTTACCTCAAGACTGGAAGGGCGCTGTTACGCTGATTTGAGCACTGGACTCAAGAGACGAAAGGTCGACGGTTCGATGCTGTCCTTACCTTCAACCGCCTCTAATCCTGCTTTTACCTTCCTACGAAATGTGATCATGGTTGTTGAAAGTGTCATTAAACCCCAATAAAGAAAGGAACAAATCCCAAGACTGTATTCATTGATTAATTATTATATCAAGCACAGGGTGGAGAAATTTACGTCATAATCTGGGGTTTGTACACACTAAAAATGGGGTATTATTTTATCCGCTCAGTGTAAGTCTCCATCGCTTACACTTTTATACAACATAACAGTTGTAACAAACTTCGCCATTCAAATTTTAATATTTGTTTTTCAAATTCTGCCTCCAAATCATAGGTGTTGGCCCGCCCTAGAAACAAGCTCGTTCCAATGAGGGTTAGTGATGTACGTTTTTAGGCAAAAAGAAAAATTGTTAGTTATTCAAGAACAGTTTTGTAAGTATCATCTCTATTTGTGTTAGGTGAAGGATTAAAATAAATTATACAGTACGTGGAGAGTGTATTATTACTAAATCGCCCGCAGAGTGGAGATTCCACCCAAGAAATAATTGCAAATTTGTTGCAAAGCATAACCAGCATAAGCAAAGTTTCAGCCAATGGACCTCCGGGTTAAACCCGGTCAATTGACTGAAACATTGCTTGTGTTTTTTGTCGATATGTACACAATTTGAAAGTTATAGCTTGGGTGATAAATGCACTCCACGGGTGATTTAGTTACAATCCACTCTCCACGTACTGTTTATATATATCATGCATATCACAAAGTGTTTTATATATATATCATGCATATCACAAAGTGTTATATATATATATCATGCATATCACAAAGTGTTATATATATATCATGCATATCACAAAGTGTTATATATATATCATGCATATCACAAAGTGTTATATATATATCATGCATATCACAAAGTGTTATATATATATATGTCATGCATATCACAAAATGTTATATATATATATCATGCATATCACAAAGTGTTATATATATATATCATGCATATCACAAAGCGTTATATATATATATCATGCATATCACAAAGTGTTATATATATATATATCATGCATATCACAAAGTGTTATATATATATATCATGCATATCACAAAGTGTTATATATATATATCATGCATATCACAAAGTGTTATATATATATGTCATGCATATCACAAAGTGTTATATATATATCATGCATATCACAAAGTGTTATATATATATGTCATGCATATCACAAAGTGTTATATATATATCATGCATATCACAAAGTGTTATATATATATGGCATGCACATCACAAAGTGTTATATATATATATCATGCATATCACAAAGTGTTATATATATATCATGCATATCACAAAGTGTTATATATATATGTCATGCACATCACAAAGTGTTATATATATATATCATGCATATCACAAAGTGTTATATATATATGTCATGCATATCACAAAGTGTTATATATATATATGTCATGCACATCACAAAGTGTTATATATATATATCATGCATATCACAAAGTGTTATATATATGTCATGCATATCACAAAGTGTTATATATATATCATGCATATCACAAAGTGTTATATATATATGTCATGCATATCACAAAGTGTTATATATATATATATAATGCATATCACAAAGTGTTATATGTATATGTCATGCACATCACAAAGTGGTCGAAATTCATAAGCTGATGGCAGCAACACACAACTTATAAAGAGCCATCATAGTTTAATTAAACACGTCTGCCAACGTTTAATACACTATCAGAATGCCTTGGGGCATCGATCACTAAATGGATAGAACCAAGTCTCTGATTAACCCACTGCACACTGATGTCAAAATACGCAATCTCAAACTTCAATTTTTTCCCATAATGCAATCAGACAAGACTTTAACCAAATTCAGTTTCGCTTGACAGAACTAAAAGCCCTCTGTCAAACAGGATTGAGATGGTTAAATTCCTATCTGTATTATGTCAAAACATTGTGAGTTCAAATTTGATATTTTAACATCAGTGGCCAGGGTGGGGGTTAACTCCTAATCCGCTGAATCATTTGAATTTCTTTTCATTAAATCTAGTCATGGCTGCTGAACAGCAACCATGACTATATTTCCTGAAATATTCCTGAAAATTTTACTGAATAAATCTCTGGTCAAAAGGTCGTTATAATTTGCAGGGGACATTTTTGTTAAATATACTAAAGGTTTACTTATTTTTGAGGCAAGAGATTTCCTGTCCTGGGCAGGAAAATCCGCCAGCAGCATACAAGAAGTTAAACTGAGAGAGCTTAGGTCTTCATATAAGTTGCCCTATGTAATAGATGATTGCCACAGTTCGGCGCCCTATGTAATATGCCTGACTATTTAACCCTTCATCTAACGCATCATCTCAGTGGTTACAGTGTATACCTTCAAATCAAAAGGCCGAGGTATTTAACCCTTCATCTAACGCAACAAGCGTGGCTCCGTGGTTAGAATGTATACCTTCAAACCAAAAGGCCGAGGATTCGATCCTGACCATCCTGACCAGCGGTTTCTACTTTGTGTCTTTGGGTAAAACGTTTAATCCCGATCAGGGGCGGACAAGGCCAAAAAAGTTACCGGGAAATCAACCGAGGAGGACCCCGGACCCATAGAAAATTTTGATTTTTCGAACTGAATGAACGCTGCTTCCTCGCATCTGAGTGATCAATGGCAGTTCACACAGGGGATATTTTGATGGCATTTTTGTATCATCTTGATCACTCATTCAACAATAATGGTATCAACAGGGGGTGGGGTTCCCGGACCCATGGGGTCGATCGTAGTTCAGTCCAATGGGAGAAAATTTTAATTTTTCAAAATAAAAGGAGGCTGTTTCCTGGGCGATCAGTGGTAGACTAGACTGCCGGTACAGTACGTGGAGAGTGGACTGTAACTAAATCACCCAGGGAGTGGAGTTATCACCCAAACTATAACTTTCAAATTTTGTACATATCGACAAAAAACACGAGCAATGTTTCAGCCAATGGACCTCCGGGTTTAACCCGGAGGTCCCTTGGCTGAAACTTTGATTTTGCTTGTTATGCTTTGCAACAAATTTGCAATTATTGCTTGGATGGAATCTCCACTCTGCGGGTGATTTAGTGATAATACACCCTCCACGTACTGTATATCGAAGTGTTCTTTATATGGACTGCCATGGCACTAAACCAGTTAACCGCTATTAAACAAAGAAACAAAGAAACAAACAAAACAAACAAACGGTCATATCCTTCAGTGCTTTTCCCCAAAGTAGTCATTCAAATTTTATTATTTTTTCAATTATTAACACCAAAATATAACTTATAATCCCTCATTGGAACGAACGCGTTCCAATATGTGGAATCATAAGCTGTGTTTTTGAGACAAAAAATGAAACAAATTAGTTATTCTAGAAATATTTTTGCACGTGTCATTATCTGTTAAAGGGTTAACCTAAATAAACGAAAAGTTAGTGTTCATTTCCCAGATGATGATGTACATTTAACCTGTAAGTATAGAGTAGGACAGCCTTGTAGACATCACACTGTATATAAATCGTAAGCTGAAAAAGTTGAAAGATTGTTTATTCTGACTTCAATCCGTCGTTCTCAGCACTCGCGCCATGTCCAGTGCACAAGATCCATCACCTTTTAACCTTAGACATTCAGTAGACGACAATAACATTAATGATTTATAAGGAAGTGGGAAATTTCAATTTTTCCATGTCGAATGGTCTCTGTAAGCAACATATTGAGCTATTTTTACTCCCCTGAATGCGCATGTGTGTAACCAGTGGTAGAGATGACCATCTAAATTACTATAGCGATCTATGGGAGAAAAATGAAAAACTTTTCATTTGCCACAAATTTCATTTTCTTACATAATGGGCGGATATGTGAACAAATATTTTATAACATACTTTTTAAAATGGTATCAAATACATTTTGCTAACATTAGTTTTTAATGGTTCCGTTTTTGTTTAAAATTTTCACTTTCTATCCCAGTACATCGCCTTATTTATTTGTTAGAAAAGACTGAGGCGGGTAACTTCAAAGTCCTAAACATGTAGTAAATCCTCATGAGAAAATCTGGACGATCACAGATTTGATGAAAGCAAAAATTAATTTTCTTTGTTCTGTAAACACATTTTGAATATGTTATTGTTTTAATGGTTCCATTTAACTTTGAAAAGTGGTCTTTTTTTTTTTATTTATGACCTTGCGACAAATAATACTTCTCCTCCATGGAGACAATTACATGTGAAATAAGACCGCGTGCGCGTTCGTGCGCGAAAATTGCCGGGAGATAACTCGAAATTCTCGCCCTTATTGAAGGAGAAGAAACAGTTCAATATGATTCGATTCGGACTCCCGCGTTGTGTCCTTGGGCAGGGTACTTAACCCCCATTGTCCACATGGGGGCACGATAGCGCCATGCACTAAGACGTACTGCGCGTCGATGGTGCGCATGTCTTCAACCAATCTAACCCTGCCTGTGAAGCAGTGCCGAGTAACGAAGTTGGGGAGCGGGCAGATGCTCTTCGTTGCTCGATGGTTCTCTCCGGTACTCGCGCTTCCTCCACCCGTAAAACTGTCAACGACACGATATGACTTTGGCTGTTACAGTGTCATTAAACCTTAATAAATAAATAAATACTATAAGCAAGCTCAATGAGCTCTTTCTAAAAAAGAAGTTATAAGATTGTTTTTTGAAACAAAAATGGACAAAAATATAGCAAAAGGGCGATGATAAAAATGCCTTTATTTATTTTCGTTTGTTAATGAGAAATGAGATAAAACGTGTAATTGATTCCATTGTTATGCGAACTTTCTGTGACATGGCGTAACTTTCTTATTGGCTTTTATACATGGAAAAAATAAACATTTGCCTATTTAGCCCACTGCAAAGGCCAAATCTATTTCGTACGAAGATATTTCGGTTCAGCTCTGTCAAACAAGATTGCGTTATTTAAATTCCTAGTTGCATTTCTGGCATTACAGAAAAAATTTGCAGATTGCATCAATGTTAAATCTGTTTATGTTAATTAATTTTACATTACAGATTACATTAATGTTAAATCTGTTTTTGTTAATAAATTTTAATTAATTAAACATTAATATCAATGGGTTAATGTCTGTCGGTCCATCGAATGTCTCATTGGGTACTATGTGCATTCACATCATTTTGGTTTAAAGTTCCGTCACTGTAAATATGATACGACGAAGTTGACGTGCGAAGTTATGTAAGTCAATGGAGCCCACTTAACAGCACATTACTTAACTGAATAACTTTGTTAATTGAATAAAACTTGTTTACAAAAAAAAAACATTCGCAATATCTTCTATCCAAATGTGACCTGTTATTTATTTATTTATTTATTAAGGTTTAACGACACTTTATCAGCCAAGGTCATATCGTGTCGGTGACAGTTTTACGGGTGGAGGAAGCCGGAGTACCCGGAGAGAACCATCGAGCAACGACGAGCAGCTGCCAGCTCGCTAACATCGTAACTCCGCACTGCAGCACAGGCAGGGTTAGATTGGTTGACGACATGAGCACCATCGACGTGGAGTATTAGTACACGGCCTCATCGTGTCCCCATGTGGACAATCGGGGTGAAGTGCCTTGCCCAAGGACATAACACGGGAGTCCGAGTCTGTCGCTCAGACGGTCACCCATCCAAGGACTAACAGGGCTCGACGTTGCTTAACTTCGGTGATCTGACGAGAACCGGTTACCGCAACGCCTTCTGACCTTTTCATTGCGTATATGATCTGGAGAAAACTTTGTTGTAAGCTATTGTATTATTACTCTGAAAACCATCCAATTTCCACATTTTAAACTTTTTATCTATCTGGCCCAAGCACGTACATAAACAGTACGTCATGTGTGTTTGAACCGGTGGGAGTTTTACATAACGAGGTGGAATAGCCTAGTCATATTGCGCGGGAGCCGTAGCCTCGAGCGAAATGTGACTACGCCATTCCATCGAGTTATGTAAAACACACACTGATTCAAACGCACATCACGTTCTGTATTTATTACACATTCTCATGCATTAAAATTCATGTATCCCATAAATGGCAATTTATTCAAACAATAAAAAGCCTTGGATAAATTTTTGCTTTATTCACCTAGTAGGGTGATAAATTTTCCCTGTCGGTTTAACACTGAAAGAATTTATTCCGAAAGTGGAGACTGACTTGCTGACCTCTACCGCATCCATGTAGCATAATTAACAGTTCATTTGTTGTTTTCTTTAAACTTTTGTGAAAGTATTACACAATGCCAGTAGAAAACACTACACATTGTTCATTTAAGAAAGTATTTTTGCAAGTTTAGCTCAAGTATGTAGAGGACTTATTTTTAGCCAGAAATGTATCACTGCGCCTTGTTTATTTTTATCATTTTTGCTTGTCGATCGAATTGGACCAATGTTCTCCTCACTTCCAGCTGTGCTTTGGAGCGAGTAACAGCATGATTTAGCCGCGACTGCCCTGTACAAGATTTATGGGATAAACAAAATAAACGTATAGTGTTTTCAAGAAAAAAATATTCTACTCGTAGAATTAAGAATGAAACCGACTCGCCAGGCGAGTCAGTTTCATTCTTAATTCTACGAGTAGAATAATTTTTTTACTTGAAAACACTATACGTTTATTCTATATTTAAATTAATAATTCCGATATTTAAACCCAAAAGTGAAGAGTTCGTTATTTTTGTTTGAAGCGATACTGACCAAATAGATCGATAAAAAATCAAAACAACCTTTCGGAAACTAGTCTAAATTACATTCATTATCTTTTCTATTGGGCGTGTTTGTTGAAACTCGTATCGCTATTTCTCTTTGGCAGTGTCCATTCACGCCTAACCATTTGACGGCTATTACTGATAGTAAAAATATAAGTACAAATCTTGTTTGACAGAGCTCATGGCTATCTATCAAACAAGATAAAATAGGACGAATTCACACTTTATCAATGGAATACAGGCAAATGACCAAATTCTTGTTAATTGAATACTCGTTTGAACTGAATATTTTTCACTGGCAAAGTGGAAATTCAATTTCCACTATCAACGTTCGGAATATTCAGATGTTGTGAGGATTTTTATTAGACTCTGAAAGTATGATGTATTTCTCATCTTAATTTGGATCCCGAGAAACTGAGCTGTGATTTTAAAAAAAAACTTTTTATTAGGATTTAACGACACATTAACAGCCAGGGTCATATTATGTCGATGACAGTTTTACGGGTGGAGGAAGCCGGAGTACCCGGAGAACCACCGAGCAACGACCAGCAGCTGTCAGCTCTCCAACATCGTAACTCTGAACTATGCACCGCGGCACAGGCAGGGTTAGATTGGTTGAAGACATGCGCACCGTCGACGTGCAGTACGCCTTAGTACACAGCGCCATCGTGCCCCCGTGTAGGCAATCGGGGTTAAGTGCCTTCCCAAGGACAAAACGCGGGAGCGCGAATCAGTCACTGACTGAGCTGTGATAGAGATGTGCATGTACAACTACAATGGACCTGTGGCACTTTGACGTTGTCATAATGTAATTTGAATTATTTATTTATTGGTGTTTTATTTATTTATTTATTGATGTTTAAGGTCACATATTTATGCACAATGGCTAATCATGACCATGACAGTTTTACGGGTGGAGGAAGCCGGAGTACCCGGAGAGAACCACCGAGCAACGACGAGCAGCTGCCAGCTCCCCAACATCGTAACTCCACACTGCATGCAGCACAGGCAGGGTTAGATTGATGTAATTTGAATAATAAATACTTTAAATAAATGCCCTGTTCAACAATTCTGCGATCAATATATACATTCATTATTCTAAGAAACCTAAATTTTTTAACTAAACGCTTTGTATAGTGGTGGTCGATTTCCCAAGCCCCGATATACGATACATTACAAGAATGACGAACCTTAAAATTCTCAGTAATTTTACACAATGAAATATTGATGGATATAGCCCCACATATGTGGACGATAAAGCAGGTATTGACTTTCTTCCTCTTCCATTTTAAGTCCTACTGATGCCTCTAATTAGTAATATTGAATATGGTCGGCGGACAAGTAAACCGCGATAAACTTATGACACTCAAGCATAAGAACTAACCATTAACCGTTATCGGGGCAGATCAAACATTGTACGTGGCCTCACGGGTTCACACCCTACAACGCAAGTTATACTTCGTACTGAACACAAAGTTAAACTAAAATGATTATTTCCAACGTGGTGTCATCCTCTTGCGACCATTAAGTCAATGTTTGGTTGTAATTTTGTATGTTATGGTCAATCAACACCCCCAGCCACCCCCCCCCCCCCCACGAAACAAAACAAAAATAACAAATGTCCACAGTATCAGTGTAGACTCTGTCCACATGTCACCGGGTTGAAAATTGTTAGATCTTTTTGCGAATATATACTACTCAAAGTTTGCTAAGCACCAAGTACATCTTACTGCCTGTTTTACGTTTCAGTTGAAATATTGCAATGAAAAGTGTATATATCTTTTATTTAATTATATCTTTAATGAGTTAAGCACAGAAAGTAAGATTTTATTTGTGTTTGACATTATTGTTTAGCTTTTGAATACGATAACCATGGAAAATAGATATTATTGGTAAAAGAGGAAATTTTTCAATTTGCCAAGAAGTTGACGGAGCGAACTGGTATGGATGGCTTCAGATCGAGTATGAGACCCATTATTGTTAATTACAGTTTGACAACGCCTTCTCATGCTCCCAATCAGGTTCCTGGTGGTCCATTGTGAGATGTTGTTCCATTCTTGGACCAGCATGGCATCAAGCTCCTGGACACTTCTTGGCTGGACTGGACGGGCTGAAATTGCAAGATGCAACTCATTCCAGACATGCTCGATTGGATTGAGGTCAGGGGATCTTGCTGGCCAGTTCATACGCTCAATCCCCTCCCTCTGTCGGTACTCCCCGACAGCATGGGCAACATGAGGGCGGGCATTATCGTCCATCGGAATGAATCTATCACCCAATGCACTTGCATACACTCTGGCGTGGACATTCAGGATCTCACCAATATACCGTTGGGCAGTCAATGTATTCTGAAGGTCAATGAGAAGCAGGGTTGCTGTCGCAAAGCGGTTCCTACGGGCCTGAATGATCAAAACCCGGTCTTGGGATGCAGATTTTGCCTGTCTCTGTCCACGCCATGCCGGCTTCATCGAGCTCGTTCCAACGAGGGGTCATAACCAATGTTTTTGAGACAAAAAATGAAAAAAAAATGATTTATTCTAGAATTCTTTTTGCAAGTGTCGTCTGCTTTTCATGTTAGGTAAAGGGTTAAGATAAAAATATAGAGGATATGGAATAAGTGTTTTGGGCACTCGATATTTATGGAACGAGTCTAAGAATTATCCGTTTTGCCGAGCCTCTGACGAGGCAAAAGGGACATTCGTTGACGAGTTTTAGAAATATCGTATGACCAAGACACGAATTTCATATTCTGTTTATAATAATTACATTATGCCGAATAAACCGGGAAAGACTATTGCTTCCCATCAGGATTCAAATCCAAAATACACTCCCTGCTTGCTGTCAATAACCCTGCCCAAAACAAGCAACCTCATTCTTGAACTACGAAAAACGAAACAGAATTCCGGAAAAATTATTTTGAAACGATGCGTTCTATTCCATCAGTCGAACGCCCTAGAATATTTCACGGCTTTTCTAGACTGCACGCAGTGCACGATAATACGTTTATTTTAGAACCCTTGTTCGGCAGACTATTGGAAAAGAATACTACCTCTCAGCCAATCAGAGGAAGGGGAAGAAACGTGGGATGTAATACATATAGTTATACCCATAGTAGCTTGGTGTACCAAATGTTCACCACTCGTGGTGAACATTTGGTACACCAAGCTACTTTGGGTATATTTTATTTATACCATGATCGTCAGATTATTTAGAGTCGCTATTATTTTTTCTCGATTTTACTGAGCACCAGACGTACATTCGCGCGAATCTATTTTTGTTTACACGAGCATCGGTGGGCGGTACGTACAACCCGCATATGTGAAAAAATCCTGCATATGTAAAAACTGCAAATGTGAAAGAAAATCAACCGCATATGTAATAAAATCCCACATATGTAAAAAAAAATGGACCAAATGTAAAAAAAAAAGTTGAAAAAAGTGTAACCGCATTTGTGAAAATTTTTTTATTGCAAATGTGATAAAAATTGAAATTGCATTTGTAAAAACGCTTTTACTGCATATGTGAAAACTACTCGAACACGAGGATTTAGTATTGAGACTTTCAAATTTATAAAGCTATCCTTAGAGGCAGGAGTATGGAACATAGTTGGGGTGGGGTGGGGTGGGGGCTAGGCGGGGGTGGAGGAAATTGTCCAATGATTCTCAACCAATTGGGTGAGCGATGGCAAGGTAGTAGTAGTAGTAGTAGTATGATCTTTATTTTTGTGACATGTGCATACATAGTTTATAGTGTTATTACATGGTAACATAATTGCACCCGGCCCTATGGACCTATATGTCACAATATCCCATTTTTTTCTTCTGTGTTTTGCACAAAAACTCAGCGTCTTTATTGAAGTTCAATTTTATACCTCCAGCTTTGGACACTCCCATTCAAATAAATGGAGGCGAAGGTGTCCTTACAGGTCCATCGAAGCGCTTGATTATAGAGCCCAGGTGTAAAAAGTTACTTTGAAGGAGGCTAATTGTCAGGTTTGTTTTCGATTGGAACCTGGGGTTGCTCCAATGGAGTGGGGTGTGTTGGAGGTGGGGTTGATCTAGAAATTGTGCAAAAGTATTCTTTGAAGGCTGCCGCTTTCTCAACGTCAGATAACAATGTGTTGTTGTTATACTGCAATGTTGGGATTTTTGATTTGTTGTCAGTAAGAAGTTTTTTTCAGGGTTTTCCACCACGAGCCCGAGGAGATGGATGTTTCATTTAGTACATTTTGAATGCGTTCAATATGAATTTGTTTAAACAGAAATTGTTTGGTTTCTAACTTTACGATATTTTGCCCACGCATATGGTGAGTTTAATAATTTTGCATGACGATGTAAACGTTTCCGCCGACGAATTAAATTTCGGATTTCACTATGCATCCACGCGGGGATGTGGCTTATGGCGACAGGGGGGAGGGGGTGGGGGTGTCTTACCCCCCCCCCCAGCTAGGAGTATTTTTTTCAATAGTTGGAAATTCCGAGGTCAAAATTCAAATAGTTGGAAATTCAATAAATTAACATTGTTCATGAAAAATATTGAAATTCCAACTGATGATGAGAAATTTTGATCTTTTATTTCTAACTGGAAACTTGAGTTTCAAATTTCCTACTCTAAAATTGACATGGCCCCAAAATTTCGACTCTGACAACAATCCGGTAAATTTTCTGACCCAGACACATTATAAATGATGCTTTTTCCGTTTCAGGACTAGTGAAAATTTTCAGAAGGGTTCATAACCTTTTCCCCAAAGCAGACGATTTCAAAATTCATTATTTTAAATATCATTTTTTTAATTTTTAAAAAAGAATTTCAACAAAACCATATCAGGGGTCACATGATATGGTTTTGTTGAAATGTTTCGAAAAATAATATTTTTCAGCAGCTGTATTTGCATATTACGTGGGCGGATGCGGGCGATTCGTTGGGTAAAAGGTTAAAAGATATCACCCAGCGCTGCAGTGCAACCACCTATCGAAACCACTCACAGTTGGAATTTACACCGGTGGCACCCCCCAGCTGAAACCCTCTAGCCACATCCCTGCATCCACGGTGGTTGGGTTTTCCTTATTATTATCTCCTTGTGGGGTATATACTTTGAGAGAAGTTCTCCGAAGACTCTTTGAAATTGAGCGATAATAGTCTAGTAGTTCCAATTGAGAAACATATCTTCCCAATTGAAATCCACAATGGACTTGTTGAGGATCGTAAAGTCCGCTTGATCATAAAGCCATACCTTACGTTTTATATTTACAGAGAACTTTACTGTGTGGAGAAGTTCGGCGTAAACCGGACAGTGGTATCGGTTAAGTCGCCATAAAATGGATCACAAACACCTTGGCTTTTAATAAGTGATGGGTTGTTTGTAATTATTAAGTCAAGAAGCGTGGATGATGTTTCCGTGAAGAAAGTAGGTTGGCTTATTATTTGCTGGAGACGAAGTTGTTAGATTTTCTTCATTGGCCCGTTACCCGAGTTTAGCAAATTATCATTAAAGTCACCAGGCATAATGATATCATTGATGCGAGTATCCATGGCTAGTTCGAATGAATTTGTAATTGAATTCCATAATTCATTGTCGGAGTTAGGTGGTCGGTTAAAGGCTCCAAGCAAAAAGGTGCTCTGGCTTTGGAGAATTTGGACCCACACGCATTCCAAGTTTGGTGGTTCTAAGTCCTGTCTCAATACGACGTACAATGTGTTTCTTATGTTCTTATTACTATCCCACCCCCTCTCATACCCCGATCCTTTCTTATAGGACAGTAAAATCCTGGAATATTCATATCATTATTACTATCGTTATCATTTAACCATGATTCTGTAAAGACGCAGATGTCGTATTCTGGCGCTTCGCACCGTATAATGTCTATTTTGGGCATAAGGCTCTGAATATTTAGGCATTAATCGTATTCCTCGTCATTCATCTGTTGAGTCAGCAAAACTGGTTGTCGAGGTAGGTGTGGTAGAGGTGGTCGTGTTTTCAGGGCTAGGGTTAACTTCAATGTCGCGTGCCAGTAGCAGTATATTTCTGAGCCAAAATATAGACTAGATATACAGGAGAAATACCTGGCAATTATAAAGACACTTGATATGGGCCATACATTCTCTGGTTCGCATATATTATCTGGGGAATTTTCTGGGGATAATTTTCCATTTTTTTGTCAACAATGTAGGTGCATACCGTGGGCTATTGTGACTTATATATTTCCCAATTGGGTTCGCTGTGAGTTGGCCCTTGATACATGTTCCCAGTGTATCCATGGGCGAGGAAGTAATCTTACTATTATACATCAAAAAAGAGTCAGAGTGAGGGTTAAACCCCGAAGACCAAACTTAATGACCGCTTAAAGGAGGAATATGTCATTTAGTCCCAACTTAGATTTGGAGCGTCTACCTCCGTGAATGGCTGAATAGAAAAGACCCACTCTCATTCTGTATGTTGCTAACTCAATCATTGTTAGTATCAGAACTCAGGTTCAAAAAGGCTGTAATGGAGAAATGGGTCTAGGGTATTCATCCACTTTACGTTTTTCATACATCAACTCTACCCGGCTACCGACTGCAAAGGACTTGAGTACTCTATCAATACCACAAGATAACGAGGGAGCAAAATACGAGAATGAATCTCGGGAGAAAGGAAAATATATTACACTGTTCAGAGATGAAGCAATGGTTTGTAGCCCTCAATGAGGCTCAGATATTGCTCCACAGTTAGATGTGAAGAAAAGATAAGCAAAAGGTAACATATATACAATGAGAAGGCTTCACTGCAACATCCAGATATGGATTGCCTTCTCCAGGCTCTGGACATAGGGACTCTCTGTTGTTACGGTCAATGTTTGTTGTTCGGAGATCAAACCTACAAGACAGTTACCGTGATTATTAGTGAAATGCCAATGTTAAGTCAGTTTCGTTCTGGATAAGCTCTCGATCCAGACTTGACACTTTACCTGCAGGGTGGGTCGATATAGGATGAATACGATGTGGCGGAATCAATCGTGATTTCATGAAAATATGGACGAAAATATGTTCTGAATATAAGTATTCTTATATGGAAATTTATTACCAAGTTTGTACCGTTCACTGACGGCATTAATGATTAACTCATCTGATTTTGGTACAAGACCTGTTCCTGTAAAGATGTGATCATACAGTTTTCCAGTGATCGGTGTTCAGTTTGGTTGTCAGTTATTTATTACGTATATTACGTTTTTAAATTGGTTTACCTCTTAAGATGCCAAAAATTAACAAACATTCATTGTCTCATGTTAATAAAGCATGCATAACTGGAAATAGTATGTTATTATGTTATTAAAATGAAAAGGGCACAGTTTCCTTTTTCCATTTCGTTTCGGCGATAAAATTGACAGCGGAAGTTCCATTGTTTTACATATGTGGGATTTTATTACATATGCGGTTGATTTTCTTTCACATTTGCAGTTTTTACATATGCAGGTTGTACACTGTAGGCATCGCCCAACTTTAGAGAGTATTAATATAAGCTACAGCAAAGTCACAGAGGCAATGAAATCATTGAAAGTATCCAAAGCGTGTGGCCCAGATAACATTAGTCCAAAAGTCTTAAAAGAGTGTTCACGGAGTTTAGCGAGACCCCTAACGTCCCTGTTTAATTATTTTCTTGAAAACTGCTATTTCCCGATACAATGGAAACAGGCAAACGTAGTTCCCGTTTTCAAAACGGATGACCCAAGCTTAGTGTGTAACTACCGTCCAATCTCGCTTCTTGTTGTGTAGGGACAATTTTGGAGAAGTGTATCTTTAAACAAGTGTTTAGCTTCCTTACAGAAAATGCCCTACTAAGTACATTCCAACCAGGTTTCACACCTAAAGATTCAACATGCTACCAATTGACGGAAATATATAATACTATTAGCTGTGCGCTCGATGAAGGAAAAGAAATACGCTTTGTCTTCTGTGACATCAGTAAGGCCTTTGACAAAGTATGGCATACTGGCATATTGTACAAGCTGGAAAAGATGGGCATCCCTGGAAACCTTCTTAAATGGTTCGTTTCCTATCTGAAAGATCGAGAACAACGAGTGGTAATTAACGCGGAAACGTCATCTTGGAAACGAATCACTGCAGGTGTACCACAAGGATCAATAGTGGGACCCCTACTGTTTCTTATATACATAAACTACATTGTCGACGATATTTTCTGTAATATTCGTTTATTTGCTCATGACACCTCGTTATATATTATAGCCGAAGACCCAACACAAGCCGCACATCACTTAAATGATGACATTGCAAAAATCGAACGTTGGGCACAGCAGTGGTTGGTTGCCTTTAATCCCAAGAAAACGGAATCGATGATTATAACACGAAAAAAAGATACCCCCTCCCCCACCCCAACTCATCCTCCAACCCGAATGTCTTCAATCAATGGTAATCCTGCTTGTGTGGAGTTAGAACGTTGGGGAGTCGTCTGAAAGCTGCTCGCCGTTGCTAGGAGGTTCTCCCCGGGTACTCCGGCTTTCTCCACCCGTAAAACTGTCCGACACGAGGTGACCCTGGCTGTCGAAAGTGTCATTATACCCCAATAAATAAATAAATAAATAAATAAATAAATAAATAAATAAATAAATAAATGGGTTGATACCTTTCAACTCTTATAAAGAGCGTACACGGAAATTATTCCGCATAAGATCATGGAAATAATCGGAGACATTATTTTAACCCTTTGAGCAACGTAACGGACAAAATCGGCCAGCGCTATTCACAAAAATCGCCAATTAATTTTTATTATTTTTCATTTTGTGTCTCAAAAACATAGGTTATGACCCCTCATTGGAACGAGCTCGACGAGCCCGTTCCAATGAGGGGTCATAACCTATTTTTTTGAGACAAAAAATGAAAAAAATCAAGAATTTTGTTTACAATTGTCGTCTGCTTTTTATGTTAGGTAAAGGGTTAATAACGAAGCAGTCCGCAACATCGAAAACAGCGCCCGGTTTGAATTCGATTTATTGTTATCGTTGTGTTTTTTATAGGCCTTGTTGATACGATTTTGTTGATTAGATTGTTGTTTTAGTTCTTCATTTGCCCAATAATTTCTCAAGGTTTGATTCTCGTAGGCCTTTAAGCAATGAGCGGTTGTATTTTTGAGACCTTTCCAATGTTAGGAAGCAAAGAACAATGATTCTCTTATCATTATCGCTACTAAACGCACAGAGGTCATTAACTGCAGAAAGCTATCTCAGTATGATCTACATATATAGAGGATATGGAATGAGTGTTTTTCTCATATAATATTTATGAAACGAGTCTGAGAATTTTTTCGTTTTGGCGAGCCTCTGGCGAGCCCAAACGGAAAATTCGGACGAGTTTCATAAATATTATATGAGAAAAACACTCATTTCATATTCTATTTATCATATGACACACACACACGCACAAATTAGCCACTTAGATTGACTTTTAACCCATCGCCTAACTTGAGTTGCAGACGGCACTTGGAAAAAACATTCTCGTATAACTAAAAATTTTCACTTTTTGCTTCCAAAACATAGGTTATGACCCTTCATTGACACGAGCTCGTCTAGCTCGTTCCAATGAGGGGTCATAACCTATGTTTTGGAAGCAAAAAGTGAAAATATAAAAAAAATGAATGGCGTTTTTCTAGTTGGTAAAAGATTAACACAATATAACCCACCCCAAATAGGACAGATAGCGTAAATTCTCCCTACTGAAATTATGCAAATGCCACCCAGTTGTATTTTGTTTAGCCAATAAAATTGTCCAGTCTTGAAATTGACCAATGAAAGTTCCCAACTCAAAAGTATGCAAATTATGAAAATGTGGCCCAGTTTTATTTTGTTCAGCCAATCAAACTGTCTCGTTTTGAAATTGACCAATGAAATTGATGGAAGGCTTTATTTATCACTGATTAATATGAAAGCAAGATATCAAATGTTTTAAAGTGAACAAACCAGACGAATCATATGATAAATGTTGAAATGTTGATCTGCAGTATCGTTATAGGAATGATGCTTCCCTGGTTCCGAGGTGCCATAAATACTGCGTCGAGAAGTGTTTGCAGCCAAAACGTGTGAAGCAGTTCTCTGCAAAGCGTTAAGTTCCACCCGAAAAAAGGTGAAGCGCTCGCATAATGTAGATCAGTTCGATTTCATACGACACCGCCTTTTCTGTGGTAATGAATGCCATCTCAGTAAGGACCCAAAAAACCCAAGTCGATGGAGGCATGCTTATCTATTTTGGCAGATAAGCAACTCAAGGCCAATGTGTCATATAAATTCGAGATTTTGAACTTTTGTGATCGTAGACAGGACAAATGGGCAGAGGATGTGAGAGTCAGAGTTCATGGCACAGCCAGCTCTTTGCAAGCTGCAAACGCTCGCTATCATATAGATTCATACAGACTGCAGGTCAAAATTTGTGAGCGCGAGGGCACTTGAGCCGGGCTACTGCCAAACAGGTCAGTGAAACAGAATCCCCAAGCGACAAATTTGACGTTGAGGCTATCAAGAGTCTGTTATCGCACACAAAGGAGGACCAATCTACCACGTGGATTTCGGTTGATTTGTTTGAATTATTTTTTAGTTTTAGGGCCATGCGAGTCCCACCGAAATTTCATATCTGAACTATCAGACATATGGAAGCGATCTCTCACCCAGAATACAGTACGTGGAGAGTGGATTGTGACTAAACCACTCGCGGAGTGGAGTTATCACCCAAGCTATAACTTTCAAATTTTGTACATATCGACAAAAAACACAAGCAGTGTTTCAGCCAATGGACCTCCGGGTTTCACCCGGAGGTCCATTGGCTGAAACTTTGCTGGTGCTGGTTATGCTTTGCAACAAATTTGCAACTATTGCTCGGTTGGAAGTTCCATTTGTTCACGAAATAAGGAAAGATAAACTTCCTGTATTTTCAAAGCAACTTTCTGTGCGATTTTACGAAAAAAAACATGTTGAAATTTTATTATCATGTGACCCAAACCAATATCGTTACAGACGATATACCGGTATTGCCAAAAAATAGACGATATTTAACCGGTACTGATTTCAATACCGGTATTTACCGGTATATCGAAATATCGCCCAGCCCTAGTTGGAACCTCCACTCTGTGGGCGATTTAGTGATAATACACTCTCCACGTTCTGTAGCTACACTCTTGGCCGATAGAAGTAGAACAAGTAAAGTTGTACGTCTTGTCAACTCCGATGAGTTCGATGTTCCAAATGCAGTAAAAGTTATTCGAAATAGCGTCTGCCAAGTGATCAACGATATTGAGCTCGACAGAAAAAGACATTGACTCACTCAGCAGGAGAAATTATCAGAATGTGCAAGCGACCTTCTTCTTGAACTGCAAGTAAGTTTTTCGCCAAAACTGGACGACACACTACCGACTGTTTTGATCAGCAACATTGTAAGGTCTGTCGGTATCCCTACACAGCCAAAGGTTCGACTTGCTGCCACACTAAGGGACTCTAAAGATTTATTGAAAAACAATGCACGATTTTAAGGCGACTTGTTCATACGACGAACTGCTTAGGTTCAAGAAATCTGCTGCATGCATGGCATCAAAGTGTGCCGAAAACAACGCTGACAGTGCCATGACACAAGTCATTGTTGACAATTTCGACGAATAATCTCCGCTCAGAATGGGACGGCTAGTACCCATTCCCTGGTAGTCGTAATTGCCCAAGCAGCCGCCAAAACTGATCTGGAGCCCCAAACCATTCGCAGAGTATCCAAAGCTGAGATGGATAAACTGGCTCAATATGATTCACAGTTTCACATGTGGTACGTTATAATGGCCCGAAGCGACCATAAATGCCTGATGCATACTTCACAGGCAGATATGGTCTCTCTCTACAGTATGCTCTAATTTACTGCAATTACAAAGCGTAGAGCGTCCAAATATGATTTTCGGTTTCTGAAAAATCTTTTAAAGTCAGAGAAGTGGGCAGACTTCAATGGTTACAACACTCGTTTAACACGCGAGTCAGGCCAGTCGTTACCACAACCCATAACGAAATCGGTCTATCTTCCCCTGATTGACATGACGCTGGCTGATCCCGAAACCATTATTACAGAACTGTGTACAGAACAAGAGGTAAATTCACAATCCAACCAGGAATTCACTGTCTTCGCGCATGGCCAGCAGTTATATAAGGTCGCATTCCCAATCTTGTATACATTTCCCGGCAACTTTCAATCCTTTTACCTTGAGGGGTGGGGGGGGGGGGGTGGGGGTACATCTACTCATGAATTTTGTTGGGGTTGTTGGGACTGTTGAAACATTGATGGTAACTCTGGCTTAGCCGATTTTGGAGTCTGTGTTCAGTGGCTTTGGTAAAATGCTTTTCGGTAAAAAGTTCCCAATGAACGTCAGAGAAACACGATTGTCAGCAGAAAAGTTATTGAAACCTCTTTTTGAGCATGAAAACATCCAGAAGATCTCTCATCACTGCTATACGTATACGATAGAGAGAGAAAAGTCGAACTACCAAAATGTGGCTGGACGCTTTTCTGAGGCTCGTATTCATCATGATGATGTATGTTCGTGCCAAGAGGGAAGGTGACTGGTTTCTCAACGTTTTGCGTCTGGCGGCCACGTCAGTTATGCTAGGTAAGATTTGTATTATCTTACGCAGATGGCGACTCTCCATTCAAATATCCCACCCCATTTCATAAAAGAACACGTGATGCGTCATGTAGCTACTCTATGGAATGGTCTTTCGAGTGATATGTTTATAGAAACCACTTTCATAAGATATGGGCACGGAAGGGGTGGCGTAATTGGAATAATCCTGAAACCAAAGATACTCAAAACGTGGGCTCTCAGTCTACATGCATGTGGTCACCTTGTCAGTAGTGTAGCGAAGTTACGAGAAGACCGAGAGGCAAATAGGATACAAAACGTCTATAAGGAAAAGGGCAGAATGAGGATAGATGTTGATGCAGTTCATAGGCGGGATTTGAAAATAAAGCTTAAACTATGCATTGATACCATGGACCCATCACAGCACCCAGACACATTCATCAGTGTTACAAAGGGTCGTATTGGTCCATCGTCAGTAAATGTTGATGATGTACCCAAGACAGGCGGCGAACAATTAGCTCAGTTCGAGCGAGGTCTATCGGGAAGGTTCTACGATGCGAATTGAAACAATGGCTGCATTAAAAAAGTCGACGCGAGTAGGTGGTATTAAGGTTTACGACTCGAACCTGATCTATTCAAGGGTGATAAGTTTCATGTCTTGTTCGCCTTAATTGAACATATCCCAGGTTCTTTCTCACGAACTTCCCCTGTTCCAACTGCTTTTTGACGATTATGGTTAAGGCTTCAACCAAAGATTTGGCCAAAGTAACAAAGCTATGGTCATTGACGGATGGGCCTTATTGTAAATGTCTCATTGGCCGATTTCCAGCAAGACTATGAAGTCCATCGTTATGACTTCGTAGAGAAGTTTAAGGAGCACACACAGCCCAACTTGGTTGAAGGTGGTGTTTGTCTAGTGTTCGACAGATACACCAATTACAGCTCGAAGTGCCACACGAGCAAACAGAAGCAACGAGAGTTCTCGGGTGTACAAGCTTGGGCCACTGTTATTTTACTACCCCAAAAGCGAGTACTCTCTGTAGCTGAGAACAAGAAGAAATTAATTGCAATCATTAAGGAACAATTCACACTTGACAAGGCCTTCGCCAAATGGTACACAAGACATAAATCTGTCATCACGAGGAAGGATAAAAAATACGAAAAAAAAAAAAAAAAAACAAAAAAAAAAAAAAACGAAAACAAAACCAAAAACAAAACAACGGTTCCATTATTACTTCTTCATTGTCTGATCTCCGCGTCGATGTTTGGACCTCTAAAAATGAAAATCCAAACGCAGTTAGTGCTCCCCACCTTTTCTCTCTGCCTCCAACCACATCTGCAATTTCCAACAAAATAAAAAGATTTCACCTTCAAGCCTGTGTCTGGAAGAATGCCCTCAAGGCTGGGCCCCCAAACAGGAATCATACTTATTTTGGATTTAGAAAAGAATTTGAAACAAAATCATTGCTTCCCGTTGCTGTGCCTCCAGGTATGCAGCATCTCGAATCTGATGACATACTGCTACTGATATGATGCTCATGCTTTAGCAGTACGCCATGCAGAACTTCACGATGCAAATACAACCTTGTGAAAAAGACGTGTGCTCTCTTCTGCGTATGTGCGGCATCAATGGGGTGTTACAATGAGGAGAAAAGGAGAGGAGACACATCTGGAATGGTTCTTGACATGGACAGCGTTGATTAATTGCACCCGAATGTATCTCAGACATAGAGCCATTTTTGAACAATTTTTCCACATTTTGCTTAATTTCTGCCTCATTTTAGCCCCAAATGTTCAGAAAGGTTGGGATAGAGCACCAAAGATGATATTGAAGAGATAACGAGTCAATTCAAATACAATATTTTTCGTTTACCTGACTATTTTTTTGTTCTGGGAGTTTTCCCTGAAAAAGTCGTATTTTGGGCGACCATCTTATATTTTGTAGAAAATCTCAAAATGCTCAACCCTGTCAGTTGTCCAGAAAATATATTCTTCGTAGGACCATGCTAAACTATAGAAACCCGCTAAAAGCTTTATACGCCGCAATATGGTTTGGTGTCCTGGCGGTCGGTCCATATAGCAAAATTTTGAGAGCTATTTCAACAGTTTGCCGACACACTGCATCATTTTCTAAAATAACACGTCATTTTCGCTCTTTCTGTCAAAACAAAGCTTACGTCCCTCAATGAAACGGTCTTGAAGGGTTCGATAAATTAAATAGGCTCGAGTTATTATTTGAAATAAAAAATAAAAACTAATAAAATTTGTGTGGAAAGTTTTTTGTCTAGCCGTTGGGGGTGTTGGCTGATTTGTTATCCATTTACCTAAAGTTCCTGTGGTTTCCCACCCCAACCCCCGTAAATTCACAAAGTTGATAGTTTTAATACATATATTTTTACACTCAAAAATGTGGGCGGGGCCAAACATAACAATGCTTGTTGTATTATAAGTGGGAACCCGGTGGCTCACTTGTTGAAGGATTGGCTTTTAGATCAAAGGGACATTGGTTCGATCCTGACCTACACTATCTGCCTTGTGCCGTTGGGCAAGACACTTAACCCTTTAATTACATGAAAAGCAGACGACACTTGCAAACAAAATTATTGAATAACTATTGTTTTTTTCATGTTTGGCGTCAAAACATAGCTTATGATCACTCATTGAACAATCTCAACGGGCTCGTTCAAATAAGAGGGTCATAAGCTATGTTTTTGAGGCAAAAAAAACGAGAAAATAATGAAAATTGAGCAGGTGGTGCTGTGTACTAAGGTATACTGCACGTCTATGTTGTGCTTGCCTTCAAGCGCCTCTAACCCTGCTTTTAATATCCGACGGCATGCGAACTTGGTTTTTGAAAGTGTCATTAAACCCCAATAAATAACCATTTGGCGCACGTTTAGTCCATGTGCTAAGGTGTACTGCGCATCGATGGTATACATGCCTTCAACCTGCTTGTGCGAGTTAGTAGTTGGAAGGTCCGGCTGTTACTCTTCAGTGCTCGGAGGTTCTCTCCGGATATTCCGTCTTCCACCACAGTAACACAATATATAAAATAAAGTCTTTTTGAAGAACTCGAGTCGTCTTTAAAAAACTTTTTCGAAGTACAATGCCTTTTAGACATTATTTCGGCTGTGGAAGTTAACTCTCTTATTCTTCGTTTTCATCTTGAATAAATACTTCGACGGGATGGGATATTTCTTCCTCCGAAGGTCGGTTCGCCCACTGATTCTCTTTTAACCCTTTACCCAAACGAATCGGCCGCATCCACCCGCGTAATATGCAAATTCAGCAGTTGAAAAAATATTATTTTTCAAACAATTTCAACAAAACCATATCATGTGACCCCTCGTTGGAACGAGCTCGTCGAGCTCGTTCCAACGAGGGATCACATGATATGGTTTTGTTGAATTTTTTTGAAAAAAATGATATTTAAAATAATAAATTTTGATATCGTCTGCGCTGGGTAAAGGGTTATGAAATTGTTATAATCTTGATATGATGATGTCTTATAGTGACAAGGTGATTTAGCCCACATCATTTCTATATCATCATGTCTGCAAAAATCTGTAGCTGCATTTAGAATTCTATTCATGGTGGCTGCAATGGATCTGATGTGGCGATACAAGGAAGAAAAAATTGGTGTTTTATAATACCCAAACAGCTGTAGAAGTAAACGTCGAATCTGGTATTTGATACAAGGGGACGCACTTATGATGGTTGAAAATACGAGATCAAGGACAGTGAGAAAATTAGAGAAACAGAATTTACTGGGATCAGTAAATTTGTGTCTGTGTGGAAATGGTGAAAGCCCCAACTGTGTAGAAAGAGAATTCACGGAGACTTATTTTCGGGATTAAATTACACCATGCTCTAAAAATGAACGGAAGCCAAAGGTTTTGGAAATGGGTGATGAAATACACCCGCTCACTTTTTTAAGTGGAGAAAAAAATATTTGAACTTCGGAAAAGCATTTGGGGGCACAAAATTCGATTTCCAGCAATTCTGAAAAATGCACTCAATGACCTTGACCAATATTTTTTACCTCCATTTCGATTTATTCAGTGTTGGTCCCGGGTTCGTATGTTATACCATGCTGAATTTTTTTGATCCGTCCACTCTTGGAATGATGAAATGCACCAACTCACTTTTTCGAGTGACGAAATATATGTATGAATTTCGGGAATGAATTGGGGAATGAAGTCATAAAATGCGATTTCCAGAAAATCTATAAAATCTAAAAAAATTCACTCAAGTACCCCTGGAGTGATCTCAGTGATCTTGACCCACATTAAACCTCCACTGAGTTGGTGCCAGGTCCATAGGTCACGCCATGCTTGGGATATGAGCCTGGTATACTTTCGAGACACACTTTGGGACATACTAATAAACAGATAATGTTATTCAAAGTGGGCACCAGCTTACTAAATTAGGGGTTTGTGCAGATGAGATCTCTCCTGTTTTCAGTAATGTTATTCTTCATTGATTACAGTTGCCAATAAAAGTAGAAGCTGTGAACATTCTGAGGCCACAAGAGCTACTTTCAAAATGTTTGGCCCCCGCCCACATTTTTGAGTGTAAAAATATGTATCAACTTTGTGAATCTACGGGCGTGGGGGTTAATAAAATAAAACTCCCGGCAATTCTGATAAGTGCACTCAATGACCCCGAGTGACCTCGGAGACCTTCACGTACAGTTTGAACCTCCATTTAATTTCGACTCAGTTGGTGTTGGTCCGAATTCAATAGAACACGCCATACTTGAGATATGAGCGTGACCAAATTCCAAAAATCTCAATGCCCAACGAACTGAGAAACACAGATATCCGAGTACTCGTTACTGTCTGTTAGTTTCCCAAAAAGTAAGGAAGATTCGTATCTGAGTCATCGTGCGGACACGGAAGTGGGAAGAAAACAGCAGAAGAAGAAGAAAAGTCTATACAAAAGCAAAGTATGTGTATTTCACACAGACAAATTAGAGAGGAAGATAGGAACCAGTGGCCACGTAAAAAACTAAATGGGTTTGACATGAAACAGGAAGAAGTGATAACTGACAATTGCAGTAATAGAAAATGTTCAATGATAAAATCGATTCAAACAAATTATATTGGGCTCTGCAAATATCATTTTTGGTTCGAATCGAATCAGGTAGGGGATTTCGAATCGAATCGAATCTTGAATCGAATCTCACCCCTCTACAAGTTTTATACAGTGCACCTCTTACAACCGTAAATATTGTCTGTCTCCACACAAGTATCGGCGACCCCTCTGTTTCGGTTAACCCTTTGAGACTTTAATTATCGTGACGTTCAAACGTCACTGGGAATTCAGATTCTTCAACGTATTTTCAAAATGCGACGTCAAACGTAGGAAAGTACAAATATAGAGGATATTCACGAAAATTTGATGAATACCGAAAATATCTCGTGAGTGGCTACAAAGAAATATGAGGATCTTCACGAGCGACGCAGTCGCTCGTGAAGATCCTCATATTTCTTGTAGCCACGAACGAGATATTTTCGGTATTCATCAAATTTTCGTGAATTTTCTTTTTATTTAATGCTCTACGACTACAAACTCTCCAATTTGTGGCCTTTATTTGCCATTAAGGCGCAAAATTTATGTGCCGAACCGGCGTCCATACAAAAATTACAACAACCAAACTCCAACCATTGGAATGTGTGAATATCCGCACAAAAAGTAGTCCCGTCTTATTTCTCCCCTAACTTTACGATTTACCAAGGCTGGCGAATTGAAATAATCGCAATGTGTTTCGAAGAAATAGAACAATAACAAAAAACACCACTTTCTTATTTTCAATAACAAGACACGTCATTTTATTTTTTTTGAACTCAATGCACTGAAGACGTGTGAAGTTGAACTGAAGAAATTTGAAAGTGATTTCGGCTTTTCGCTGGAAGGTGAATGAGAAAGTCAAACTTTGAAACCGCTGATTTAATGAATTGATTTAGTCACTGTCACTATCAATTATTCGAATTCGTTTGTATTTGGGACTCTGGAATTCATTACTGATGTGCTGACTCGTTTAAAGTACATGTGATTCGTCATCCGAACCTACGATGAAATATCGATTTCTAAATATCATTTTGATATTTCGTTTTGCCGACCGACAGGGGAATATGACTTAATTTTTCAGCGTGAATTGATGCCTGAGCATTAAATAAAACAAGATATTTTTCACATTAGTGATTATCTGGTTGATGGCTAGATTATTTTTGGCGGTCTGAATTTGTTATGCAAAACCTGTTTTATTGCAAATTATTGGAGAGTGCCACAGGCACTCTCCAATAATTTGTAATAAAACAAATTTTTATAAACAAAATACTATTTGTGTTTGACTGAATATGAAATATAAGCAAGGAAAGTGTTGGCTTTTGCTCTGGTGTCCTCATTTTTTTGAAAGCCCCGATAGTGTCTTCTAGCACTCAACCAGTAAAGAAGTCTTGACAGCAGGATTATGTTAGTATTTTAAACTGCGATAACATTTGGCTCAATGTTATCACTGAGCACTATTCGGTAGAAAATAGGAATTGAGGTTAAAACTTTAAAAAATCGAAAAATAATAACAAAAAACAAATGAACACAAAGTATCAACGCGCTGTTTGATTTCGTACGTCATAAGACGTACAAAAGTGTCAACGCGCTGTTTGATTTCGTACGTCATAAGACGTACAAAAGTATCAACGCGCTGTATGATTTCGAACGTCATAAGACGTACACAAGTATCAATGCGCTGCTTGGTTTAGTACGTCATAAGACGTACACAAGTATCAATGCGCTGCTTGGTTTAGTACGTCATAAGACGTACACAAGTATCAATGCGCTGCTTGGTTTAGTACGTCATAAGACGTACAAAAGTATCAAAAGGTTAATCAACCATCAATGTGGAATATTCCAAAACTGAATAAATGTTGTTTTGAAAGCGGGACCTTTTACAGGGTGGAGGAAGCAGGAGTATACAGAGAGAACCACCAATCAATGTCGAGTAACTGCCAGACTTCCCAACACACTAACTCCACACAAGCAGGGTTAGCATTAGTTGAAGACAAGTGCACCATAGTGCATAGTACACAGTGCCACCGTGCCCCCTGTACCTTCTTAGAGATGTAAATATGGTCAGTCTCCAATCAAGAATAATATTCAACCATGTTTTCTGCTTGGTCAGGTCAATCAAAAAAGTGAAATCCAAAATGGAAACAAAGCAGTTTCAGAAGCGGAATTTCCATGTTTCCTTATAAGGAGACCCGATGATAGAAGAAGAATTCAAAAGAAGGCCATTGTAAGATTTTGAAAAAAACATTTTTCGAATGAAATCGCATTTCGATGCTTCGCGGTGCCATGGACTTTATAAGAACACGATGGTTGTAAGCATTAGTCTGGCATATGGGGAGGAGGTTGGATGTTTTTTCAGGAATTTTCTTACTAATCCCATTCAAATCTTTGATGGCAGTTCCTTTTGAACTGGTAAGTACTCATACCTGCGTATTTTCAGACGGCTAGTATCGGTGTTCACTTGGAAGTAGGAATTTCGACTATTAACATTAACCAGTGCATTGAGAATTCTTAATTTGTTTATCCTTATAATTCCCATTTTAATTCTTTATCTAATGGTACTATTTTCTTTTATAACAGGAGTGGCATCAACGGGACACATAATGGGTTCGGGAGTCGCCTTATAAAAGTATAACCTCCCCACGGATTGGGTTTATTCATCGGAGGGTCATGCTTGACTCCTGTTTGCGTCACATTAGTTCTATGTTCAATAACGCTTGCTCCGAGTCCAGCTCGACTCAACGAGAGTGGTAAACACTCTCGTGGGGTCGAGCTGGAGTCTGTGCAAGGCGCTCACATCCATAAATTTAAATTATGCGGATATATCGGTATGGCCAGGATAAATATAAATAGATGGTTAACATAGGAAACATTCGACGAAAACAAATATATTCAGAGTTCATAACTTTACTTTTAGTATGAAGGCAACATCGTTGTTTTATGTTATGTTTCAAAGAAAATA
Source organism: Pictodentalium vernedei (assembly GCA_031216915.1). NCBI lineage: Eukaryota > Metazoa > Mollusca > Scaphopoda > Dentaliida > Dentaliidae > Pictodentalium > Pictodentalium vernedei. The sequence goes on along the minus strand of CM062293.1, from coordinate 457,710,590 downwards.
CACGATCGAACAGTAAGTCTTTGTGTATAGCCACCAACCTACACAGCCCAACACCACCTACCCAACCTTTTCTTCTCCCTCCACAAAAGCAAAGCATTCTATGGACAATAACGCTTGCCCCGAGTCCAGCTCGACTCCGCGAGAGTGGCAAACACCCTCGTAGGTTCGAACTGGAGTCGGAGTAAGGAGTTCACTCTCATACATTATGCGGAAACATTGGTATTATCAATATAAAAATTTACACCAGAAACTCAATTAATCACCCCCTAAAATGTTTCTTGACAGTGAAGTTGCTGTTACTGATTATTATGTTTTAATGATTGTTATGTCTTGTAGGACATTTCATCTCGTGAAACATGATGTTTCCAGTTGATAGCGTACCCCAAACACACCCCCTCATTCACATGATGCATGCTACCCACGAATGTCACATAAACACTATCATGCACATGCAATATCTGGGTATAAAACAAGACAATTTGACACTTATTTATAAATAAATATTGACATGGCAAGGAAGAGACTGTCAGAGGCAATAAGATGGCAAATCGTTGGCATGCATGCAACAGGCATGTCATTCAAAACTATTGGAAGGCAACTTGGCTACAGTCATTTTATCATCAGCAGTCTTGTCCGAAAAAATCGACAAACCAACGACGTTTAGGATCGACCAGGGCCTGGGCAACCCCGTAAGACCTTTTGTCGGGAAGATCGGAGTCTGGCACACCTCGTTAGGCGTGAATCCTTTGCTTCAAGTGGGGTTTTGAAACGCCTTTGGCCCCCACAAAAGGCGCTTGTGCATTAGAACTGCTCGATCGTCTCAAAGCACTAGCTATGAGGTCCAGCACTGTCCAATCATCATCGTTTGGAGTGGTGTATGGCACGACAACATTGGAATCTCAGGACATGGATGAGAGTTCACTGGTCAGACGAGAGTAGGCTCCTGCTTCACGTCACAGATGGTCGCATGAGAGCGTGGAGGCATAGAAATACTGCTTACGTGCCCAGGAACATCAGACCTACTGTGCCTTGTGGTGGAAATGAGTAATGATCTGGGGATGCCTCCCTCGTGATTGTATACTTGATATGGAGAGTGTACGTGGGAATCGCAATGGTCATCAGTACATCCGGGACATTCTCAATATGGTTGTCGTGCCTCATTTTGACAACCACCCTTTGGCTACTCGCCCTGTATTCATGGACGACAATGCAAGGTCGCATCGTTCCCATTCTGTGAGAGTATTCGTCCAGAACAACGCTATTACAACACTACCTTGACCTGTAATGCGCTCCGATTTCAATCCCCTAGAACACATTTGGGAATTTCTTGGATGTCGTGTGCAAGCAAGGTATCCGCCTGTACATAATTTGGCCGAATTGGAAGCTGCATTGCACAAGGAGTGGCAGCAGTTGCTTCTGAACAGTATCAGAAGGCTCACTGAGAGTATTAGGAGGAGGGTTCAGGCAGTCATCCGGGCACGTGATAGATACACTCGCTACTGACGTCAGACACTGCTATTGTGTTCAAGAGATCAGAAGTTACATTTTTGTCAGTATTTACTGGCATTGTTTCATCATGGACCGTTCCAGCACCATACATTTTTTCCTATCAAAAACATTAGTTACAGATATGTGTAATTAGCACCATTAAAATACTGCATACTTTCATCATTGTGTTGTCTTTCCTTTGTCAATTGACTGTTCCTGTCACAAGCAATCACTTTTGGCCATCTAAAAGATAATATGAAAGTAATGACAGTTTCTATTAACACCACTGCAATTAACCCTTTACCTAACCTGAAAAGCAGACGACACTTGCAAAAATAATTCTTGAATAACTAATTTTTTTCATTTTTTGTCTCAAAAACATAGGTTATGACCCCGCGTTGGAACGAGCTCGACGAGCTCGTTCCAACGAGGGGTCATAACCTATGTTTTTGAGACAAAAAATAAAAAAAATAATGAAAATTAATTGGCGATTTTTGAGAATAGCGCTGGCCGGTTTTGGTCGTTACGTTGGGTAAAGGGTTAAAAAGGAGTCACCCCTGTCTTATAACACTGAGGCTTAGGAATACTCACTGGAGCGAGCTAATTCAGTCCGCGGCGACATGGCGTCATAAGCAGCTTTGTTCAGGCAATGCTCTATTTTTCCTGTTTTTCAGGAGCACATTGAAAAGCTCTTGCACATCATTTCTTGGGATAAAAGATCAACACTCCACTGTTCAAATGTATAAAATAATTCTTTTCTATGCAGTTTCTGGCACCCCGTCTACAAAATCTACACAACCCACAGAGGTTTACGCCATAACTTTGTTTTGTAAATATTTGTGTAAGTATTTTATAAAAGTGAAAATGCATGAAGATCCACAGAGAGAGCAGTGAAGGCGCTAGCAGAAATAATGTTCGTTGTATTTGTTTTGAACTTTGATGATTTTTTCTTATAACTACCAGCAGTTTTAATGACTGGGAAAAACATATTTTTTTTTTAATTTGACCGAATGTTCAATGCATGTTGTTAAATTTTGTTTTGTTATCTGTGCTCGGTGGATAGTGCAAGCTGAAATGATTTTTCGGAATACAGGAAATACCGTTGTATTCATTAATCACATTGCCAAGTCCTTGACAGAATAGTTGCCGCTTCTGTATCATCTCTTGACAATATGGTCCAATTAACTATATTAACTAATTGTGCTTCACATTCAGGTTTAATCCTGCCATGTATCGAAATTCAAAGACAAGAAAGATGTTTCTCGGTAGCAGTTCCACCTGGAAACGCTCAGACGCAACGCACAGTTTGTCAGTTCAGAAACTCTCACCTCGCAGTAATTAAGAGTCAAGAACACTCAGATAAAATAGCGGCAGCGGTGTAAGTATTTTTCATTATATCGATCCAGTAATTCGTTTGTTCAGGCCGAAACCCGGAGATCCATCTCCCATTGATGATTTGAAAATTTTGATAAAATTGCGCCACCTCACTTACTCCGATACATCAGGCTCTCTGTGGAATTGCCAGAGAGAGTACAATATATCGAGGTAAGTTGTTTTAAAACATAGATGTTCTCATGTGCACGTAGTTTCTGAGAAGTGCGTAGGGACCACTTTTAAACTTTTTTCTTAGCTCCGGCTATACAAAAAGGATCAGAGTGTCTAGGCGTTTCACAGAAGCTAGTTGCATGGCCTTTATGTTACAGGCCTTATATGTAACACCGAGTTTATCGCGGTTTAATTTCTGCCAAAATCACATATTAACAGAATTACATATATAGGTGTAATGTACATCTGAAAAATAAAATATACCCAACTTTATCAATCTATATTGTATGCAATATTTCACATACAACAGTGCAAAAGTACTTTTATACCTGGATTACCTATTGTACTATATATGAGAAGCCTATGACATAAATGTTAGCTTTACACACCAACAGTGGTGAACACGCCAGCAATGGGATTTCATTAATTAAATTTTACACCTACAGTAGAACTACATCCAAGTTGACCTTTGGTGTCGTCGACCTAAATGAAAACTTGTCTAATTTTATCGCACGTCACCTCGAGAGGAGTGAAATGAAACCGGCAATTATTTATTACGTTTTTAAATGTGTTTACCTCATAAGATGCCAAAAATTAACAAACATGCATTGTCTCATGTTAATAAAGCATCGATAACTCGAAAGTGTGTATCAACGACTGAGTATGAAAAACGCGGGGCTAAAAACTGGTGAATACTTATACCTCGTGTATTTCCCTAAACATTTTAAAATGATTATTGTCTTTGAGGTCGGGGATGGCGCATTGAGTACAATCCATTTGATAATCATGTACCAAGTGAGTGAAATTTGACAGTCAATGAGTACATAAGTAAAATTAGTAGTAACTCAACCTTACAGCCTTGGAGGATTGTACGGTTGAATTGTTTGTTCGTTTGGTGTTTAACGACACGTTCAACAGCCGGGGACATATCGTGTCAGATGTTTTACGAGAGGAGGAAGCTGGAATATCCGGAGAAAACCACCGAGCAAGGGTGAGTAACTCATATTACAAGAGACTCTTCCCTCCTCCATCTGGATCGATTAACATTTTTGATAATCACCCTCTCATTATAGTCGTTTCTCGATAGTTTAATTAACTTCTTAGTGTTTAATACCGGGAAGGGGAATTTTCTAGTTCTCGTTTTTAAACGACAGTCACGATACCAGGAATATTCAGGTTGTCGTTTCTGAATATTAGTCCTGATACTTTGGAAATTCATAGGACAGAACCGGGAATCAAAGATTGCGTTCCGCAATCTTTGATTCCCGATTCTAGTCTATGAATTTCTCGGGCATTAGCACTCATTTTTAAAATCGGTAACCGACGTATTCCCGTTCGCGAGATTAAAACATAGCCCCAGCGAGATGCTGGTATCGGAAGAAATTGATACTTGCCGTAATCTCATAAACTATAATACGCAATCATTGACCCCATTGTCTGTGAATTTCCCGGTCTCACCAACTTACTAACCCAGAACAAGCAGAGTAGTATGTCTCGTATGTTTCAGGGGCCATTTGGATGGTATCATGGATGATCTCATGTGACGTCATAGCCACGTGGCCCAGTGGCGCCATGTTGTGTTGTCATGGTAACCCGCGTGAGCGGCCATCTTGTGACGTCATCTCTATAGTGATACGTGGTGTGAGTGCGCATGCGCAGCGCGTGTTGTTAGAGTGATACGTGTTTCCGTCGTCCATTTTGTGTACTGGAGGCCGCCATCTTGGTTCCTATGGTAGCACGTGGTTGCTATGTTACCCAACGGCCTACAACAAGACGGGGGTATGTTCGGAGGGTGTGTTTGATTGAATCGGAGTAAATGTAATTACCACAAACAACCCGACAAGTTTTACTATTTCGAATTCTTTCAGAATTCTCTGCTTCTATCTATATATGCAATTGTTTTCGGCTACCTAGGCATGTTCCTTTGTTCTAGACTATACTCCAGTAGCGTAGAAGAACCTATTAGTTGGAACAGCTTTGCTTATTATTGTTATATTTAGCTATTCCGGTCTAGTCTTGTTAGTCCTGACCCTATTCCAACTACTCTTGTTGTTTCATTTATCTAGATCATTTATATAAATTATAACTAACCAATCAGATTGCTTGGTTTCCCATAATCTGTATGCAGAGTTATCTCCCTTGTGTATAATAAAAGCCTATATCAATGGCAATATCCCCGGGCAACCCAATTTCGGCACCCCATTTTGAAAAAACATATGACTTTCGGCACCCCTTTTTGTCATATGTGCTTATGTGAAAAAGCACAATGTGACACAATGTGCCCTAGCACATAGGCACATGCTTTATGTGCCGATATGTGCTTATGTGAAAAGGCACAATGTGACACAATGTGCCCTAGCACATAGGCACATACGGGTATTTGAGGATACCTATGGCCTGGTATTGTATTATTTGAGGATACCTATTGGTGAATCCCTTTTTTGTCATATATGCTTATGTGAAAAGGCACAATGTGACACAATGTGCCCTAGCACAAAGGCACATGCTTTATGTGCCGATATGTGCTTATGTGAAAAGGCGCAATGTGACACTATGTGCCCTAGCACATGAGCACATAGAGGTATTCGAGGATACCAATGGCCTGGGATTGTATTATTTGAGGATACTGGAGAATCCCTTTTTGTCACATGTGCTTTTGTGCTAGGGCACATTGTGTCACATTGAGCCTTTTCACATATAATCGGGACCATTGAATCTACAAAATACTATATACATTAATTTTCTTTGAAAATCAGCTCAAGAAATGATGCTCAATCAAGACTTGATTTGACCGAATTTTTAATGATATTGCCATCAGGAATGATGACTCACCACAACCGTCGTTTTTTTATCACGCCATTCGGTTACACCAATTGGGTTAATACCGTGATGTTTTCAAGGTGAATTGACTATTTATTGATTGGACAATCTATAACCGTAACACGAAATAATATCGGTATATCCATGTGCGTGAAGGAACATCACATTACATCAAAGGTAATCTGCGCGTAAACTCCACGAAAAGTGGGTAAGCAAACAACCCATAACAACGTTGAATACCACACAGAATTCAGTCCAATTCTAAGAGTCTGGGTCAATACCAACCATATCTCATATGACAAGAGATTGTCCCCTCCCATAATTGGTTCGATTAACATTTTTGATAATCACCCTCTCATTATAGTCGTTTCTTGATAGTTTAACTCTTCTTGGGTTTATCTTAGGGTTTAATACCGGGAACGGGGATTTTCTGGCTCTCGTTTTTGAAAGACAGTCTCGATACCAGGAATATTCCGGTTGTCGTTTCTGAATATCAGTACTGATACCTTGGAAATTCAAAGGACAGAACCGGGAATCAAAGGTTGCGTTCCGCAACCTTTAATTCCCGATTCTAGTCTATGAATTTCTCGGGCACTATTGCTCATTTTCAGAACCGGTAACCTACGAATTTCCGTTCGCGAGATTAAAACATAGATCCAGCGGAGATGCTAGTCTCGGAAGAAATTGATATTCGCCGTAATCTCATAAACTATAATACACAATCATTGATCCCATGGTCTATGAATTTCCCGGATATCGTGATTGCCTTTCAGAACCTGGAGCCGCAGTTCCCGGTATGAAACCCTTGTTTATCAATATTGTCATGTTCTCCCGTTTCAACCCCGATCTATAGGAATCCGAGAATTAGCGGATATTAGTGTTGGGTCCGTCCGTCAACCCATAGACCTCAAACGAAATTCACCAAAACTCAATGAATTCAATGGCAATTGTTTTGAGACTTAATATAATGGTGTATCATAAGAAGAGGAAGCGCTGTGGCTCAATGGTAGACTGTTGGACTTCTATGTTAGAGGTCCCAGGTTCGATCCACATTCGGGACGATCCGCGTTGTGTCATTGGGAAAAGCACTTTATCACGATTGCCTAGATGGGGGCACGCTGACGCCGTGTATTTAGGCGTACTGCACGTCGATGGTGCACATGACTTCAACCGCTGTAACTCTGCTTGAGCGGAGCTTGAACAGAGTTGGAATGTTGAGGAGCTGACAGTTGCTCGTCGATATTCGGTGGTTGTATCCGGGTACTCCGGCTTCCTCCATCCATAATATGCCACGGTCATGATTAGCCATTGCGCATAAGTATGTGACCTTTTAAACACCAATAAATAAATAAATAAATAATCATAAGAGGAAAGGGGTGTTACATTTTGGAGTTTGACAGTCATCAACCGCCACTTTGTTCCAAAACTAGCAATAATGACAGTTTGAGGCAAGAACATCCAAGCGATGATTTTGATTGATTATTGTATGTATTTAACCAGCATAGTAAGATGACAAAATATCCCATTGCGATATTACCTCCTCACCATCATGCCTTCATATGATGTAAAAGGATTCGGATTCAACAAGCATAGACAGACATAAAAATGAAAATCATTTTTGCGCCATATGAGATGAACGGTAGTTATAAAAGAATCATCGGATGAATTTCTAATTTCAAATCCATCGTATACTCTTCTGCGTATTGAACAACGATATCCTACAGATCACGAATTCGACATTTGAGACAAAGAATACAACTACCAGGGAGTCTCCCTAACACGAAATAAATTTACGCCATATGATTTGTGGCAGTTGGTGAACTTGTACAGCCAGGGACTGAGGTCTCAATAGACAACCTAACAGAATTAGTTCAGCACCAGAAATCGCCCATCGCAAACACTAAACCTGAATGTCACTCAAATTAACCCACCACAAAACAGGTGTGACGGCTGGTGAAAGGCATTCTGAGTTGGCCAAAGGAGCACCGGTCCCTGGGCGACGATATTTTCAAATGTTTAAACTCTTTAAAATGGAATAGAAGAAGAGAAGAACAAAGTGAAGAAGGTGGGAAGAAGGCGGGTAAGCCAGTCTGAACACGAGTTTCCGTACCTTTAAAACACGTGTTGAAGAAGCAGCACTCAAACACAATGTTGGGAAGGAGTTTATGTCAGGACAACATACGTGGCAGGCGCTCGCGGTTGAGATGGAGAACACTCATCTTTTTATGCATTACATTTCATAATCTTCATTTGGTTATTTTAACGTTCAGTTGATTCGCTTGCTCAAAACAATGTACCGCACTAAAGATACGGCGATTATCAGCATTGCTTAAAAATTCAGTGCCAATGCTGATAATCGTGATTTATTTAGACGGTTTCCTTCTCTGTTTGCGTTGGAAACGAAATCGAACGTGTTTTGTATCACCACTTGCGCGCTACAACTTTATTTGTATCGTACAGACAGACCAGTGGAAACCCTGTGTTTTACATTAATAGGTGTGTGATAAAAATTCTTGAATATTGTTTTCTTATTTTGTTTGCGGCCTTTCAAACAGAATATTGTTTCAAAGGCATTCAATTATACTTTTAACCCCCTGCACACTGATGTCGAAATATCTAAAGTTCAGGTTGCAAATGTTTCCCACAATGCAACTGGAAATTTAACCAATTCAATCTTGTTTGACAGAGCTCATTGAGCTCTGTCAAACAAGATTGAATTGGTTAAATTCCCAGTTGTATTATGGGAAAAATGGCTACTTGAAATCTGAATATTTTGACATCAGTGTGCAGGGAGGGGAGCTAAAGACTTTCAGACTCCGCATTTAGAGAGTAAATGTTTAAAAATCTCCATACTCCTCGTTGGGAAAGGTGGAGTATAAAATGAGTAAAAAGCAAACTGGAACAGTAGTACCTTGAAATGTTTGTAAAATGTTCATGGAAAGTGTTGGTTGTGAGCTAATGAGTGTGGTATTTGGTAATTAAGTGTCAACGATTCCGAAATGATCAGGTATATCCGTAAGAATTGTCGCCGATATGACTGGATTTGAAGTAATTTAAAATAGTATTTGAAAAAATGCGATCTACGGGCGCAGGAAAATGATCCGTCACTCTAATTTGGAGTTGACAGGCACACATCTCTTACTAAACAGTAAATATATGAAGGCCAATTTTAAAGTCTCCAATAATTTAAGGATATTTTTTTCCATTCTGAGAATACCGGTTATAAAATTGATTTTCGACTGGCAGGTTTGTATTCTCCACTTTGGGACCATATTGGCTCTTCAAGTTACTCCAATTCAGATTCGCAATAAAATTTTATATTTCAGTTTAACCCTTTACCTAACCTGAAAAGCAGACGACACTTGCAAAAAAAATTCTTGAATAACTATTTTTTTTCATTTTTTGTCTCAAAAACATAGGCTATGACCCCTCATTGGAACGAGCTCGACGAGCTCGTTCCAATGAGGGGTCATAACCTATGTTTTTGAGACAAAAAAATGAAAAAAATAATGAAAATTAATTGGCGATTTTTGAAAATAGCGCTGGCCAGTTTTGACGTTACGTTAGGTAAAGGGTTAACAACGGTTGACTTTAGCACATATGGTAGGAAGATAGAGAGGTCTTGTCGAACACTGAAGTGGTTGCCAGTTTTGTACGATAATCCACCCCCTACCAGCCGTCATCATGGATCTAGTGTATTTAACCCTTTACCTAACAAAAGAGGCAGACAACACCTGCAAACAAAATCCTGCAACAACTAAAGTTTTTTACATTGGCATGGCGGGGGGTCGAACCCACGCCGAGAGAGTTTCCTTCGGCACCAACCGCCTAGCGAAACTATACTGAACCACGCACACTGGTTCAGAAAAGTTTCGCTAGGCGTTCGGTGCCGAAGGAAACTTTCTCGGCGTGGGTTCGAACCCCCGCCATGTCAATGTAAACAAAACCAGCGTCCTTTCTTAATTCTATGGCATCCGGGAAATTTGAAAAAGACAAGTGTCGCTGATTTCTTCTGAGGTGCAATTCGAAGAATTAAGTACTTAGATGCAGTTATCTGATAAATAATTCAATTTTTTTAATTTGCGTCAAAAACAAAGTATAGTTTTTGACCCTCCATTGGAATGCGCTCAACGCGCTGGCTACAGTGAGTGGTCATAAGCTATGCCTTTGAGACAAAACATTAAAGACATAATGAAAATAATTGAAAAAGTGCTGACCGGACTTGGTCGTAATGTGGCGAGCAAAGACAGCGTTAACAAAGGATGATAACAGCATAATGTATAAACATATCTGCGGGGATTTGATAGACATCTATAAGACCGATTACATCGAATGTATTTTTATAGTTGGTTGTTCAGTCCAGAGACCAAGTGATCCAAAAGTACATTAAGACTTGAACAATTGATGTGGCATGCTGAGAAGTATCCGAACATACCACCGATCTCTGAACGTAACTCACCCGGAAGATAACCTGCCCACAGTAATTTTGTTTACCTTCGGTGAAACAGGTCATTCATCAGATTATTAATATTATGATTAGGATTTGTTTGAATCTCTTTTAACTATTTACCCAACGTAACTGCCAAAAACCGGCCCGCGTTATTCTCCAAATTCGACAATTAATTTTCATTATTTTTTCATTTTTTGTCTAAAAATCTAGGCTATGGCCCCTCGTTAGAACGAGCTCGTTGAGCTCGTTCCGACGAGGGTCATAATCTATGTCTTTGAGACAAAAAATGAAAAAAATTAGTTATTCAAGAATTTTTTTTCCAAGTGTCGTCTGCCTTCCATGTTAGGTAAAGGGTTAAATTTATACTACCCGTCATGATTTTCAAACAGACCACCAACACAAGCTCATGGTAGAGACATGAAGAATCATGAACTAAAAAGAAACATTATTTATTTATTTAATAGGTTTAACGACACTTTCGACAACCAAAATCCCCACCTTGTGTCTGTCAGTTTTACGGGTGGAGGAAACCGGAGTAACCGTGGAGAAAAACCAAGCATCGGCGAGTAATGTCAGACTCCTCAACCTCACCAGTTCCTAACAAGCAGGGTTAGCATTAATTGAAGGCAAGTGCACCATCGATGTGCACTGCGCTTTAGTACACAGCGACACCGTGCCCTCTCCCACCCCATACGGGAGATCGGGACGAAGTACCTTGCACAAGGATAGAAAACAGGTTGTCCCTGGTGGGGATCGAGCCGTGGACCATTCGGTTCGAAGTCAAATGCCGTATCCGATGAGCCACCGTGCTCCATAAAGAGATGCTATTTTCTAGTTGAGCAATAACTAAAATATTCATAAACTGCAATTGTTGACACGATGTTGCGTAGCGTCCAACAATAGTAAGTGAACAATTACATATCAAGTACTCAAAGGTGGCGGATGAAGTTTTTTTTATCTTGCTTCTGTTTGGACATTATTAAGTTACCGTCAAGGTTCACTTCCCATTCGAAAGATGGATTTATATCGACATTCGAAGGATGACAGAGGTTTTTTGAAGACATATTTACTCAGTTTATCAATTTACAACGCACCGTATCGTTCATTTAGTTTATTTCGTACAACCAATATTTTTAACACATCGGTTGACAAGGTACCGTATAAAACTTTTTCCCCAGCAGGCAGCCCCGAAGCTGCAAGCCTGACGAGTACCCAACAACATATCTTGGAACCCTTTCCGCAGTGTTCGACTGTTTAACCATTTGAACCCTCGTTTCCCGGAATGGTATCGCCTTTGTATACACCTACAGTGAGACGGGCCAGTCCAATATCAATATACAGAGAGAATAAAATAATAACTGTAGTCTGCAGCCGTCTGGCTGCAGACTGCAGTTATTATTGTATCATCAGTGCATAGACCACTTATAATAAGATAAAAAATGGAACGAAATTATGCTTTGGGTCGAAAAATCGGTCTAACGAGTTTAAAGGGTTAATTTGGATATCGCACAGCACACAAATCATTCAGTATTTTAACCTTCACCTCAAAAGCTGTTTGTTAACGAAATTAAATGATGTACACCTATGCCCATTCCCCGGAAAGCATTACACAGTAATTAAACAGTAATTAGTTCGTCAATTTGTAAGGTACCCTATGAGTTATTCAATATTTTAAACTGCTAATAAAGTACAGTACGTGGAGAGTGGATTGTAACTAAATCACCCCGCGGAGAGGAGTTATCACCCAAGCTATAACTTTCAAATTGTGTACATATCGACAAAAAACACAAGCAGTATTTCAGCCAGTGGACCTCCGGGTTTAACCCGGAGGTCCATTGGCTGAAACTTTGCTTGTGCTGGTCATGCTTTGCAACAAATTTGCAATTATTGCTTGGGTGGAATCTCCACTCTGCGGGTGATTTAGTGATAATACACTCTCCACGTACTGTACCATATGAATTATTCTGATTGAATAATAAAGTGCCATATGAATTCAGAAGTAACGCTACAGGTTAACCCTTCACACAACGTAACGGTCAAAACCGGCCAGCGCTATTCTCAAAAATCGCCAATTAATTTTCATTTTTTGTCTCAAAAACATAGATTATGCCTCGTTTTGGAAAGAGCTCGTTCAATGAGGGGTCATAACCCATGTTTTTGAGACAAAAAATGAAAAATTAGTTATTCAAGAAATTCGTTTGCAAGTGTCGTCTACTTTTCGGGTTAGGTAAAGGGTTAACCATTTTCCCAAAGCACAGAATATTAAAATTGAATGATTTAATTATTGGCTTTTAAAAAAAAAATTCCCCAAAAATTCCCCAAAACCATATCATGTTGCTCCTCGTTAAAATGAGCACGACGAGCTTATTCCAATGAGGGATCTCATGATATAATTTTGTGGAAATATTTCGAATGTGTTTGTTTTTTCAACTTGTAAATTTGTAACTTACGCGGGCTGATAGGTAGATTCGTTAGGTAAAGGGTTAAAATATTAAACGATCGATTACTATCCTACAATACCAAGCTCTCTGGACTCCAGTTTCATTCGGTAAGGCATATCGACGCTATTATGGGCTGTTGCTTGTTTGCCCAATTGTCGTGGCGTTTGCGCTCAGTATGTCGGTGATGTTATGTGATTGTCCTTGAGGGATTCCGCATTCAGGTGTCGTACTTCAAAGTGTAGAAAAAAATAACGTAAGAAGATATATCAAGCAATCCATTTTTATTCTGATACAATTGATTCTTAACCCTCTACCTAACATGAAAAGCAGACGACACTTGAAAAAAAAATTCCTGAATAACTAATTTTTTTGTCTCAAAAACACAGGTTATGACCCCTCGTGGAACGAGCTCGTAGAGCTCGTTCCAACGAGGGGTCATAGCCTATGTTTTTGAGACAAAAAATGAAAAAATAATGAAAATTAATTGGCGATTTTTGAGAATAGAGCTGGCCGGTTTTGGCCGTTATATTGGGTAAAGGGTTAAATCAGTTGTTCACAGTATACATTGCTGGTAGAGTTTAGTCAACTGTTCCACGGCAAAACATCTCTGAGTGACAGTGGCGATCAATAGGGAGGCAGTGGACTTGCTCCGATCTTCATCTCTTTGAGGCTTCTAAATACGAGGGGATGTCAAAAAGGTTTGAGCCTAACATAAATAAAGCTGGAATATCGGTACAGAACATATTTATATTTCAACATAGTCCCCTTGTAATTCAATACACTTGTTCCACCTGGTCTGCCAGTCGTTTATGCCGCGTCTGCAGAAGTCTATATCTTGGTCCTGTAGCCAAGCCTCCACAGAAGCAGTAAGTTCCTCATCATCATGAAATCTTTGACCACGTAAGTGTTTTTTCAAATTTGGAAAGAGATGGCAGTCACTTTGACCACATAAGTATTTCTTCAAATTTGGAAAGAGATGGTAGTCACTTGGTGAATACCATCTCTTTCCAAATTTGAAGAAACATTTACATGGTCAAAGATTTCAAGATGATTTGAAATATCTACGCTTTAGATGACATTGTCATTTCGCTGACTGCAATGTTTGAGTGTGGCTAATTCAGCATTCCAGGCGCATACCAGGTTGCATCTAAGCCTATATATATTTAAAGGGATGTTTTGGGCGTTTGGCGATTCTATTCATCAGTACTATTCATAGCTGATGTATCTGATAACCAGAGAGCGCGGTGGCTCAGTAGTAGACTGTTGGACTTTTATGCTAGAGGTCCCGAGTTCGAACCCCGGCCGATACGACCCGGGTTGTGTCCTTGGGCAAGGCACTTTATCCCAATTGCCTACATGGGGCACGATGACGCCGTGTACTAAGGCGTACTGCACGCCGATGGTGCACATGTCTTCAACCGCTGTAACCCTGCCTGTGTTGTTAGAATGTTGAGGAGCTGACAGTTGCTCGTCGAAGCTCGGTGGTTCTCTCCGGGTACTCCGGCTTCCTCCATCCGTAAAACTGTCACGGTCACGATTAGCCATCGTGCATAAGTATGTAACCTTAACCACCAATAAATAAATACATACATCTGATAACCTTGTTAGTTCATTGAATAAACAATTTGCCATTGACACAAATTATGTCTTTTAACTGCGTCTTGTTTGCAGCGACCGTTAAAACGTGTTTTTGTTGCGGGAGAATAGCTTTGGCGACTAGTTTGAACACCTTACAACTGACTGGAAGAACAGCAAGTTCGACAACAAGTACTGATTTGTACGTTCTTTAAACTTTTCTACAATGTGCATAACTGTCGCTTTGTGCGTTTTGCCCAAAACTGGCCAATGTGGAATCCACAACAATGCACATCCACCTATCATCACTGCTATATGCCCCTGCCAACCCTTCTGCTAGATGAAACAACCATCGTCTTAATTTTTAAATCCGACTTTGATTTAGAAATCCACATGCCATCAGTCTTGTCAAAGAGTGATGTATGCAGTTGCGACAATTTGTAAGAGAAACCTCCGTTAACATCGAAGTTGCGAGATCTTGATAGTAGTCCGATTACTCTGGAGTATATAAGGTTCGTATCACAAACGTTAACAACACTAACCTTGACAGATTTTCTTAACGCAGCCATGGTTTGGATCTGCATTGGAATGGACCGTAGAATCCCACAAGAAGATTCTGTTTGAAGTTGATCATCTGTGCAGAACCTAACTCTAGGACTTTGTCCACGTTGATAAACCCAGGACTTACCTCTCCTGTTATGATATTGACAATGGTTTCAGGGTGCTGTGACGGATCGTAGGATCTATATACATCTAGAGTTTGAAGCAGAGACCCTTGCGGTCAACAGCATCGGACTCAATTCGCTCTTTGCTCCCTTCGTTGTGAAAAATTTGGGATCCTTCTGTGTTCTTGTCCTCATGTATCTCTGATATGCTATAAGCTAAGTATCAACAGGCATGCAAACTTAGAGCCCATACCTTATGGGTTTCTGATTTTTGAGAGTCATTCCTATACTACCCGACTTACCGAGGCCATATCTTTAAAATCTAGTCTCTATGAACATGTCACTCCATAACCCGCTCCAAAGGCCCAGAATGTGTCTCATGACATGTTCACCTCTCGTGAAATGGCCCAAAACATTAGGCTTAAGATTATCCATTTGGTGGAAGTATTACAGGACATATCTCGCGTAATACGTATGGACTGATGCGAAAAAGTATGGTAACATGCTTCGCACAACATGAAGGTGAGGGGGGCAGTCACCTTCCCGTTCAGCACGAGCACACAGCATCATAAGGAATTCGGCTTCAAAAAAGCATCTACCCACATTTTCGTTGTCCGACATTCATTACTTAAATTTTCCAATCAAGAGGACAGATCTTCAGGGCATTCAAAATTGTTTTCTCTCGAATAATTTACGGTGTTTTTCTGCCAATAAACGCATAGCTCTCATGTTCATTGGAAATATTTTTCCAACTAGACTTTTGTCCGCCTCTCCAAACACCAATTGCAGCACATCAGCCAAACCTAATTCAGCCATCAGCCTTCCTTCGGCGCCGATGAAGCTCATAATCAGATGCATACCTCCTAAACGCGGAATAAAAGATGGAAAGTCGTCCGCGGACGCCCGCATTACCCGCACTTCCCACACGGCGATTTTATACAGCAGTTAATCAGCTGTGAACACTGTAAAGCTCTGTCATGCATTCATTATCAGCTGATGGGCCTTTTTCATAGCAGTGGCAATAGTTTCGGGATCGGCCGGTGTCATGTTGTTCAATGGTAGATAGTCGGCTCTAGTACGATATTCTGGGAACATTCCAGACACACGAGATATACGAGTGTTATACCCGTTAAATTTTGGAGACCTTTCCTTTTGCAGAACATCACTGAAGAATGCAAAATCGGTCTCTGTGGCTCTCGAGTTAACAGTGCTGAATGACAAAGAATTTGACGCTTTTAATAAGTAGCAGTGCACTCTTAGACTTTTCCGGTGTTTCTTGCCACACAAATGGGCCATCGTTACCGATACACCCATTGAGGTTGCCATATTGAATATTCTTTGGTAACGAACATTGTATTCAGGTTGTTCCCCTGTTTCCTAGTTAACCATTTGCCCAATGTATTCGTCATTTAAATCCTTTTATATTTTCAATCTTTGTCTCGAGAACATGGCTTATGACGCCTCATTGGAATAAGCTCGACGAGCTCGTTCCGGTGAGGGATCGTGAGCTGTGTTTTTGAGACTGACATGGGAAATTTCCAGTTATTCGAAAACTTATTCTTCAAGTGTCGCCTGCTACACGTGTTGGTAAGGGGTTAAGTTTCCTCCTTCTTTTCATTCTCTCATTCTCCCTATTGCACTCCTTACTCTCTCTCTGTTTTCTATGTTTAAACAATATTTTACTTAGTGTTTGTAGCTACTATTAAACTTCGTCAGTAATCCAAAGGAGACAGCTTATAAAAGCTAAAAGCTTACTGCTGAATCCTTTCAACAAATCTCGTTTTTGACTCACTACTTTAATGCATACCATTGTATTGCGCACTCTGTATGACAATCATATTGTCGTTTATTATATGCATGCATTATACTTTTTCATGAATAAATATTGTTTAAACTAAAGAATTTGCAGCGACGAGATGCATCTTTCTGTGCGAAATAGGCATTTCCGGATGTTTCAGACCGTGATAATGAACAACCTCCAACTGGTAGTCAATACGCCCCCTGAGTTCCAATGTGTTCTATGTGCCAGTAGGCACATAGAACACATTGAAACTCAGGGGACGAATAGTCTCTGACACTGCAGACTTTTTAAGTCGTGGGAGACGACTGTGTTACGACTGAGCCGTGTTACTTTCTTGAGTTAACAAAACACCCAGAGAATGGGTACTAAGTTTTCTGTTCCGAGATGCAATGCCAACATTTTCTACTACTGCTTGTATTAGCCCACCGCCAGAACTAGACATTGGTGTGAAGTCAATATTGCCGTATTTGCTGCCGATTTCTTGAAACGCAACAATTCTCTTTAGCAGCAAGTTACTCCGAAGTCATGTATAGTTTTTTTATGAGGTCTTTAGCTTCCCTCATCATAGCAGCAAGACCTTTTTGCATTGTTGCTGTGCGAGCATGCACTTATTTATGCACTGAATAATGTCGTTTGTGTCTACAGTACGTGGAGAGAGGATTGTAACTAAATCACCCGTGGAGTGGAGTTATCACTCAAACTATACATTTCCAATTTTTTATATATCGACTAAAAACACAAGCAATGTTTCAGCCAAAGGACCTCCGGGTTTAACCCGGAGGTCCATTGACTGAAACTTTGCTTGTGCTTGTTATGCTTTGCAAAAAATTTGCAATTATTGCTTGGGTGGAATCTCCACTCTGCGGGTGATTTAGTAACAATACACTCTCCACGTACTGTATATGAGTGAAACTTATAGATTTTTTTCTAATAAATGTCGATTATATATCAGAATTTCAGAACCTAGGCTAACTATGTGAATTGAAATTGGGTACCCATTTTCTGCGACGAATATCTAAAATTGCTCAATGTTGTCAGACATCCAGTAAATGTTTTCTGAATCAGAAGATGTCCCTCTTTCAGAAACCAACAAGAAAAAAACTTTGGACGCGACTTTGAGGTTGGGCAGAAAGTTGGCATTTAGGCGGCCGGGCTATGGTAACAAAAGGACCTTTGTATATCAATATCTAATTCCTCTGTGTGAGGTGGGTATGCAAACGCTCGTTCCATTTCTTCTGAGACTGAACAGAATCCAAAACCGCATTTTCCAAAAATAGTAAAAAAAACATGTTCTATTTACTGTTTCTTTTAATTCATCGAATTTAAAACAAAGGCTGGTGTTTTAAATTTTCTATTTTATTCCGCCACTGTTATGGAATCGTCTTTTATACCCACTGGAAGACAGTGAAAGGTGTTTTGATATCGAATTTTGCGGAGAACGCTTTAGAAGTCAAAAAGCCTTCGCCTCACTCTGGACGTCATAACGAAAAAACATTCCTTTATCCCTTTACCCAACGTAACGGCCAAAATCGGCCAGCGCTATTCTCAAAAAATCGCCAATTAATTATTCATTATTTTTTCATTTTTTGTCTCGTTGAGCTCGTTCCAATGAGGGGTCATAACCTATGTTTTTGAGACAAAAATTGAAAAAAAATTAGTTATTCAAGAATTTTTTTTGCAAGTGTCGTCTGCTTTTCATGTTAGATAAAGGGTTAACACACTAAGTCTGAATTGAAGAACAGTTGATTGTTGAGTCTTATACTTTTGTTATACAAAATTGATTCAGAGCGAATTTATTTGCTGTCTGACAGTGATTTGCTATCAAACAAAGACCAGGATGTGAGGATGTTTTTTCAGAAGCTGTTTGCATGCTCCCCAACTTTTGTGAACCCCTCTTTTACAGATACCAAATTTTGTCACTACCGCATTTTTCAAAGTCATCTTAGACAAGAGTTTTTCAAGGTGCTATTATCAATGAGTCCATTAACTTTTTAATCCAAATCATTTTGAGGTGAGGCTGTATGAACGAATATTTCGAAACTAACACCCCCCCTCCCATTGCAAGTTTGATTCATAAGAACCTTACGCTTTAAGTTTTCACTTTTATCCGCCCATAACTCTAGAAATAGTGTGGATTGCATTGCGTCTAGCATATTATCAGTTGGTTTGGGGAAAATTGAGAGGCAGTGTATGACAACAGTAGTTTTCACAATTAAGCTGAAGTTTCTAAACGCCCAGTCATTCAGATGTTTTACATCTTTTTTCATTTTTCAATATAGTTTTTGATTATAGAATTCTCGCTGAATAGTTCATGCATAATACCTAAAATGGTGAATTTTTGATTATTGTTCCACTGAACGTTGCGTTTCGTGGCGATCTTTTCACTCGACCTTCTTTACAATATCTGTCTTTTCGAAGTTGATTTTAGGGTCTACTCCTCTGCGAAAGAGTTAACACACTCTAGCGCTTAATTCAAAGAATGTCCATCATCGTTCAAACCAACTTTAAGTCGTCAACATATTCACTTGTATGTTCGAAAGGGTTTATTTTGATACCATTGTATTTTACTCTTTGAACACAGGCTGTACCTTCCATGTTAGTTCAACGGCAGCAATTGGAGGAGTCCATCTTCATTGTTTAGGGATAGACCCATTAATATTTTCGGTCTATCCCACATCTTCATCAGCGATCCTACTTAATAGAATTATGACGCATCGTGTTCCTGGGCCGGTAAAGGTTCAACGGGTTAAGTGGGCAATCAATATCTCAACGCTAGAGACGAAGAGAGAGAGAGAGAGAGAGAGAGAGAGAGAGAGAGAGAGAGAGAGAGAGAGAGAGAGAGAGAGAGAGGAGATCATCTTGCTTTACTCGTCTCTCCAAAATAAATTTGGCCGAGCTGTGCCCATTGTTTAGGATGTAACGGACAATATTAGAATAAAAAGTACGAAACCAATTTATGATAGAACGTCCGAAATTGAGGAACAGTAATGTTTTTTTTTCTATAAAGGGCAATTCAAGAGAGTCAAACGATTTTTTTAAGTCTCGTATCCAGCTATTCGGTATCTCACACTTTTCTATCAAGTCAAACATTAGTCGTGTAGATTCTCCGAGATATTTCCATTTCATGAACCCAAGTTGGGTTTCAGATATGAGTTTCGGTAATACCGTATTAACACGATTTGCTTTTGCAGTTGAGGCTTTTTGTATCTACATTAATTGGTGAAAAGAGTCGCCAGTTTTTGTTTGAACTCTTTTGGTTTGTTTGGTTTTGTGATGCAAGTGGTGATGCCAGTTCGTTGCGGGTTTGACAGTTCTTTAACAGTGTATCTGTGATTTAGGCAATTGATCAGAAAGCTGCAATTGTCTTTCCAGAAACATTATAAAACTTCACAGTAAATGTGTCTAATCCTGGCGTTTTTGTTATTTTTCCTTGCTTTTAACGCTTTCGTGCATTCAGAGTAAGTTAAGTGACCCCTAGTGAGTTACTTTCCTCGTCGTCTAAGACTGTAAAAAGGGGTTGGACTTATCAAAGAAGGGAACATTTTCTTTTGAGCTGTTTGAGGTACTAACTTTGGAGAAATATGAATCTGCAGAGAATAGCGTTTGTTTATTCAATATTTCGGGTGTGTCTTCAATTGTATTATCAGATGAGGTTACGAGTTTGGGTATTGATTTTTTCCGAGTAATGCCGTTTTTCTAGATTGCAGAAATATTTGACTGATTTTTCACCCTCTACTTTCCATTTGGAACGTAGCTCACCACATACTAACTGGACTGCTGAACAACAGAGCAGTCTTATTGTTTGTAAATAATGTTTAAAAACTTATGAGGGAAAAATCTGCAAGCACTGGAAAAAAGTTATTTTCAGACTGTGGACCCCACACCCACCTGGCTCCATGTCTGAAATTGTTTGCAGTCCTTACCCTGGCTATCTTCGATTTCGTACTTGCAGGGAATTAGCTGGGATCCCTTGGATTTGATGATGCGCATAATTTAAACCAATAGATACGTAGACGGTCATGATTAGCCATTGTGCATAAATATGTGACCTTAAACACCAATAAATAATAATATAGATACTTAGCACTATCACGTACACAATGAACCAATTTATCACTGGTCGTCTTCATCAAGATAGATCTTCCAACTTCGCGAGCTCAGGTCAGTTTGAGCAAGAAAATGTAACACATTTCTGTTTGTTTTCAGTCTTTCTGCTGCAGCTTTCTTAGTGAGTAACTTCAGCTTGTATTTTCTTGTGCCCATCAAAGCAAACTTTTTCTTTGTGCCTAATTATGTTAAACTTGCAAGAAAAGGTTCTTCCACACTATTTACAGCGGTAGTTTGATATGTCCTTACTATTCAATGCCAAAACAAGATAAATGGAGTGATCTGAGTGGGTCGAATAGAGCCCAGCATAGGTTAGAAACCGAGAAATCTCTGCGAACCCAAGCTCGATAAATAAGTTTCATTGTCGAGTTGTTTCTGGTAACTGGATATATTCCCATATAATCGGACATCTACTCAGAACAAATCCCAAGTTCATCCTCGAATTTTCAGTTCAGTAGTAACAACATGGCACAATAGAAACCACGATGGCGGCCTCCACCAAGCAAAATGACCGACGGAAACACATCACTCCAAGAACATGCACTGCGCATACACAATAACAATCATCATAACAATGACGCCACAAGATGGCGACAAGAGTAAAATTCGTCATGAGATCTGGAAAATGAGGAAAAATATCAACATGCTAAACTACTGGGGACTGAAAAATATCGTAGGCAGCATCATTAATACTTTTCCACAAGTGCAAATTAGATCTACCTCCTGTCATACAGTCTTAAACTAACACGGCTAGTGGACGGTACTTGCAAAATATATTCTCAACTAGAGAATTGCAATTTGTTGGACAAATTACAGGCTTTCCCAACTTTTTAATGCGAAAAGGGCAGTTTGCATTGTACACGAAACTATCAATCATTTTGATTATCTTTACAACTGAGTTTTTTTGGCACTGGCATGAGAAATCGCCAGGTTAACGCCTCCTTTGCCTCACACAACCTGTTTGGTACATGTAGCAAAGGTACAGGCCTAAGCTGGGCAGATATTGTCTGTACCTAACAACACTAGTTGGAATGTGAGATACAACGTTTCTGTTTTGGAAAAATGAGTACAGAAAACTGCAAAATTCACTTGAAATCTAAATTTGTTGGACGTACTATTCAACAAGAAGCCATAGCAGATATTAGGTTAAGCCCTGCTTCAAAACTTACAAAAGTAGATTTGTTAAATTCTGAAGAAACTGCGTTTCTGAGAGTTTCTAAGTGCAACTGAATGCTAGTGCCAACTGTACTTATCACAGCTAGATTAAGCTGTACAAATTTCTTTTACAAAGGCATTGTTAAACAATGACGGTAAAAAACAAACTGTGTGTTAGTTTGTATTTTTGTTTACAAGAGCATGCCTTTTTGTATCAGGAAGGTTTGAGGGGAAAAATACATTGAAAAGCTCTGAAATGAGTAGAAAATGTAGTGTTAGGACATTATAGGAATGGAGAACAAAGCTAATTGCATAATTTTTCACCCTCCGCTTTACAACTCAACACTGCAGATGTTGCTGCAGAAAATACAATATTTAACCCAGTGACTAGCGATGCCATCTCCCCTCTTGAGGTTTTATTGGAGCCGTTGTATTCCAAGTTCCAAAAAAGGAAAATCCTCAATTCACCAGAATAACAATTTTCTTGTTCTTTTTCATTTGTAGTGTTGGTCTAAATGGACAAATGTACATGGGAATACAAAGAACGGAAATCTTCACGTGGATAACATGGAACGGTGAACCTTTAAATTTCACCAACTGGTTTACTGCCCCAACATCCGCAGATGATGGGATGAACTGTGCGACATTTGACACAACCAAGTCGATGCAATGGATACAGCAAGACTGTTCTGTATGGCACTATGCACTCTGCGAAGAAGACTGTAAGTGAATCTATTTCTTGGCAAACGTACAATCTTATGATTTGAATGGCTGAAAAATATGCAAAATAATGTCTCATTGTCTTGCATTATTTGCCACCTGCGCCAGTCTGGAGTAAAAACCTGAATGTGTGGGGAATGTGACTATTTTAAAAATAGTCCCTAACGATAAAATACCATAATAGTACATGTAAAATTAATTAATTAATTAATTAATTAATTAATTAATTAATTAATTAATTAATTAATCAATCAATTAATTAATTAAAAAAAATATTTATTTTACAGCGATCGTTAGCCTTTTTGATTTTTTTTTTATCAGCCTCTCATTTCCACAGCTTTAACCTTTTACTGCCACGCCCACTTTATCCATACATGGAGGACCTCTATGTACGCCTGTTTGCGAGGAAGTTTAATGAAATTTATGACATACTTGAAACTCTGTCACCTGATTAATTGTTGGAAAGGGCTGCCTGAGCCCTTTCCAACAATTAATCAGATGGTAGGTTTGATCTGCGCATACCAGAACGTACAGATAGATAATCATTATAAAATTGATGACAATAGTCTTTTTCGGCAGCGTAAGTGTTAAAGCTACACAGGCAGTTTGGCACAGTTGTAAGCAATGATTATACTTTTAATGTAATGGAGCCCGATTTTTGATTTTTCACCTTTATCCAAAACAATACTCAATTTATTTTTTTTTCTTTCATTTTTTATTATCAATGCCTGGATCCAGCCTCTCTCTGTCTACTTTTCTTTTCCTCATCTCCAACAAAAACTATATCTTAAAATGTGGTACCGACTTGAGGAAATCCTCAACAGTTATGGTCGAATTTTCGGTTGACGTTATTGACCACCACGTCAACAAAAAATAAATGGCGGCTGATTTTCATGAAATTTTAGTATGCTGCAGTGATAAAAAAATTTAAGAGACAGCTGTTTTTTTAGTTTTTTGATTTATCGCCATTTTTATCTTTTTACGTCATTTCAAATTTAACCCTTTACCCAACGCAGACGATATCAAAATTTATTATTTTAACTATCATTTTTAAAAAATTTTCAAAAAACTTCAACTCAACAAAACCATATCATGTGACCCCTCATTGGAACGAGCTCGTTCCAAAGAGGGGTCACGTGACATGGTTTTGTTGAATTTTTTTGAAAAATAATATTTTTTCATCTGCTGAAATTGAATATCACGCGGGCGGATGTGGCCGATTCGTTGGGTAAAGGGTTAAGGGTTATTTTTCACATTTCTCTTTGAAAACGCTGACTTTCAATAACGTACAGCTCCTTATAAGTAATACACACGGCAATGAAACTGCACACACGTTTACTTTCATGATGATGCTATTAAATACATTTGTTACGATTTCAAATTTAATCCTTTATCCAAAATAACGTCAATTTGCAATTTTTTCATGAACTTTTAATCTCTGTCCACTTGTTCAGCGCTCACTCTCGAAATGTTGGAAATATATCTTTCAATAAAAACTACATATAAAAATACAATCAATTTTCAGCCGAGAAACAATTCGTTTTGGGCTTCCATTGGTGTGACGGTGTGACAACAACGTCAGAATTAAAGTTTGTCTGATTTGCATGAAAATTTAGTATGTTATAGAGGTATAAAAATAAAAAGATGGCTGTTTTGGGAGTTTTTGATTGCACATCATTTTCGACGCTTTACGCCCGTTCACGTTTTTATTACACATCCATTAAACTTTAAACCGCTATGGCATAAATGTTTCTGTATTCAACTGGTGATGTAAAGCCGGAACTTTTGTCCCAGCACCGTTTATACTAGTTCCTTTCCCGTCGACTCATTAGTTACTCTTCGAAAAGTTTCCAAACTTCGTTGCACAATTATCGATCGTCTGTTGCGTAGTGTGAAAATGAAAACGTCCAAAGCAAAATAAAATCGGTTCACAAAAAAATGAGTTAACCAAAAATGAGATAATATTAAAAAGCAATCATTTCCAACCACAACATTAACCCAGTACCGTGGCTGTTTCGTCTACGGATCCCAATAAATCTAAATTGATCAACTTCATTTCGGTAAATCTTCGGACGTCCTGACATGCATCGAGCTTCTTTTAAAAAAGTTTCTCCCAGCTGTTTTGCAAATCTGCCCAAATTTGTACTTCTACATGTATTTCCACTACGAGTAATAGCCACAAAATGGTTAGGCGTGAATGGACACCAGCCGAAGAGAAACAGCGATACGAATTTCAACAAACACACCCAATAGAAAATATAACGAATGTAATTTAGAATGGGTCCCAAAAAGGCTCTTTTGATTTTTTATCGTCAATATCGATCAGTTTGGTTAGTACAACTACAAGCAAAACAAACGGACTCCTCACCTTTGGATTTAAACATCGGAATTAAAATTTGCTTATTTAACTGAATTTTAATGCATGGTATGTGTAATAAACACAGAACGCGATGTGTGTTTGTTGATCGGTGGGTGTTTTTATTCTAACGAGTTGGAATGGCGTAGTCATATTTCACGAGAGCCTACTCGTTATGTAAAACACCCACCGATTCAAACACACATCGCGTTCTGTCTATTTACACCTCCTCCAATTTTGTCGCACACCTACTTCAACAGTGACAAAAGACACCCATATAGAAACTAAAAACACAGGGCAAAGGATAGTTGAAATGATATATAGGTATATTTGAATGCTTATTGACGCAACAATCTGAACGTTATGACGTCAAATGTGACGGAGGTGCTGAAAACGTAAAAATTAAATTCAACTTTCGAAAGATTTGACGATATGACCTTTTAGTATTCATGGCCTCAAATACAAAGCTGAAAAAATCAGACACCGGGGACATGACGTAAACAGCTATGGAGTACACCCCTTCCATTTATTATTTATTGGTGCTTAACGCCACATCAGCCGCTGAGGCTATAAAGTGTAGGGTTTAATATATTCCCAGTTTACAAAAGAAACGGGAACGGGAATGAAATTACCTTCAGAACCGGGAACCAGGAAATTTCCAGAATAATATCAAGTAAATTTACGAGAGTAACAAGACGTATTTATTTTCGTGAAAATAATGAACATATTTTATTGGCAATCTATCATCGCCATTCCGAAAAGTTATTTTCCTGAGAGAAGTGTGAACACCCAAATCCGCTTTCAACTCGTCTTCATTTTAAGAATGGCTAGCTTTATTATCACTACCTCGTGTCTTCAACCCTCTTTTTACTGCTGTCACCAGTCTCCCCTGCTTGAAGCAGATGAGAGTGGTGACGGCAGTGAAGAAGGACTTGATGTTGAAGGAGGTAGTGAATAGTGAGTTATACTAGTGATTCTGAAAATGAAGAGGAGTTTGAACTTTGAAACGAGTGAAAGTCTTGCTGTTGGTGAGAGGAGTGAGTCGGCCGGAACTATTAGAGAGCCACAGTGATGTGGTGAGAAAGGATCTTCAGGAATCAGGATTATAATAAGTTCAGGCGTGGAACTGCTGACGAAATCTAAAAAGTTACGTTGGTGCAGTTTTTCAAATTACAAAACGCAGTTCAACACGCAAACAGTGTTAATCGTGATTCTCGGATCCGTGCTATAGATTTCCCGGGTATCGTGACCGGCTTTCGGAACCGGAACCCTGGAATTTGGATTAAACCTGAATAAAGTGGCGATAAACGGTTGTGTGGGATAAAAGATTCATCCAGTAAAGGGGAATATTTTTTTTAAAAACATGAAAACTAAACATTAATGTGACAGTGAAATAAATTGCGAAGACCGCAATGAACTGGAGGAAGAGAATTTACTTCATCCAGTCTGTGTGAAAAGGGTTAAAGCATCAGGTTAAAACTATATAGAAAGAGAATTTAAGGAGGCTAATTTTCGGGAGTAAAGCATCTTTTAAACAAATCAGAAATGGATTTTCGTTAACAGTATTTACAGGATATTCATACAGGAATCAAAACAGTTTTTATAAGAAACCAGAAAAGGCATATATGTGCACAACATTTAAAAGATTCGACCAAGGAAGCGAAAATTGACATTACAGTCTCTGTCATTTATTTGAATAATGAGATACATGGATAATCTTCAGAATTGCATTAGTTGTTATAAAATGCAATTCCTAATAGTTCTGAAAAATATGTACTTAATGACCTCCGTTGACTGAATTGAGGTGGACCACATTTTGAACCTCCAGCAAGTTTTAACTCATTCGGTGTAGGTCCCATGTCTATAGGTCATACCAAGCCAGAAGTATGAGCGTAAACCACTTTAAAAATATTGGCTCCACCAACTCCGGATCTGCGCATATATTTGTAGATGATAGCAAATATTCATATCAGCTAGAAAATGTTAAGGTACATGGTACCTCTGGAAAATATATTGCAAGTAAAAGAATTCAGCAATGTTGGAATATAGACGTAGAAAGGACTTAAAGGCCACAAGAGCCTATCTGAAGACTTATTGGCATTGGCAAAATACCGAGGTCCTATCGATGCCCATGCGTGTTTAGATCAACATTGTGAGAACTGAAAGTGTTATTATTCCTGCATTGCAAATGTAAAAGTTTAGAGACCCATACTAAGATACTGAGAGGGTTAAAATAATCCCGTTAAATTCTCCATTTTAACTCTTTAAAAAACCCCAGCTCATTCCAATGAGAGATCATAAGCAATGTTTTTTCAAGCAAGAATGAAAAAATAATGAAAATTGAAGGAAAATGTCTGTGAATAACGCTGACTGGTTTTCGCCTTTATGTTGGGCAAAGGGTTAAGAATGCCTTACTGTGGAACGTACAACTGAAAAGGTGTCCCATTCCATAAAGAATTAAATGTTATAGAAAGGAAAGAGTAAAACATTCGGTAGCCTTGAGTTATATGAAAGGTTTTCGTACTCACATTGAAATATTAAGAGGGTTAAAAACAGACCATTCAAATATTCCATTTCATTACTTTATAATTGTGATAGGTGTTTCGAGAAAGCCACACAGCACTCCATTCCGAAACCTGTCGATCCTGAGTTGTGAATGAGAATAAATAAATATTAAAAATGCTTTGAAATGTGAAGGGTTCTTTACTCAACATGGTTTCAGAATTAATTTTGTAACATTATATTAAATAAATATACAATGCTATTCTATGCAACAGTTACAGCTTTCTCTGTGACCTCTTTGTTTATGAGAGATTCTCTAAAGTTTTAAATAATGGCTACTGCTTCAGTGAACTCATTTGCCAGTACAGTCTATCAGTATAATAAAAACATTAAGATAGGATTGATTATATTCGGGTTATCATGTTGACAAACAGTGCATAGATGGCAGAAATATTACATCTGCAACATCAAGCCATGCCTTCTGCGAATATTATTTATTTATTTATTTATTTATTTATTTATTGGGTTTATCGCCACTTTTGACAATCACTGTCACCTTGTGTCGGACAGTTTTACAGGTGGAGGAAGCCGATGTATCCTGAGAAAACCACCAAGTAACGGCGAGCAACTGTCAGGCTCCTCAAGAGACTGAGTCCACACAAGCAGGGTTAGCATTGATTGAAGACAAGTACACCATCAATGTGCAGTACGCGTTAGTGCACAATGCCACCGTGCCCCCACTTGGGGTAAAATACCTTGCTCAAGGACACAACACGTTTGCCACAGCTGGGATTCGAACCGAGGACCTCTCGGTTTGCAGCCTTCGCCCCTACCCACCAAGCCACGACGCCCCTTCTATGAATGTTATTAGAATACTTTTTAGGCTTACATTCGGGGATAAAATAGTTTTAAGGAAGTCACAAATAGGTTTTCGTTAAAAGTAATTAAAGATATTCATTCATCGGATCAATTTTTCCAAGAAACCAGAAAAGGCATATATGCGCACACCATTCAAAGGGTTGTTCGATCAAAGGAATGCATTAGGGGCCCAACCTTGTGATTTTCAGCAATTCTCAATAATGCACTCAATGCACTCAATGATCCCTGGGTGTCCTCAGTGACCTTGACCCATATCGTGGGCCTCTATTGAGTGTGGACTCATTTGGTGGTAGTCCCAGGTCTATACGTCAGTCAGTCCATGCTTGAGATATGAGATATGAGTGTGACACACTTTCAAAAATTTT
Source organism: Pictodentalium vernedei (assembly GCA_031216915.1). Classification (NCBI taxonomy): domain Eukaryota; kingdom Metazoa; phylum Mollusca; class Scaphopoda; order Dentaliida; family Dentaliidae; genus Pictodentalium; species Pictodentalium vernedei. Next base: position 457,681,721 of record CM062293.1, on the reverse strand, counting down.
GACTGCGCCCACTTTTTTGTGTAAAATGCACGCATGAACTTCGGGAATGCATTAGGGGTCCAAAAATGTGATTTCCAACAATTCTGAAAATGCACTCAATGACCCCTGGGTGACCTCAGTGACCTTGACCCATATTTCGAACCTCCATCGAGTGTCGACTCATTTGGTGTTGGTCCAGGTCCATAGGTCATATCACGCCTGAGATATGGGCGTGACCCACTTTCAAAACACCTCCACGGACACCCCAACATAAGGCGAGGAGTACTTGTGACTTTCTGTCAGTATGCTGAAGTTCAACGAGATAGGACAATTCGTTTTCTAGTTATTAGATAAATATACAATTCTATTCTATGCAACAGTTTCAGCTTTCTCTCTGACCTCTTTGTTTATGAGAGATTCTCTAAAGTTTTAAATAAGATAGGATTGATTGTATTCGGGTTATCATGTTGACAAATAGTACGTAGAAGACAGAAATATCACAACTACACCATCAATGCATGCCTTCTATGAATATTATTTATTTATTTACTGGGTTAACGACTTTTTGGCAGTCACTGTCACCTTGTGTCGGAAGGTTTTATGAGTGGGGGAAGCCGGTGTACCCTAAGAGAACCACCGAGCAATGGCGAGCAACTGCCAGGCTCCCCAACAGACTGACTCCACACAAGCAGAGTTAGCATTGGTTGAAGACAAGTACACCATCGATATGCGGTACACATTAGTGCATAATGCCACCTTGCCCCCACCTTGGCAATGGGGTGAAGTATCTTGCCAAAGGACACTACATAGTTGCCGCAGCTGGGATTCGAACCGAGGACCTCAGGGTTAGCAGCCTTCACCTCTACCTACTGAGCCACGACGCCCTTCTATGAATGTAATTGCAATACTTTGGAGGCTTATTTTAGGGGATAAAATAGTTTGAAAGAAATCAGAAATAGGTTTTCGTTAACAGTATTTCAAGATATTCATTCAGAAATCAAATTAATTTTTCCAACAAACCAGAAAAGACATATATGTACACAGCGTTCCAGGGGTTCGATCAAGGGAGAGCACTTGGGGTCCAAAAATGTGATTTCCAGCAATTCTCAAAAATGCACTCATTGATCCATGGGTGACCTCAGTTACCTTGACCCATACTGTGAACCCACTTTCAAAACTTTTGACCACGTCCACGTTTTTCGTGTAAAAATGCATGTATGAACTTCGGGAATGCATTAGGGGGTCAGAAAATGTGATTTCCAGCAATTCTGAAAAAATGCACTCTGTGCCCCCAGGTGACCTCAGTGGCCTTGACCCATATTTTGACCCTCCCCACTGAGTGTCGACTCATTTGATGTTGGACCCAGGTCCATTCGTCATACCATGCTTGAGATATGAGCGTGACCCACCTTCAAAATTTTTGGTCACACCTACTTTTTTATGTAAAAATGCATGTATGGGAATGCATTTGAGGGTTCAAAAATGTGATTTCCAGCAATTCCGAAAAATGCCCACTTTCAAAAATTTTGACCACGCCACTTGTTTGCGTAAAAAAGACACATATGGACTTTGGGAATGCTTTAGGGGGTCCAAAAATGATTTCCAGCAATTCTGAAAAGTGTACTCAATGACCCCTGGGTGACCTCAGTGACTTTGACCCACATTCAAAACACCCCTACGGACACCCCGGGAATCTGAAAAACATTATTTTGTATCTCCATCAAATGTCGACTCATTTGGTGTTAGTCCCAGGTCCATAGGTCATACCACGACTGAGATATGGGCGTGACCCACATTCACCCCCCCCCCCCCCCACGGACACCCCTAATGCCTCAGGAATCTGAGAAACATTGTGTGCCGAGAACTTGTGACTCTCAGTCAGTATGCTAAAAATCAACGAGATAGCACAATTCGTTTTCAAGTTATCGTGCGGACAAAAAAGTGCTGAGAAGACAGAAGACAGAAGAAGAAGAAGAGAAGAAGAAGAAGAAGAAGAAGAAGAAGAAGAGAAGAAGAAGAAGAAGAAGAAGAAGAAGAAGAAGAAGAAGAAGAAAAGAAGAAGAAGAGAAGAAGAAGAAGAACAACAACAACAACAAGAACAAGAAGAAGAAGAAGAAGAAGAAGAAGAAAAAATATACATACAAAGTCTGTGTGTTTCACACAGACTAATTAAAACTAAAAGCCTCCCTCCACCTCACTGATTTGAAAAATTAATTGCTCGAAGACCAAATGTGTTTTTTTATTTGTCCTATAATATATGTTGTGTTTATTTTAAAAAATGACTTGAAGCCGAACATTCTTTGTTAGCAAAATCAGCTGTTGAGAATATGCAAAAAGTTCAATTCTTCAATAACGACAGTGTGAATATAATTTGTTTATCCATTCATTGATCATATTTCTCAGACAAATTCGTCCAAGAAAAAACAACAAAAAACACTGCTATTTACGTTGTCCAGGTCGACAAATTCACCAACTATTTGCACGGAACTGACTGGTAGTTAGGTCTGCCTTTTGCGACCAACAAAAACAATATGGATATTTCATAACTCACAAAGCTGATAAAACAGGGGCCGTACCCTAACTAATTTACCTTTATTTTAATGTGGTTAAAACAATAAAGACAACTAAAACTTATTAAAAGGATTGATTTCTTCGAGAAACGAGAGAATCTGATTGGAAATTATTCTGGAAAAATGTTCTCTCAAAGACGGTATATTATAACATTTCCGTCTGATGTCATTAAAATCAGTACAATCTAAAAGCTTTTAGATTGTTCTGATTTTAATGACATCAGACGGAGATATAATATACCGGGTACGGCCCTTGTTTTATCAACTTTGTGGATCAAATTTGGCAATGTTCGTCTTCAATTATTCCTCCAGTTGCCAGTGACAATACGCGACCAGAATGTGTTCCCTTGGAAATGTTAATGTCCTTTGACAGCTGAACTCAACTGTCAAAGGGCATTAACATTTCTCAGGGAACACATTGTGGTCGCGTATTACCCTCCAACAAAAAGGAATGTGAAAGTCGTGAATGACCAATTTGACACCGTGTCAACATTACATGGTCTTTTCTACAAAGGTTACTTGATGCATTGGCATTTGGTCGGAAGCGATGGAGACCCCCTCCCATTTGCTCACCGCCCTACCCACAAACTACAAAACATACTACAAAACATAGCTCTAAATTTATATCACTGGCGGCTGGAAGAATAATTGAAGACGAGCATTGCCAATTTTGATCCACATTACCTGAAGCTTTTTAACACTGTGACGTAAATGCCTATCCAGAAATGTAATTTTCACTGCACGAAATCGAAAATCTATGGACGTTTTAGTACTTGTGGCTCAAAATACAAAGGTGAAAATATTTTGAAAATCCTACGTCAAACACCCAAGGTATGATGCCATCGGGCTTATTATTTCACCAGTTAACCCATTTGGGGAGTTTTAATTAAAAACACTACACTTTTGATTCCAGTAGCTCTAGGTTTCATTGTGATGTAACACCAATAATAGTAAAAACCTCGCCCTCTGGTTGGATGAGAGCTGGCGAAGTTTCTGTTATGTTTACGGCTCTAGCAGCAAATGTTACCGTCTGACGCCACTACGCGAAATATTTGAAATGACGTCGCCCATTTCGTAATTGCTTCATCAACGGAGTGACTGGCAAGCCGCTTAATTTTTCTGGATTTTTCACACGTGTAGCAGACAGTGTTCCGAATGAAGTGTTGTTTAAATTACAAACAAATTTACGATTTGAACTGAGATGGAATGACTTTATCTGATTAATTGATTATTTATACACTTCAGTCGTGGGGTACACGATAGGTTTATTTACTAAACTTGTGATCGTTAAAAGTTACCTTGAACAAGGTAACTTTTAACAATCACAAAATCAATAAATAAGCTTCTCGTGTTTCGCGATGTAGGTTTTGGGCTGTGGTTAGGGTCGTATTGGAACATATACGTTATTGTGATAAATTGACGGTAACATGGGCTGAGGTTTGCGGCTCGGAGTGTATGTTCAACTTCGACGCTTCGCGTCTCGTTTGAACAGACAGTAACATGGACTGAGGTTTGCGGCCCGGAGCGTATGCTCAACCTCGATGCTTCGCGTCTCGTTTGAACATAAGCCCAGAGCTGCAAACTTCAGATCAAGTTACCGTCAATTCATCACAATAACTTATAATGTTGAGATAAAAGTCGTTCTTCAACCAGTAGATCATAAACTCGATGCCCCAAGAAAGAAGAAAAACATCCGTGGACAATATAGGTTATTCTGTTTGTTGACAGGGGACATGGTCTCACGTTCCCTGAATGAAATTTATATTCATCCAAGGCTTTAGCCGAGGTTGAATATATGTTTCATGCAGGGAACGTGAGACCATGTCCCCTGTCAACAAACAGAATAACGTATATGTCCCGTTCTTACACAAGTAAAATTGAAATGGAAAAAAAAATGATAAAAGTTAACACCTTACCGAAACAACGTCTGCTTTCTAATATTCGCTGTACAACAACAAATTTTAAAAAGATTCGAAGGAGGCGATTTCAGTTTATGTTACAGTAAATTAATCAAAAGAGACCTTATAATCTAATCGGTTTCATAAATAATTACCCATGTTTACATAACTAATCTTTTTGTATGTAATAACGGTACTTTTGTGTGTATTTTACTTCAGTTAAATTTATTTGTCTCAGTTGATTTCAAGTGAAAAAAGACATTGCGATGAACCGTTGCTCATGGCAACGAGACGCTTTCCTTGACAGTGGACACAAGAATCGCTGATAGTAGACATATGCGCGTGCCCGGCGACATAATATAAAATCAACTAGGCATTGACCAATCACTGCAAGGTATTGCGGTTGGTATCGGGACATAGATGCTAATCGTGATTTGTACATTCTTCCTTGTGTGAACATTCAGTCTAATGGGTTTATGCTTCAGTTTAGATTTAATATAAAGTGAAACGTTGGGTGTCTCGAATATATTTTAGTACAGCTTTGAATATCTTTTCATTTTCTTCATTTGACAAAAATGTTATTCCGAAAAGAAGTTGGCCAACACGAGTTATGTTGTATTTATCTTGAATGGGCTTTAATTGGAGTCTCGAGACTTCATGGAGACTACGAGTCAGAAAAAGTGACTCGCATCTTTTTCAAAGTTTCCACATCTACAGTAAGGTGAGGCACTGACATGGTTAGTATATGTGGCAAAGTTAAGATCACTACAACCATTACGTATTCAACAGTGCAGGATATTCAGTTAGCGTTTTCTGAGTTGAAATACGGTGGAGGTCTCGTTTTTGGTGGGGGGATGCGCGATTTAGCTACGTGGGTTGAGCTTATTGCCCTGACATCACCGCTAAAGTCATTCCAGTGATCAACAGCTGAAGGCACGCTGAAACCGAAATGTTATTTCCCTTTGTTTTCTTTTGGGAGCACGGTGGCTCAGTGGTTACCGCATTGGACTTCAAAGATGTCCACGGTTCGATCCCCTGCACTGTGTCCTTAGGCACACTTAATTCCGATTGCCCACGTGGGGACACGGTGGCGTTGTGTACTAAGGCATACCGCACGTCGATGGTGCCCCTGTCTTCAAACAATGCTAACCCTGTTTGTGTGGAGTTAGTACGTTGGGGAGTTTGACTTTTACTCGTCATTAATCGACGGTTCTCTCTGGGTATTCCGGCTTCCTGCACCCGTAAAAATGTCCATCACGACGTGAACCTGACGGTCGAAAGTATCATTAAACTCCTATAAATAAATAATAAATATTTGTTTTCTTTTAGCCCTTTACCTAACACGGATTCTTGAATAACTATTGTTTTTCATTTTTTGCGTCAAAAACATAGCTTGTGGACCTCACTGGAACTAGCTCAACGAGCTCGTTCCATGGGGGGGGGGGGAGGGGGTCATAAGCTATGTTTTTGAGACAAAAAATGAAAACAACTTAATGAATGGCCGGTTTTCCCCATTACGTTGGGTAAAGGGTTAATGCGGCATTGATCGTAGACTAGCTCTTCATGTATATGACCGAAATGCTGTATACTATCTGTGAAAAAGTGAAGAGGTATGTTTACACGTCCATTTGTTTATTTACACTTTCCTAACACTGCGCCTTGTTTATTTTTGGCAATTGTGCTAATCGATCGAATTGGACCAATGTTCTCCTCCTCAGTAACAGCACGATTTCGCCGCTACTGCCCTGCGAAAGATTTATGGGATAAACAAAATAAACGTATAGTGTTTTCAAGTAAAAGAAATATTCTATTCGTAGAATTAAGAATAAAACCGACTCGCCAGAGGCTCGTCGGTTTTATTCCTAATCCTACTCGTAGATTTTTTTTTTATTTGAAAACACTATACGTTTATTCTGTATACAAGATACCGTTCAACCTTATCAGTATTGATTCTCTGGATCGAGAGTCAATTCTGGCGGGATGCAATGAACGACGGAGGATTTGTGATAGGGTGCATTCGGTAACAACCCTTTCCGCATACCTTCCGAATATGGGTAGCATCACACCACAAAAAGTATATGCATGTTCTACATGACTCTGTAAGGATAAAGAATGTTTTTTTCTGAATCTCCGTTAGTTGCACATAGAAGAGACAGTAATCTGTGTGACATTTTAGTACATAGGAAAACAGCGAAGAATGTGCATCAAACTTTGTCAGGATGGATGCGACGTGTTTACTAAAATCAATGCGGATAAGGTTGAAAATGTGCATAAGTCAGCAAGTTTTACTATCAAGAAGAGCGCAAATTGTAAAACTTTCAATTTCATATATTGTATCTCATGTAAGGAGTGTGGGTCTGCAGTATATGAAGGAGAGAGCGAGCACTGTGTGAATGATCGTATGATTGAACATATGAGAGACGTGAGATTTCACACGAGAAACCAGCGTTTGGTCATCTTAATCAGAGCTTCCACCACGGAGTGCATGATATGGAAGCTGCAGTGTTAGAAACTGTTAGGGGGGCAAGCAAGAAAGACTGGTGCGAGAGGATTTCTGGATACGCAAGTTGGGGACCCGAGATGGAGTAGGATTCACTTGCCGTAAGAATGGTGTGGGAGTGACGCGTTGACGTGTGACGTTACATTTTGTACTAACGGTATCTTGTTATTCCGTGAATTGTTTCTGTACTGTGAAGATTTAATCTGACCCTCTGTTTGTTCTGCAATGATAAATGCCAAGCTGTGCACATGGGCGTTAATATTTTGAATATACTGCTTGTGTCCCTCGTTTGGACAATGGTTGACAGTGAATGTACTGTAAAGTGTTTTGCGAAGACAAGTGGGCGAAGAATTTCGGCCAGTTCAAGACCATATCAAAATTCTTTGTCTGCCTTTGTGAAGTCAACAGAAGAAACAAACTAAGAATTAACTTGTCTTGCTTTTTTGCCACGTAAAAATAGAATATACCCATAGTAGCTTGGTGTACCAAATGTTCACCCGAGTGGTGAAATGGTGTTAACCGCGAGCCTTTGATTTATACCATAATCGTCAGATTAATAAGAGTTTAAATGTTGAATAAATCAACATTCACACGTGCGATTCTGATTTTGTTTACACGAGCATCTACTGACGGTACTTCCGCTGGCAATGTTAGAGCCGAATCGAAACAGAAAACGAAACGCGCAAATTACGAGACCTTTTTTCATTTTAACAACATAATAACATACTATTTCGAGTTACGGATGCTTTATTAACACGAGACAACGTATGTTTGTTAATGTTTGGTATCTCATGAGGTAAACTTATTTAAAAACGTAATAAATAATTGCAGGTTTCATTTCAGTCTTCACGAGTGATAAATTTAGACAAGTTGCATTCAAGGCGAGGTCACCAAAGGTCAACTCGGATGTAGTTCCACTATAGGTGTAACTTTTAACTATTGAAATCCCATTGCTGGCGTGTTCGCCACGGTTGGTGTGTAAAGCTAAGAATTATGTCATAGTCTTGTTTATATATAGTAGAATAGGTAATCATGATATAAATGACCTTCACTGCGTCATAAGTTGTTTTGGGCCAATCGTGCATAGAGGTCTTTACCAAGCGTATTTTGATAATCGTCTTACATTATCAGGAAGAAGAGAGTAGAAACCTAAAATGGCAATTTACACAATAAAAGCATCCATTGTTACCAAACTTATAGGCCGATTCATTCGTTTTAAGTTTTTATGTCATGTAATCTGCTGGATTTTCTAAGTAGACACAATTTTCAGATTTATTTATTCAGTATTTCTTACTATTTTTATAGCACTCCCATGTTATGATGATAAGGGAACGCAAAGATGTTTCTGGTTCACAAATGTACGTACTGGAATAGGCAACGTAGAAAGTAAATGCCAAGAACGTAATTCGGAAATAGCAGCAATCGATAGCCAAGGATTATCTGATCACTTGATGTCCATTATGTGAGTAGAAAAGATATCTTCCCACTGGGGAAGAACGTAAATGCACACTTAACCCTTTACCCAACGAATCGGCCGCACCCGCCCGCGTAACATGCAAATTCAGTAGTTGAAAAAATATTATTTTTAAAAAAATTCAACAAAACCATATCATGTGACCCCTCGTTGGAACGAGCTCGTCGAGCTCGTTCCAACGAGGTGTCACATGATATGGTTTTGTTGGATTTTTTTTAAAAAATTGAAAAAATGATATTCAAAATAATAAATTTTGATATCGTCTGCGTTGGGTAAAGGGTTAACATCATTATTATTACAAAAACAATTTGTGTGAGATAGGCCACCTGCTTCGACCGAATTAATGAATGAATGATTTTATTTCGAAGTACAACATGTTTACAAATACCAACTATAGACAGCAACATACATTTATCTGAAATAGGTCCACAAGGAAGGTTGTTCCCGATTCGCTTGTTACCACTACAAAACTTGAGACGACTGTGTCCGCAAACAAGCTGATTGTGTCCGCAAAATCTGAGCAGATTGTATCCGCATGTGTAATGCGTCCGTAAAATACAAGTCTGTTGTGACTATAAGTCCGCTTGCCGGACCAAACGTTTTGTCCGAATATTGTAGGTCCTGCCTGATGTGTTTCCCTTATATAACAGTCCCTCCCCGCGACTGGAAAACAGAAAATGTTTGCTAAGAATCAGACTCAAAAACATTATGCATTTCAGGCACCCATATTGTATTTTGTTCGAAACTTTATGGTGTTTCATCGTCTAATAATACTTTCTTCTGCCCTGAATTGCTACTTTCTGTCGGAATCGTTATGACTTCCGGAAAATAAGTTAAGAAAACTATTCACAACACTGAAGATGCCTGTATTTGCTCTAAAATATTTTCACCACACACGAAAAAATGTTTTGTGTTCTGTCTCATATTAACTATATGACATAGCCTGGCACAACCCGGTGCCCATTAATTAAAATTTTGCTGATGATGATTTTTACTACCTGGTAAACGCACGCGTGGATATCACTGCCCACGCATGGATTACTACCAGTCAATGCCGGCTATACTGTAATCTTGGATATTTAGCTTTTCAACTTCTGTATCGTTGTGTTTCTTCTAACATTCGATAAGGTACATTTTTTCATATTTTACTTAATAATTTATTTGCAAAATTTGTTGCAAATCCCCTTGCTGGGACAAGTGGTCCAAGTAATAGTAAAACAATACTGATAATTAATCACGTTTTTTATTTAAATGTGTTTTTAGCTCACCGGACTTAAATTTAATTTCAGTTAACTTTGAAGTGAATACTTGTACTGAGGTCGCATTTTGGTTTTTGTTTTCACATCAACTTGCTCAGCCCCATAGAGATGGGGTGGGGGAAAATGCTCTAATTTCTTTTTACAATCTTCAGTACAATTCTTGAGTACAATCACTTGATATTTGGTATGGAGCTTCCTTTTGAGGTGTACAATTTTGTTTGTTCAAACGACGTTCGTGAAGCAATATTTGCCTTTGTAATGGGAGGAGCAATATTTTTTGTCCGCCCGAAATTTCTATTTTTCTGAACCGATAGTCCGCTTTGAACCAGTTTGGTATGTGGTATTATTGAGTTAAGTACTTGATTCATGCAAAAAAAACTCTGTGTCCTCGTGGGAACCCAAGGTGATAAAATAAAAATATTTTCAAACACCCATATTTCCCAAACCGTATGGAACAGAGAACTGTTTTCTAAGCACGAAGCATCCTAACGACTAGAAGAATAGAATGGTGAAAAATTCCATCGGTTGTATCAGAGTGTTTTGTTGGAGGCATCGAAAAAATGCTGAGTCAGCATATTGGCAAAAATTAGAAAAAATCTTCTCTAAAACTATTGATCAGAATCTTTTGATATTTGGTATACAGCATTCATGGGGGTGGGGGAGCATGGGGAGGGGGCAGATACAAGTTTGTTTTTTAAAAATTAAGCCCCTTGTTTCATATTTGGGCTAAATACAGGAATCTGAATTTCAACTTAGGGCAATATGGGAAATAATCTTTAACAATCTTCTTCTTCAAAACCACCAGTCAGAATCTTTAATATTTGGCATACATCATTGTTATGCGGGTCAGATTCAAGATTGTTCAGATCAAGTTCCTCAGTAAATATCTGGGCTTCCTATGGGGACCGAATTTTATCTTAGTGCAATATGGAAATAATCTTAAAACTCTCCTTTCTCGATCCACAGCCAGAATCTTTTGATATTTGGAATGAGAAATAATCTGGATCCCTATTGGAGACCAAATTTTAACTAAGTCCACTATGAGGAATATTCTTTAAAACTCTTCTTCAGAGCCACCAGTCGGATTCTTTTAATGTTTGGTATACATCACATTGTTGCGAGGGCCAGATTGTTCAAATCAAGTCCCTCAGTTAATATTTGGTCTTCCAATGGGGGACTGAATTTTAACTTAGTGTACTATGGGAAATAATCTTTAAAAATCTTTTTCATTTGATCCACCAATCACAATCTTTTGATATTTGGTATACAACATCCTTAGGGAGGTCAAATCTAAGTTTGTTCAAACAAAGTTACAGGGATGATATTTGGGCTCCCTATTGGAGCCCGAATTATTACTTCGTCCAATATGAGGAATTAGCTTCAAAACTCTTTTTCTCCAGAACCACAAGTCAGCATCCTGTATACAGAAACCTTACAGAGGTCAGTACGAAGTTTATTCAAGTCAACTCCATCGGTTAATATTTGGGCTGTCTACGGGAGCCCACATTTCTTCTCAGATCCACCAGTCAGAATCTTTTGATATTTAGTATACAGCATCCTTGTGGAGGTTAGATCTAATTTTGTTCAAACCATAGTCACTGGGTTAATATTTAGGCTTACTATTTATGAGAAATAATTTGGCCATTAACCCTTTACCTAACTTGAAAAGCAGACGACACTTGCAAAAAACAAAAAAAAAAATCTTAAATAGCAATTTTTTTCATTATTTGTCTCAAAAACATAGGTTATGACCCCTCGTTGGAACGAGCTCGACAAGCTCGTTCCAACGAGGGGTCATAACCTATGGTTTTGATACAAAAAAAAATAAAAATAATGAAAATTAATTGGCGATTTTTAAGAATAGCGCTGGCTGATTTTGGCCATTACGTTGGGTAAAGGGTTAAATGAATCAGTGATATAGATATAACTTAGGAGCCCGCCGTTTGCGCCTACCGAGAATTTCGCCAGAACGTTCGTGTTCTGTCGGATTTTTTTCCGTGACCAATTGTCCGTTCACCCTTGAAATATCTGCCAGTTCATTTTGTAAAATTCGTTCAATTTATTTTGATCAGACAGCTAAGTAATTCCCTCTCCTCAAACTAACGTTTTGGCACCACTTCACTTTGTTTGGCACTAAAGTACCCAGAATGCCTACATTGGAGTATGGCGGTACTGTGTATTAACTGATAACAGTACTGAATTAAATTTAGTCGACAAGCTTTCTTCACAAATCTTTGCCATGTTACAATTTGACTAAACTGCAGGAAATAATAACACAACACAAACTTTTTAATTAGCTGATAAGTTTAGAACACTCCATCATTATATGACAATTTGTGGAAAGTATTTGTCAAGGAACAAGCAGTCAGAATGTTATTTTTATTTTGTAGATTTTTGACTCGAATCTGGTGTGTTTAAATATCCCGGGTAAACAAATCTAAATGAGGAACTTGGAATTTCCAAGGGACCTCGACTCCGGTGCATTCCACCAACGATGACGTGATTTATTTAGACGGGTTCCTTCCCTGTTTGCCTTGGAAACGAAATCGAACGTGTTTTATATAACCACATGTGCGATACAACTTTATTATTATCATTCAGGCGGAACAGTGGAAATTTACATTAACCCCCTGCACACTGATGTCAAAATATCTAAATTTCAGGCAGAAAAAATTTCCCATAATGCAACTAGAAATTTAACCAATTCAATCTCGTTTGACAGAGCTCATTGAGCTCTGTCAAACGAGATTGAATTGGTTAAATTTCTAGATGCATTATGGGGAAAACAGCTTCCTGAAATTTTGGTATTTTGACATCAGAGTGAAGGGGATTAATGGGTGTGTGATAAAATATGAAGAACATCCACAGTGTTTGAAGCCTTCAAGTTGCAATACCTCCACTTTAGAGTAAACCCAAACATGGGCTTCCAGCACTCAACCGACTAAGGAGTACTGCATGTTGATGGAGCATTTGTCTTCAACCGCTTGTTCTGAGTTAGTAAGCTATAGAGTAACAGTTGTTTGGTTGTTCTCTGGCGTTCTACACCAGTAAAACTGTCCAATACGCTGTGGTCCTGTGTGTTGAAAAGGGTCCTTAATTCTTTGAACCCAAACGCCCGCTTTTCTGGTCTAGGATCGTGATACAGCCTGAATTCATAAACTAGATAGTTGCTCAATGAATTGTGTGACAGACACTGTTTATTACACACGTGTAAACATGTTTCCAAGTACCATTGTTGTAATTATTTTTCAAGCTAAGTTAATTGCAAGTGCACGTACTTTGGTTGATAACAAGGTCTAACAATACAACAAAAGAAGTATAAAAGACCAGAAGAACGTATTTCCCCATTTTATTTATTTGTTTATTGGTGTTTAACACTTTACATAACGAATCGTCCGCATCCGCCCGCGTAATATGCAAATTGAGCAGTTGAAAAAATTAAATTTTTCAAAATATTTCAACAAAACCATATCATGTGACCCCTCATTGGAACGAGCTCACATGATATGGTTTTGTTGAATTTTTTTGAAAAATTAAAAAAAATGGTATTTAAAATAATAAATTTTGATATCGTCTGTGTTGGGTAAAGGGTCAAGGTCATAACTTATGCACAATGGCTAATTGTAACCGTGACAGTTTTATGAGTGGAGGAAGCCGGAATACCTGGAGAGAACTACCAAGCATCGACGAGCAACTGTCAGCTCCTCTACATTCTAACTCTGTTCAAGCTCCGCTCAAGCAGGGTTACAGCGGTTGAAAACATGTGCACCATCGACGTGCAGTACGCCTTAGTACACGGCGTCATTATGCCCCCATGTAGGCAACAGGGATAAAGTGCCTTGCCCAAGAAAACAATGCGGGTCGTCCCGGACGGGGGGTCGAAATCGGGACCTCTAGCATAGAAGTCCAACAGTCTACCACTGAGCCACCGCGCATCATATTTCCCCAATACAAGTTAAAATGTCTAGACCAAATACAAATTGATAATTATCTCATATCCAGTAGCATATTATTCTGTTCCATTACTGTTGGCTGCCCAAACTTTCACTCTCAATCCACTGAGAATTTAAAAAAAACTTGTTAAATAGCTGATAAGTTATTGAAGTCTCGACCTCGTCTCTAGATCGTATATCGAATCATCCTAACGGACTTGTCGAGTTGTTCCCAGAGACAAGGTCTCGACTTCAATTTGGGCTGCACGATATTCAAAACAGAATACCGGTATTCAAAAAAAAAAAAAAAAAAAAAAAAAAATACCGCGGTATATCGAAAACAGAAATATGAACACAAGTACCACAATCGAGACTCGAGGCAACACAGTCGGAACGAATTAGCATACATTGATGATGCGGTTCGAAAAACCTTTACCGAACGCAGACGATATCAAAATTTATTATTTTCAAAATTAATTTATCAGATTTTCCCCAAAGATATCAACAAAACTATATCATGTGACCCCTCATTGGAACGAGCTCAACGAGCTCGTTCCAATGAGAGGTCACATGATATAGTTTTGTTGACATTTTTGAAAATTATTTTTTCAACTGCTGAATTTGTATATTACGAGGGCACAAACAGACGATTCCTTGGATAAAGGATAATATTATTCATTCGGGGCTACAGTTAAAAAATTCAAGATATCTTGAAAATTAAATTGTGGGTAAATAAATAATGACGATATACCGATATTTTTGTAATTACAGCGGTATTCAATCGATATTGGTTTAAATACCGGTATATATCGGTTTATCGACATACCGTGCAGCCCTAACTTCAAGACAACATATCAGAATCCAACATGGTGGTAATAACTGATATTTAAATCTGAATTTGCTTCTTGGCTTTTTCATCTACGTAAACTCTTACTCTGGGGAACAGCTTTGAGTAATTTTTACCCACCAGTCCAGATCAGTATCCAGGGGCGCGGTGGCTCAGTTGGTAGAGGTGCAGGCTGCAAGCCGAGAGGTCCTCGGTTCGAATCCCACCTGCGGCAACCGCGTTGTGTCCTTGGGCAAGACACTTCACCCCGATTGCCTACATGGGGGCACGATGACGCTGTGCACTGAGGCGTACTGCACGTCGATGGTGCGCATGTCTTCAACCAATCTAACCCTGCCTGTGCTGCGGTGCAGAGTTCAGAGTTACGATGTTGGAGAGCTGACAGCTGCTCGTCGTTGCTCGGTGGTTCTCTCCGGGTACTCCGGCTTCCTCCACCCGTAAAACTGTCACGGTCACGATTAGCCATTGTGCATAAGTATGTGACCTTAAACACCAATAAATAAATAAATAAATAAATAAATAGATCAGTATCCACACAAAGTTTACAGGCGAGATATTTTAATGGTTCGATACAAACACAGAAACCTATCCAAATCCATACTCAGTTGGGGCCCATATCTCTTTGAAAACTGTGTATGGATGTTTAGTCTGCACGTAGTATGTGTCTCTTCAAATATTCATTAGGAAATTTAGAATCCATACTCACACTTAAAAATGAGAGCAACTTTATAGGTTATTCATGGTACCTTGTTCTGAGGTTTGCGGCTTAGAGTTTATGTTCCCCTGAGACGCGAAGCGTCGAAGTTGAAATACGCTCCCAGGCACAAACCTCAGACCATGTTAGCGTCAGTTCATCACAATAACGTATATGTTCTAGTGAGACCCTACACATGGCTCAAAACCCACATCGGAAAATTATAAAGACAACTTCTAATGATAAGTTTTTAAATAAACCCGAGTTACCTCCCCACGACGAAATGTTACCTCCTGTGTACCCCACGACCTCACATGACAAATAGTCAATAAAACAGATAAAGATCGAAGGTATTCCATCTTAATTGACATCGTAAACTGATTTGAAATTTAAATAACACTTTATTCGGAACATCGTTTGTTGTACGTGTGAAAAATCTAGAAACATGAAGCGATTTGCAAGGCACTCTGTTGGTGAAATAATTCACATGGTGACATCAAATGCTAACATAAGCTACTGGAGCTGTAAACATAGAAAAAACTACCCGATCTCTCACCACCTTTAAATTTGTTCACAGCAATGCATGATATCGCCAGTTTAGTTTATTTAGAAGTGTTCTAAGGTAAAGTAATCACGTAATACATTTATCTGCACGAAAATTCTCGTGTTCATGTCTCTTTAACTTTATCTCACCTGACAGATGTGATTTTCTTTTAACCTTTTCAGACCGCCATATATACATGATGCCCAGTATTTTTTCATCAACGTTAGAAAATCTGGTGCAACGTGGACGAAACTTGATGGGAATGTTCTTGCCTGGCAGAACTTTGATGGTAGACCCGGTGCAATAGACAAGACATGTGCTCTTGCGGATTGCAAAAACGATCTAAAGTGGAACAAGCAAAACTGTATGAGCCTGCTGGGATATGCTCTGTGTGAAATTACGCGTAAGTTCTTATATTAAAGGTTTTAAACTTTTGCGTCACAGATTGATTTTTACTGAATGGCGTTCGTAAAGGTTATAAAAAATATGAATATAAAGTGTGACATATTTTCCGAGTTTCTGCCACTAATGTCAAGTGTCAATGTAATGTCAAGCAATTTACAAATTGGACAGTTGAAAACAAATTAAAAACATCTCAACAGAACCATATCGTCGAACTAGGGTCCTGCGAATATTCGATTCGATATAGATACCATACGTATGCTTCGAGATCGATCCCGAATCAGTCTCAGGATTCGATTTTTTCGAATCTCTCGTACTAACTTCAATTTGTTACATTTCCAACAAAAATAGGATAAAACTGTCATTAGAAAATTCATTCATGTAGGCTCAATTCCTATTTATTTGAGTAATTGACAATGTTTAATCGTCAGGTAAGGTGTGAATTTGGCCCAGAACATTATCCATAGTTTTGGTTTTTGAAGGCTTAACTTGTTACTATTCACGTTCTTAAGAACGTGAATAGTAACAAGTTAGGCCTTCAAAAACTAAAACTATGGACAACAGGCCTAGCTGTTTCAGCGACGGTGCTACAGAGAATATTTAGTTATTGGTGTTTAAGGTGTTCACTCCGTCACGTAAGGGTCATCACAGTGTTCCGTAACTTCCGTTTGATGCAATATGAAATAACTTGTCTTTTAAGATTCGATTCGGGATTCGATTCGATGTCGATATCAGAGACACCATTCGATTCGAGATTCGATTCGAAAAGAAATTTGTGATTCGCAGATTCCTACGTCGAATTCATTCCAATGAGGGCTCGCGTGATGTAGTTTGATCGAATATGTTTTAAAAATTAAAAAAAATAGTTAAAATAGCTTTGTATATCGAGAGCGTTGGAAAAAAGGGTTGATCGCTTAGCATTCATTTTGAACAGACAATCCTGTACAAATTAGAAGCAAGATTTACCAGAAAAAACCCCATTTTTTTAGGTAACATTTTTCAGCTTTTTTCAAGCCGGTGAATTGTTAGGAAAGACTGGAAAGAGAAAATCAGAGAACTACGATCGGGGAACTTCGGTACCAAAGAGTTTACTTAAAAAACTACTGAGATTAAAAGTATTTGCACTATATAACAAATTAATTAACTGGACTACACTGCTAAAAATATAGGTTCTCTTTAGAACCAAAACTGGTTCTAATCTTGTCCCTGAGATGGAACTAGTTCTGTTTAAACAGTATTTATTTCAAATCAAATAAATTTACAAAGATTAGCATTCAATTTTAATAGAATATTACATGAACTGAAGTAGATTCAGCAGTAAACGTGGAGCTTATTCAACGCAGTCGCCAAACATTTTGAAACAAAGGAGATATGAACAGTTGGCATATCGAACCAGTTTTGGTTCTGTATAAAACCTAAACTGGTTCGATATGCCAAGTGTTCAGATCTCCTTTGCTTAATAATGATTTGTGACAACCTCGTATATGCTCTAAACTTACGACTGAAACCCCCTCAATTTATGTTTAATTCTGTTAATATTTAATGTTAATCTTTATAAATTTATTTGATTTGAAATAAATTCTGTTTAAACAGAACGGGTTCCATCTCAGGGACAAGATTAGAACCACTTTTAGTTCTAAAGAGAACCTATATTTTTTGCAGTGTATATTTAAATACGAAGCACTGGCGAGAGTCGGAAACCATGCTCTCAGACAAACGCTCTTCCAACCGGTCATTGAAATTAAACTATTTACTGATCTTAACCGGTGTCCAAAGGAACAACTTCCAAGTAACATTATTAAAATTGAACAATAATTCTTTTGTAGCCATATTAATAACTCTTAGACGCTAATATTAATCAAATGTGTATTGTAATGAATTTGTATCAGTTAAAACATCATAATGCGTCAATTTATCCATTCATTAATTAAATCCGCCCATTATTATCAAATTATCTGAATTAACACATTGTTTCTAAACTCCATATTTTAGCCTGATGATAATACATCGCTGCTTCTAACAAATGATGCTTTCTGACATTTGTGGACATCTTTCCTGAATATTTTAGTTTTATTTGTCAGGCATGGTTCCTATTCAGTACTCTACTAAACATAACATGGAAACGAAACATATAGAATAAATAGGCCGTAGAGCCGGTAATCAGATTTAAACCACGAGTAGGATAAGGGATTTAACCACTCGGATATTTTAGTTTTATTTGTCAGGAGTGGTTCCTATTTAGCAATTGTAAACATAACATGCAAACGAAACATATAGAATAAATAGGTCCTAGGGCCGGTAATCAGATTTAAACCACGAGTAGGATAAATAGATATTATCATAACAGTGTGTTGATCCGTGTCGTAGTATCACGTCGAGTTGAGGTGGCAGATTTTCGGATCACACTCGCTGCCGCAGCGAGTGTGATCCGAAAATCTGGCCACCTCAACGAGACGTGATGCGAAGACACGGATCAACACACTGTTATGATGATATGTTTATCATATGACATTGTTTCGATGTCAAATTCACCCAAATTTGACATTTTAATTAATATGCGGTGAAAAGCCGGTTACAAAATAGCAGACGAAACAACAACGACTTCCCTAGTTTCGAAAACTATTCACGGAAACTCTCGGATATTTCCGTGGGAGTGTGATATGGATTTTTGATTTCCGTAAGAGTGTGATATGGACTTTTGATCCGGAAAAATCTCACCCGGTGTGATACAACAGTTTGGAAAACATCGTCAAACAGTAGTGATATTTAGGGTAAAAATGTCATAGTCATATGATAAGGGTTTTAACCACTCGGCTTACCGAGTGGTTAAAACCCTTATTCTACGAGTGATTTAAATCTGATTGCCGGCCCTAATACCTATTTGTTTTATTTATACCACCCTCTTAATAAATAAACGACTTTGTCACTTAAAATGGAGAAAAAGCGACACTTTCTATCGCAAACACATGTACGGTTTGTTCTCTTTACAACTGCACCTGTGGGCAGTACGACCGGCTGTATGTGGATGCTTGATTGACAGCTAGACACATCACAAAAGTTGATTGAATTTACATTGCTTTTTCAGTCAAACTATTATTAACAATTCTTAAATTTTATTTTAAGCATTTAACTGTAAGTATTTTAAACTTAATAAGTCATTGCACGTAGTAGATAGTACCGCAAAACGTCGCATGTTTGAATGAAACATCGCGAAGTGTGAATGTATCGAACTTGGCAAATTGCGGCACGTCTCGTCATGGATGAACTTCCTACTGTGGGTGTAAATTTTTTTACCCCGGGAGACGCTTTACATCGGTAGTGGGGTTAAAAACTAAAATTTAACATACATGCTTTTCACAGGTAGTAACATAGGCGAGCATGGTATGAAAACTAATTATACTGTACTCTATAAGTAACACAGATGAAGATATTCGTGCACATGCATTTATTCACTAAACAGGGTTTACCAGTTTGAATCTACTCAGTCTCTTATAACAGATGGTTCTCATTCAAAAGCAACATCTTGTATATCGCCATTTCAATACTCTGTGCGGGGCGTGATGGCGTTCCGGTAACCGGTTTACCGAAGTTAAGCAACGTCGATCCCGTTAGTTCTTGGATAGGTGACCGTCAGAGCGATCGATTCGGACTCCCACGTTGTATTCCTGGGCACTTAACACGATTTGTCCACATGGGGGCACGAGGACACCGTGTACTAAGGCGTACTGCACGTTGATGTTTCGCATGTCTTCAACCAATCTAACCCTGACTGTGCTGCAGTGTGGAGTTATGATTTTGTTGAGCTGGCAGTTACTCGTCGTTGTTCGGTGGTTCTCTCCGCCGGGCACTCCGGCTTCCTCCACCCATAAAACTGTCACTGACACGATATGACCTTGGCTGTTAAAGTGTCGTTAAACCTTAATAAATAAATAAATAAATAAATAAATAAATAAATAAATAAATAAATAAATAATGCTCTGTACCAAACAGTGTCTAACCCTGTGATGAAATGTGTCCATATAAAATGTTCAATATTTCATTTGGATTTCGAAACCTTTTATTTGAGTCATGTTTCCGTGAAAAGAATTGTGTTTCCGACGTTTTGGTAACTCCCTACAAACCGAATTACCAACATCCCTACCCACTTTATTTGCTGATGTTAATGCCATGTTAAAAGTAGATAAAGAAAACGTTTGTTTTCTCCAGTGAGGTTTCTTCTCAAAGAAAACGTATGTTTATTCGCAGTAGTTTTCTTTTAATATTCCAAACAGAGTCGCAATGATCCGTATGAATGTTTCCTCTACGCACACGAATCTAAACTTCTCTTTGTTTCTTCATGATGGAATCCAACTGACACAGTCGGTCTTTGGGGCGTGTTGTTGCTGATCTTGGTTTCTTGACACAAGACGCTGGTTTCTTCCACCGAAGCACAAGTTTGGTACGGGGCAGGTTCTCTATATTTAGGGAAATCACACCACATATACTTGACTCATAAATGTCCTTCCGATATCTCGAAGTGAGCTTTAAAGCCACTATATGCCCTGCTTACTCTATAAAACTATGACCCGGGAACTTCAGTCACGGATATACTTTGTATCGGGGATTGCACTTCAAAAAACAAATGAGACTAAAATCTTGACACTAAATAAGGAATTTATTTTACCCTTTACCTAACATGAAAAGCAGACGATACCTGAAACAAATTCTTGAATAACTAATGTTTTTCATTTTTTGTCTCAAAAACATAGGTTATGACCCCTCACTGGAACGAGCTCGTTCCAAAGAGGGGCCATAACCTATGTTTTTGAAACAAAAAATGAAAATATAATGAAAATTAATTGGCGATTTTTGAGAATAGCGCTGTTCGGTTTTGACCGTTACGTTAGGTAAAGGGTTAACTGGACCCCAAAATATAATGTCACTACAAAGTGTTGATGTCAGTCAACAGCCAGACTCTCGGTCAAACGTTCTTGGAACCGGTTATGCGAATTAAGTTATTTACATTAACAGGCTTCTATGTGAACAATTTCTAAGTAACATTATTAAAATAGAAAAATAAACATTGGTATCTATGAAAGAAGACGCTTGGAGTAATTAAGTGGGCATTGTAATGAATTGTACTAGTGAGAAAAAAACCATCTTAATTCTTCTATTCATTAAATAAATCAACCCGTTCTTATCAAAGTATATTGTTTTTAAACTCTGGGTTTTAGCCTGGCGTTAGTACTAGAGATTGTTTTGTGAATTTCTCTGCATTATCTATGTATTTATTGTTCCTCAACATACTAAATCCGCACATGCAGACTTAGCATTGATTGAAAGCAAGTACACCACCGACATACAGTACTTCTTAATTTGCTGTGCTGTAATATGCTGTTGGAAAAGTCTCAGAGATCCCTTCCAACAGGGCGTTACAGCAGAGATTTCCATCTCCAAAGTGAAAAACCCCGTTTTGTCACTAAAGGCAGCTCCATTCCAAAATTCATAGCACATCGGGTTTTTAAGGCACCGACACTTCTTAAATAGACGAAAGAAAAACGATGAAGCAAACCCAACAAAAGTCTCGGTTGAACATTTTCTTCGAAAATAGATTACCAGTAAAGGTATAGCAGTTAACTCCCTTCACTCTGATGTCAAAATATCCAATTTCAAGTAGCCATTTTTCCCATAATGCAACTGGTAATTTAACCAATTCAATCTTATTTGACAGAGCTCAATGAGCTCTGTCAAACACGATTAAATTGGTTAAATTTCTAGTTGCATTATGGGAAAAATTTGCACCTTGAACTTTAGATATTTCGACATCAGTGTGCAAGGGGTTAACAAATATATTTTGGGACAGACGGTGTTTGTCTTTATCTTTAGTATAAGATGACGGCCTTCCGGATAAATTTCTTAATTTTCTACACTATACTTTTCCACATTGTTGAGGTCCTTGTTGTGGTCGACTACGAAGAGAAGTTCTTGGCCTTCTGCTTGAACACAAATCAGTTAATCACATTATATTTTCAGTGCCTTCACAACTTGCTTTCTGGTGTCCAAACATTATGCGCAATTTAGAGTTCGTCCGAACACTGCAGTTTTTTGAACCTTTGAAAAAATGCCACAACTTACTGTTTTAGCTAGACCGTAAGCAGTTCCCGATTGGTATCGCTAATTCATAGAGTCTGATTCAACTCATATATCACCACACTTGGAATCACCTGTAACAGCTTCATGTCTTTAAACATACCAATTATCGGTCAAATTACTCTTTCCAAATACTGTCTGACGAGACAAATGGCGTTCATATTCTTGATTGCAGAAAAACGAATGGCTATTTTTATTTTGATAGATTCAGTGGCTTTCAATTACTGTACGGCCGCCGCGGACAGGGCACTTTTCCACGAGTGGGCAATATTTGCACATTGTGCAAAATGTTACCATAAAAGCCTATGCATTTTCCAGACGAGTCGTAAATTTTCCGAGAAAATGATTGGCGAGGGGAATGGGAATGCTTCCGGTATCGACCACACTGGAATTTACTCAATTTCGTCTCCCGAACTTCATTCTTTTTATGATTTCTAAAAAATACGGTTTATCAATATTCACTGCCTTTCTCACTACTGACCCTGTGGCCTATCACTGCTAGTACTTATATCTTTCCATCAGTGACTACTATCAATGCATTTTTTCTCTGCCCGTACTATCTACTAGAATTTCACTTCTCATATAAAACAACTAAGAGAGAGATTTTAAAAGGCAAGGTGGTTGGTAGCACGGAATGGAGTGCTGACCAAAAATTATTACTCCATCTGTATAGATCACTTATTAGATCCAAATTATATGTCGGTTGTGCGGTTTACGTGAAACGGGGCTTTGATAGAGCACGAATCGTTTCAATAAAAGTCACATCTTGGAAGAGAAAATAAAAGTTCTATACACACTTTGAACTGTACAAGTGTTTATTAAATTCTCCTGTTTCTTCCAATAAATACAAAGATGGAGTTACATCATTCACAACTAATCACAAGCTCTTCAAATATATAATAAGTAGACCCTGTAGTATATAATTACAAAGAACATAAATAATAGCACCGGGAAAAGAGAGAAGCCCTTCCCAGGACAGGATAAATAATCCTAATAGACATTATGTATATAAAATGGTTCACACGACAATCGGGCTGCATAACAACGGCCAATTGATCGCACGTGACCCATGATATATTACATACATGTAGAAAACAGGAACATTACCAGATTTAGAAATATAATAAACTTTATTCCAAAATAAATAGAAACAGTAGTCATGAATGGAATTCATGACGACGAACGAAATTGGCATGAATAAAAGATCAGATTAAAATGGACATACATATACACGATTGCATCTTGTAATTTTACAGACATCAATGATAAATATTTGCTTACCAAATCAAGACGATTTCGGTCGATACATATTTATATAAAATCATTGAAGAAGACATAAACACGAGAACATTGAAAATCCAACTGTCAAGACAAAATACCATGAATTATAGTCCAAGGGAAACAACCGCGTAGCAACACCCTGGAAACGGCGGAAAAACAAGGATCGTGAAACAAAAGATCGACAGACAGTCACGTGAAATTGACAGCGACAGGCTAATCACAGTGCATAGACAGGGGCACATATGCTCTCAATGAATTAGTACCCATGCAAATTAGTAACAATGCTTCATGCAATGTCATATTAGTTACTAATCATAAAAGATAATTGTTATGTATATAAAAATATATATTTATATTCAATAAATACCACTGTCACATACGGTTGTGCAAAAAAGGCGTGCCTCAAACCATTTGATGCAATTCTTAATCGTGGCATTAGAATTAGCTTGGGTGATTTTAGAGCATCCCAAATGGATTCAGTACTTGTTGGAACAGAGGAGCCTTCTCTTGAGAAATGCCGAATTAAACTGTCACTCCTCTATGTTTCTAACCTGCTTGCTAATCCATCGCTCTCTGATTATAGCTGTGTCTCAGACCCTCAAGATGTTGATTTTTTTAACTGTCACCGGAAACATATTCCTCCACCGGGAATTAGAATTAAACCCCATATGGAGTCCGCCAAAATTAAATCGGATATGATAAAAGAAAAACGTAAACCACATATTCCTTCTTGGCATCTTAACAAACCTACAGTCATTTTGGACCTTTCTTCTACCAAAAAGTCTGAAACAAATTCTTTTCAGTTTAAGCAGAAATATGCTGAAATAAAGTCCAAGTGTAGTGCATATGAAAAGATTCACACAGATGGATAACATAAGGTGACCAAGTCTCATCAGCCGTTGTTATTGGTGAACAGACCACCTCAATCCGTATACCAAATAGAAGTTCTGTTTTCACAGATGAAGTTAAAGCTTTACAATTTACACTTGAACACATCGAGATTGAACATAAAAGGAAGTCGATTATATTTTCCGACTCCTTTTACTCTTTGCTTGCTTTACTCAACCCCAAGTTGAAGGGCCCTCTCATTTTGGAACTTCATGTCTCACCAATATGATAACGTGTTTTGCTGGTTACCTTGACATGTTGGTATTTCCGGTAACACCAGGGCATATAGTGCAGTAAAACAAGCTTTAACCAAGCATCTCATTGATTTTAAAATTCCTTTCGGTGATTTTAAACAACACATCGATAAGTACATCAAATCTTTGTGGCAGGTGGAATGGGATGGAGTGACAAATAAGAAGCTCCGTCGCTTCCGAACTTCTATTTCTGATAATTAATAGTCTAGAAACCTTTGTAGAAAAGGTCAACGTCATTCCGACACGATGTCATATCGGGCATGCAGGCTGCAAGCCGAGAGGGCCATTGTGCAGAAATAAACACCAATAAATAAATAAATAAATATGGCAATTTTATAGTGTGCCGTCGTTGAGAGAACTCCTTTACACAATCACTTCTCGTCAGATTTTCTCATTTCTCCGAGAAATCAACCCTTTTTAATAAGTTTCAGTTTTTAATCTTTTCTCTGCATCTCATTTTTCAAGAAAGTTTTCCCGCCATCGGGTTTATTTACACGGTTGTTCAGCTTTTTATAGCATTTTATACCCTGATGGCCTATTCCACTATATATAAAAAGCCTATGACATAAAGTTTAGCTTTACACACCAACCGTGGTGAACACGCCAGCAATGGAATTTCAACAGTTAAAATTTACACCAACAGCGGAAGTAAATCTTAGTTTACCTTTGGTCACCTCGACCTAAATGAAAACTTGTCTAAATTTATCGCTGGTCGCCTCGCAAAGAATGAAAAGAAAAAAAAACACAATTATTTATTACGTTTTAAATG
This sequence comes from Pictodentalium vernedei, assembly GCA_031216915.1. Lineage (NCBI taxonomy): Eukaryota > Metazoa > Mollusca > Scaphopoda > Dentaliida > Dentaliidae > Pictodentalium > Pictodentalium vernedei. The sequence continues at coordinate 457,656,301 of CM062293.1, read as the reverse complement.
AGTTTACCCCAGAAGATAGCAAAAATTAAAAAGCATGCGTTGTCTCACCTTAATAAAGCACCCATAACTCGAAATAGTCTGTTATAATGTTATTAAAAAGGCCTCGTGATTTGTGCGTTTCTTTTTACATTTCGTTTCGGCGATAAAATTGACAGCGGAAGAACCGCCCGCCGGTGCTCATGCAAACAAAAACAGATTCGCACGTATGTACGTTTGCCGCTCAGTGAAATTGAGAAAAAACAATAGCGACTCTTAATAATCTGACGATAATGGTAAACATAAAATATACCCAAAGTTGCTTGGTGTACTAAATGTTCACCACTCGTGGTGAAGTGGTGTTAACCGCTCGCCAAAAGCTCGCGGTCGCGGTTAATACCACTTCATCACTCGTGGTGAACATTTGGTAAAACCAGGCTACTGTGGGTACATTCTATATATTCACTGTTGTCCTCGCTAGTTACTTCATTGTCACGATCATCTACATTTTTCATGTTATGTATTTATTTATTGTTGTTTAATGTCACATACTTATGCACAAGGGCAAATCGTGACCGTTTTACGGGTGGAGGAAGCCGGAGTACCCGGAGAGAACCACCGAGCATCGACGAGCAACTGACATCTCCTCAACATTCTAACTCTGTTCAAGCTTAGAAAACCCAAGTACAAGCCAAGTGATTTCAATACTGTAATATCTGTGAGTTTATTGATCTGCATTTTCTTTCTACTTGTGTCGGCGTACTTGACATACACCTTCCATCAAATGATCAGGCATCTGCAACCCCCTCCAACTCTTTTGCGTTCTTTACCATTTTGCTGTTAAATTGAGTCCATTCCTCTTTAATGACACTATTTTGGCCTTTCGATTTTTCCTTTCACTTATTGAACAGGGTTTTCATTCGCCTTGTCGTAAACATTATAATTACAGGTCGAAGATTGGCCAATGTAGCGGATAGGTCGGATAGTATTCCACCACATATGTGTAGGCTTAGTGACCAATTCTTGTCAGCAGCCTGTTTGAGCGTTATTCCAATCAGTCCTCCCGGACCCTTTCCATATTTCATAAACGTTGTTTCAATGAGCATGTCACTCCACATTCCATTAAAGACACCAGGGTTGTATACTCGCCATGCAAATATGTCTGAAGTATTGGCTGCGGCAATGCTTCCGTTGATCTCAGATAATACAGGTCCTCGGTTCGAATCCCACCTGCGGCAACCGCGTTATGTCCTTGGGCAAGGTACTTAATCCCAATTGCCCACGCGGGAACACGGTGGCGTTGTATACTAAGGCGTACTGCACGTCGATGGTGCATTTGTCTTCACCCAATGCTAACCCTGCTTAGGTGGAGTTAGTACGTTGGAGACTCTGACAGTTGCTCGTCGAAATACAAAATACATATTTTAATAAGATAAACACAAAAATTAAAATTAAACAAAAAAATCAATCAAGTAAAACTGGAAGGAGAATATGTGCGACAGAAGATTCCCCAAGATGTGTTCTATAGAGCGTATGACCATCAAGTCGAAGAAAATAAGCTACCCTCAGCATAATAATTTCCTTGAAGGGTTAAATCCACTCATAGCACCTATGTTAAAAAAGATATTAGCTAGACGAGGACGCAAACTGTAACGCTGCAGATATTTACAACTAGCAGTCAGAAAACAGTAAATTCACTTAAAAGATGCGCGAATATTGCATAAATCCTGGTCTTGGCTGCTCTAGAGCAGCCAAGACCAGCATATATGCAAACACACATACTCAATTAATGTACCATCCAACATTATGCAAATTTAACTCAATCAGATTTTTGAACCCGCCAAGCTAACGGCCGCCAATAAAAAGAGACGCCTATAAAGCAAAGCAGAACACAGACAACACATAAGCTAACCAAAGCTTGCATTTCAGTTGAAAGAAGGTTGTGTCTTGCTTTAACTAAAGGAGATCAAGGGAGCAAACTCTAGACTCGATTCTGCCAAAGAATGATTCACTGTCACAATGAAACAGTGATATCAAGCGCCTGAAAAGAAAAAAAAATATTAGTAAGACACGTTATTCTTCAGTTATTAAAATAGTCTGTTCACTCCATTAATGAAGAAGTGCCTCAGTCTCCTGGTGCCCTCTTCATTGAGATGTAATTCAACTCTAGGAGCAAATAATTCAGGTATGGGTTTTCCTGCTTTTACAAATGGTATGAACGATTTGACGTATTGTACATTTCTTTCGGGACATAATTTTTGAAGTTTGTTATTAATGTCAATAATTTTTTCTGCCGAGTGGAGAAAAAATCTATTGGACGAGATAGGATACAGGATACTCGTTCCATATAGATTAACACGCATGTATCGTTCTGTGTTTATTACACGCCTTCAGGTGTATAAAAAACAATTATTAGGACACTCAGCAATTCATTTGATATCTCTCAATAAAAACAACACATTTTATCGCCAACCAAATTTGCGAGGGAACCCACGTTACTATTTCATATACTGGCACATAGAACACATTGGAACTCAAGGGGTGGTTTTCAGCTATTGCTAGCGATTCAAACTGTAATTTTGTAAAATTCCAGTGGAATTTCGCTTCTGTTTAAAAAATAAATCCGTCACTGATTTCCGTTCCGAACATATGTGCGGAACAGATTTTCATTTTTCGCATTGTTTCGTGTTATAGAGTACCTCATATTTGCGACTTGGTTTGGCACGAATGGAGATAAATACCTCGGGGTAAGTTCATTTTTCATTTTGTAAAACACGGAAAGCTTATGCTGTCTTCTGTACCCACTCACTGTTATAAAACCCGTTTCCTTGAACAAAAGTCGGTGACTAATCCATCTTTTTGCCCCACAAATAGTGCGTAACGCATCTAGTTGTAGGTTATCAAGCTCTTTTCTTTCCGAGCAGTTATCCCAATTAACATCCACATAATCAAAAATTGATAAAATGAAAGGCTTATATAGTGTTAATAACGCTGTTCTGTATATTCGATACTTGAGGCTATGCAGGCAATATATCATTGGGGCCTACCTTAAGTACTATGATGTCTACGGTATTTGTTTCAGATACAGGCGTACCTAAAAGAGAAAGTGCCGGATACACTTGGATGATATGTCTACGGCTAATGCACATGCTCACTGTTTTCTGGCCATGTGTTTTTATCATAAACCTATCTTATTCAAGTCTTGATCCAATATATCAGATGCGAAGGTAGAATCCTCAAAAATAACGTACATTATGTCCCAAAAATGTTTAAAAATAATTTAACCCTTTACCTAATATGAAAAGCAGACGACACTTGCAAAAGAATTTTGAAGTAATATCATTTTCAATATCATTCATATATATATATATTAAAAAGCAGCGGGCCTAAAACAGATCCCTGTGGTACGCCATCGGGGATATATTTAATGCCGGACTATTGCCCATTAGATATCACAGAACTAAATATTTCCCCATAGACGACCATTATAACGTTGAGGCAAAAAAACAAAAAAAAAAAACAACATGATCGCATCACTTTAATTTTGGCGTTCAAATATCTTTGTGTCAAGTATAGCCCTTCAGACAACTTTTTTTGACCCCAAAACAGGGTTTATGCAACAAATAAGAGTGAAAAATGTACAGCAAGGGACGTACCGGTCACGTGCACATATTTTTCAGGGAATACCCCACAAAAATACACCAAATGTAAATTATATACTTTAGGTCCAAAAGTCATCAAATCACCCTCTTTTTTATCTGGAATATTCATCAATAATGCAAGATGTCAATAAAATGTTTCAAACGTTTATTGAAACAATTTATTTTCCCAAGGCTGTTTATTTTTAGAGATTGTATCACATCCGAGTGCAACATTTCAAGGCGGGTATATCTAATTCAAATATTTAATTCAGTGATACCATTAACTACTTCTTGCTGGGTCCTATTCTCAAGGTAATTTTCAAAGCACGACAACAAATTACCCCTTATACAAATACCTTATAATGTACGCACCAAACCTTTGTGCTAGGCCCTGTCAAATGCCTTACTTTTTATCACATAAAACCAACCTAACATCCTTACCGAGATCCATGGCCCTGCATATAACATTGTCAATACGAAGTAACTGATATATTGTCGAATCACCAGGAATAAACCCTGACTGTAAATCATTCAAAAGATTATTACTTTTCAGGTAAGTAAGCACGTAGTTAAAAACTGCTGTTTCAAAAACCTTGCTTACACTACTTGTCAATGAGATAGGTCTGTAAGTTCTTTTATTATTTATGGATTCCTTTTCATGAATCAAATGTACATGAGAATCTTTCTTTGCAGCGGGGAAGTTCTCCATTGTCAAAGATAGGTAAAAAATACAAGTTAATGTGTAGGCGAGTTGTGAAGAACTTTTTTTCAATACGATATTATTATGAATTTTTATCTAACAATAATATAGATTATGTCCTGAAAACCACGAGAAACGGTACGTATCACATAATGTGTTCCGATTTCGGTTCATATTGATGACTCATTCTGATTCCGTATCACATAGACGACTCGTTTCCGGTAGCGCTACGGTCTATCATAACAGGCGCATGGATGCATTCTGTGTGAGTTTCAGTGATCGTCCGAACATTATGTCCCAAAAATGTTTAAAAATAATTTAACCCTTTACCTAATATGAAAAGCAGACGACACTTGCAAAAGAATTTTGAATAACTAATTTTTTTCATTTCATTTTTTGTCTCAAAAACATAGGTTATGACCCCTCGATGGAACGAGCTCGTCGAGCTCGTTCCAACGAGGGGTCATAACCTATGTTTTTGAGACAAAAAATGAAAAAATAATGAAAATTAATTGGCGATTTTTGAGAATAACATTGGCCGATTTTGGCCGTTACATTGGGTAAAGGGTTAAGATTTAATCTGTTTATGTGACACAATTGTTAGATAAATGGATTATCATGATATTGTGCATGTCCTGTGATTTGTATCAGGTTCTCGGTGGTGTCCAAAAATGGGATCACAACTCGCCGGCAAAGACGGCTCGTTGAGATCCCATTCTAGACACCACCTCGAATCTGATACAAATCACAGGACATGCACATCAGCATGATAAGCTGTGTATATCTACACTGATAGAGTCAAATTTGCTTTTGTCTGTCGATTTTAGATCAATACCTTTTAGTCTTTAGACAAGTTTCCGTGTTCTCTTAAGATCTTGATGAAATCTTTCCCTTTCCAGACGTCCTTTCTCTTATTTTTCATTTCTTTGGGTTTTCTAATTCTGCTCTTAGTGACTTGTCGCCCGACTCCTTCTCAACAAAAAATAGCCGTTTTCATGTTAACTAATACATAAAAAACAGTTTTACAGTATTTTAATGAGATATTTCCTATCAGTCACTAAATCTATAATATATTATCGACCCACGGATTCCATCAGTCTCCAAAAGTATGAACTTGTAGGTCCAGCTTACCCTCGACAACTGATCATACTTCTCTAACAACTTATACACCGTGTACATCGACCATATTTAATGCTGTCATAAAAAACAGCGATAGTGTCTTGGGTTTTTTTGTGGTCTGACAGATCATCCCCTGAGCTCCAATGTGTTCTATGTGCCAGTAGGCACATAGAACACATTGGAACTCCGAGGACGAGATGTAACTTTTCATATTAATGAAGTTGCATTTGCAACCATCACATTTTTACTCAACACTTCAGTAATATTTTCTTCCACTTGATTGATAAACGCTCTATAGAACACATCTTGAAGAAACGTCTACCGCTCATGTTCTCCTTCCAGTTTTCCTTGATTGTTTTTTTTTTAATTTTAATTTTTGTTTTTAATTTTACAAAATATAGATTTTGTGTTTCTTTTTCATATTATATCAGAATGTAAAAAAGTGAAAGAAAACTCACAGTGAATATAATTTATGCTGATTTTTTTTTTGTCAATGCAGTATATATATGTGCGTTATAAGAATCTCTAGACTCTAAAACAAGGATCGGTACAAAAAAGAAGAAAAAGTCTAAGATAAATTTTCAGTGTCGTTCACTACCACCAGCATTCATTTCTCCATTCATGGGGCATGGAGAAATGCCCCATAATAATGGATCTGCAACTTCTAGAATGCTAGGGATTTCCCCATTTCTTGAATTGCATGCGATCATTTTTATATAATCACCAGCTCACTCCTGTGGGTCACGATTAGTCACCTGCCAGCCATCCCACAGACGCTTTGGCTATTACTATGGCATTTAACCCTTTAACCAACGCAGACGATATCAAAATTTATTATTTGAAATATAATTTTTTAATATTTTCAAAAAATGTCATCTTCTTTCATGAGAGAAGATGACATTTTTTCATTCTTGCTAGTTCGTCCTCTTGAATATCTGTAGGGAGTTCATACGTTTGTTTTGGCCTATTGTGATATTGAATGCTTCCAAACATTCTTCTAGCATAATCTAGAAAGGGATGTTTCTTGAGCATCTCCTTGTATTCTGCTTTAGATGACAAGTATTTTCTAAGTATGGTATAAAATTCTTCAGTGTCCTCTCCTAAACCCTTTGAACCCGAATAGTCGCTTTTCCGCCCCAGGGTCGTGATACGACATGAGTTCATAAAGTAGATTGTTGAACAGTGAATTTGTGTGAAAGATCAATCAAGATTTTCAACATGCCACCCGAAGGCTGTACGTTGAAAATCTTGATTTCTTCCCCCAAGTAAAGATTATAAACCCTACCAGTTGATGGATCTGAACTGGTGTGGAATATACCATCAGTGCTGAAAGGGTTAAAACTGTCCAAATAAATGTCTGTGTCTGAGTAGTCTACTTTAAGCATCTACTTGATCGCATGTAAATGTTTTAACATTTAATATTAAAACGATATTTAATGGTATTTTTTTATCACTCCACAAAGAAGATCAATGGTGATCAATTTGTTTAAAAATCTTGAAAATTTAAAAAAGTTAAATGGAATGACATTTCATTTCTTGGAAAAATGGAACATCAGTCCTTCAGGATCAGTAAATAACATACGCAAATAAAAAATGTCACTCCTTCAGGATCGGTGGGATAGCATTCACAGAACGCGAAAAAAAAATTCATTCCTTCCGTATCGGCGGGTTAGAGAAAATAATATTTGAACAGTATTTTAAAAATTCCCTCTGTAGATATCTTTTAATTTCGATTATTGTCGACCATGCATGTGAGAAGACATTTTTTGACTGTTCATAAAGAGATAAGACGTCTTGCCTCTATTACTTTCTGCACAAAGCAAATTCATTAATTCAGATTTGAAAAATATATATAAACAAAAATTGTTCTCTGCTGGTATCCTTTAATTTAGAATGCTGTCTACCAAGCGCGTGATAAAACAATTTTTCGACGGCTCGTAAAAAGATAAAACGAGCTCCGTTTTATTTATAATACTTGATAGAAACGTGATTTGAAAAACATTTTTGCATAAAGCTTGTTCATTCTCCAAAGAATTAGTTTATATATCCATTATAAACTAATTTGGGCAGTCATTATGCATATAAACAATTGCCCAAATCTTTGCTCCGCCTTGTTTCTTAAAATTAATGACGATTTGAGTGACCTGTCATCCCAGTCAGTTTATCAGATCAACGCCATGTCCATTCTCCTTGCTCACAGCCGTGAATAAAACGGCTGTCTTCTGTTAACCCATTACCTAACGAAACGCCCGCATCCGCCCGCGTAATATGCAAATTGAGCAGTTGAAAAAATTAAATTTGTCAAAATATTTCAACAAAACCATATCGTGTGACGCCTCATTGGAACGAGCTCATTGAGCTCGTTCCAATGAGGGGACACATGATATGGTTGTGTTGACATTTTTTGAAAATATTAAAAAATTATATTTCAAATAATAAATTTTGATATCGTCTGCGTTGGTTAAAGGGTTAAATGCCATAGTTATAGCCAAAGCGTCTGTGGGATGGCTGGCAGGTGACTAATCGTGACCCACAGGAGTGAGCTGGTGATTATATAAAAATGATCGCATGCAATTCAAGAAATGGGGAAATCCCTAGCATTCTAGAAGTTGCAGATCCATTATTATTTTTTATTCGTTTATTACTTCGTAACCCACAACTTGTCAGCGTTTTTCGGCAAATAACTATCCACTCCTCCTGTTACATAACTAATGTCCCGGAAGTGGTGATTTTTATTTATTGGAGAAGGCTGCCACTATTAGTAACCAGACTGATATTATATGGGTCTTGTCCAGAAGTCAGGTGCTGTCCACAGCACTGATTTATCACCTGGTGGACTACATTAACCCTTTACCTAACATGAAAAGCAGACGACACTTGCAAAAATAATTCTTGAATAACTAATTTTTTTCATTTTTTGGCTCAAAAACATAGGTTATGACCCCTCGTTGGAACGAGCTCGACGAGCTCGTTCCAACGAGGGGTCATAACCTATGTTTTTGAGACAAAAAATGAAAAAATAATGAAAATTAATTGGCGATTTTTGAGAATAGCGCTGGCCGGTTTTGGCCGTTACGTTAGGTAAAGGGTTAACTCCATCCGGAGTCCTTCACCTGTTTTATTCATCCTATCTTGTGAACCCTATGAAATGTCAGTTTTCGGGGGAGGGGTATCAATTTTCACGAATCTTTGCTGTCCTTGATGCCTTAGCCGTCCTCTGACTGCTTTCACTATGGCTGCACAGCGCGAACTTGTTATCCATCTGGCTGCATAGGTTTGAAGAATCTCCAAAGTTTTCACAACTGTTCCAGGCCTGGCATTTTGAAAAATGCAGGAGGGCAAAACATCGCTCTCCTCAATCAGCTTAGGAGAGCAATTAGCTTTACACAGCATTTTAAGTATCCATTTGAACGAACGCATTGAAACTGAAACCAACAGACTACATCAGTGATTTTATTTACTTTACTAAGGTAAAGCGAAATCTCTTAGACATCTAGATGTCTCAATCAACAACCGAACACGCACTTGACAAGACCTGTGTGTGTACCCAGACCTGTTGTCCAAGAATGTCATACGCCTACCACTACCACCTTCAACCCCTTTGGGGGTTGAAGGTGGTAGTGGTAGGCGTATGACTTTATTGGACGACAGGTCTGCTTGAATCTAGTCACATCCTGGTGCAAGTGCTTCAAGTGACAGGATAGTAGTAATGGTAGTATATTATAGTGTCAATATTCCTTGAATAATTACCCCTCAAACTGTGATGTCAGTTGTTGAACTTGAAACTGACAGAAAAAAAAATATTGCTGTGACCCATTTTGCTTCAAATAATAGCAACTGTGTTTGGGTATGGTTGCAGCCAATACCTTTTACCACTAAACCACTTTCAAAATGAAATTACGTGATGTTATGTGACTTCGAAGTTAAATTACATTTTTGCTTTACAACAAAAATTTAATGTGAGCATAATACATGTAATCTCAATCATCCCAGACCAAAATATTTAGGAGGGCAATTTTTCGCTCTCCTTAATTCTTTCAGGAGGGCAGTAAGGAGAGCTAAAAAATCGCTCTCCTGAAATTGCCAAGCCTGCTGTTCCGGATAATGTCCACGTCATATGTTATACTTGACATACCAATCACCTCCCAAATGTTGTTTTCTTACAAACACCTCACCAAAGCTATTCCTTATCATACAGGAATGAAGAAATTCATGAAATCATACGCAAATTGAGTTGCAAAGGGCACCTAGCAAAGTGGTTTGCGGAAACATACGTTCACGTCCGATGACACACTATGTATACTCTCCTTTCTTTAAATTTGTACGATGGTCGTGTGTGGTGTGATAGTGTGTGTACGTTGTTGGGGAATGTACGTGGTGGTGGGCACGATGGCAATATTTTCATTGTCATCTTTCCATATTTACAAAGTAAATTACAATATTTTACAGAGTTAATTAAATTTAAAATAAAATTTAGAAAATATTGTTCGATTGTTTATTTTAATGTCCCAATGGTCTGGCGTTCTCAGCATGAACAGTATATTAAGCCTCCACTTCATCTCGATTGAATATAATTTCCATGTGGAGAACGTCAGATCATCTCACCGGACAACCTGCAGAATTTCTCACATTTCATTTTTCAGGCACTGTAATACAAACCACAGAGGACACTACAACATCAACAACTCCGGCTCCAACATCACCGGAACGTTTAACCACAACCACAGAATTAACAACAACAACAACAACAACAATAACAACACCAACAACAACAACAACAACACCACCACCACCAACAACAACAACAACAGATACAACAGGGCCAACAACTCCAAGTTCAACTTTAACGGCAGTGACCTCAACGACAACAAGTCTTGCTGCAGTGACAGCAACTAGGGGGCCGACGACAAGCTCAACGACCACGCCCACAACAAGTATTGCTGCAGAGACATCAACTACGGGGCCGACGACGATAAGCTCAACGACTTCGCCCACAACAAGTCTAGCTGCAGTGACATCAACAACGGGGCCGTCAACGATAAGCACAACGACCTCGCCTACAACAAGTCCAGCTACAGTGACATCAACTACGGGGCCGACGACGATAAGCACAACGACCTCGCCCACAACAAGTCAAGCTACAGTGACATCAACAACGGGGCCGACAACGATAAGCACAACGACCTCGCCCACAAATCTAGCTGCAGTGACAACAACTACGGGGCCGTCAACAATAAGCACAACGACCTCGCCTACAACAAGTCCAGCTGCAGTGACATCAACTGCGGGGCCGACGACGATAAGCACAACGAGCTCGCCCACAAATCCAGCTGCAGCGATAACAACTACGGGGCTGTCAACGATAAGCACAACGACCTCGCCTACAACAAGTCCAGCTGCAGTGACATCAACTACGGGGCCGACGGCGATAAGCACAACGACCTCGCCCACAACAAGTCAAGCTGCAGTGACATCAACAACGGGCCCGACAACGATAAGCACAACGACCTCGCCCACAAATCCAGCTGCAGAGACAACAACTACGGGGCTGTCAACGATAAGCACAACGACCTCGCCTACAACAAGTCCAGCTGCAGTGACATCAACTACGGGGCCGACGACGATAAGCACAACGAGCTCGCCCACAAGTCAAGCTGCAGTGACATCAACAACGGGGCCGTCAACGATAAGCACAACGACCTCGCCTACAACAAGTCCAGCTGCAGTGACATCAACTACGGGGCCGACGACGATAAGCACAATGACCTCGCCCACAACAAGTCAAGCTGCAGTGACATCAACAACGGGACCGTCAACGATAAGCACAACGACCTCGCCTACAACAAGTCCAGCTGCAGTGACATCAACTACGGTGCCGGCGACGATAAGCACAACGACCTCGCCCACAACAAGTCAAGCTGCAGTGACATCAACAACGGGGCCGACAACGATAAGCACAACGACCTCGCCTACAACAAGCCCAGCTGCAGTGACATCAACTACGGGGCCGACGACGATAAGCACAACGACCTCGCCCACAACAAGTCAAGCTGCAGTGACATCAACAACGGGGCCGTCAACGATAAGCACAACGACCTCGCCTACAACAAGTCCAGCTGCAGTGACATCAACTACGGGGCCGACGACGATAAGCACAACGACCTCGCCCACAACAAGTCAAGCTGCAGTGACATCAACAACGGGGCCGTCAACGATAAGCACAACGACCTCGCCTACATCAAGTCCAGCTGCAGTGACATCAACTACGGTGCCGGCGACGATAAGCACAACGACCTCGCCCACAACAAGTCAAGCTGCAGTGACATCAACAACGGGGCCGACAACGATAAGCACAACGACCTCTCCCACAAATCCAGCTGCAGTGACTACAACTACGGGGTCGACGACGATAAGCACAACAAACTCACCAACAACAAATCCAGCTGCAGTGACATCAATTACGGTGTCGACAGCGATAAGTTCATCTACACCGACCTCAGGTACCACAAGTCCAGCTGCACTGACCTCATCTACGGAGCTTACTACGTCAGGTTCGACTTCCAATAGCCCACCCACATCAAGTCCTACAAGCCCAGCTGCAACAGGTCTAACTGTAACATCAACGACAGGTCTGACGTCTTCAGGAACATCTATGAATACAACAGATGCAGGTAGTAGTGTAAACGGTCAAGATATTACATATTTTTGATTTCAGGGAACTCACCCATTCACTCTCCATATGACTGGTTAACCCTTTATCCAAAGGCCAGCGATATTCACAAATATCACCATTCAAGTTTCATTATTTTTTTGTCATTTTTGATTTACCAAACATAGCCTATAACCCTCATTGGAACGAGCCCATTGAGCTCGTTCCAATGTGGGGATATAAGCTATGTTTTTGGCGCAAAAAAACCCCGAAAAATAGTTATTCAGGAATTTCGTTTGCAGGTCTCGTCTGCCTTTCGTGTTAGACAAAGGGTTAATCATTTACCTGGGTAGGGATGCAGGGCGCCTTTAGAACTGGGCTGGGGGTGGCGCGGTCATATGACGGATCCCCCATACTGATATCGGTGTTGACCTTGTGCCTTATTTGAATGGTAGGAAGACAATACACAAGGCTATGTTTGGGATTAACTCACTTCTATATTTAGAAAATGTTGGCTTTTTTGCTGCATGTTTAATAAATTTTTCCATTGGGCAGAATCAATGTTCAGTCTAGCGAGGACATTTGTTAAGAATGCAGCCAAAAAGTGTACTTTTCCGGACTCGCAACCGAAGAGATATGTCATACGAGAGAATCAGCGGTCACATCTTAAGAGTCTGTTCACTCTTCTGCTGCCAATTTCCCTAAAGATTGAAATGGCGGGAACCCAGAAATAACAGATTCAGGTGACTATATTTGAGCCCTGTGGGACCGGACTCTCCTCTCCCCAGCCTCCACACCTAACAAGTGTCCTATTGATGTCATCTTGCCGAAGCCCGTCTTGAATAACCGCACGGTGTCACGATTGGTGATAAGCTTTACTCTGATCAACAATGGCATAATCCACCTAAAACAATACACCATATAAGGTGCCTCGGCGTGTTTCACATTGGGGTATCATGGATGCTGTGAGTCTGGATATTGTGAATATGAATGAAAAAGGTAAAAGGTATTGTCCAGCCGACCCCAAGCACCACTCTCCACCACCGCTCTTTACATACGTGACCTGAAATTTGTTTCCCTCGCCGAAGATACGCAGAATTTCTAGATGGTCTGCGTATGTGCTAAACGAGACGATAAACTTAATTTGATTGGGGTAGTAAAGTTTCGAACTTGTCCATACTCCATGTTGCACTAAGCAACCAGAGCATAATGTGTATGCGTATCGTCGACCTTTAACCAACCTAACACGAACGGAACACGACTCTTCAAAAAGTTGTCTTGAACAATTAAACAATTGCCTCAAAGCTATAACTTGTGAAGCCTCGAGCTCGACGAACAAATTCAACGAGCTTCTGATCTCTCACTGTAACTATCTTGATCCAGTAAGGAATTATAAGCTGCGTTTTGGGACGAAATTTTCAAAAATAATAAAATGTAAATGCCATTTGTGTGAATACCCTAGATGGATATTACCGTTATGTTGGAAAAAGAGTTAACTAACAAGACAGAACCTGTCAGATATGCATAGTGTATCTCATGAATTCTGAAACTCCGTAACTTTGACCTTTGACATCCAAAAAAACAACATGGGTTCAGATCGTACCAAGTATAATTCCTGGACCAAGGTTGGCCGTCGTTTTATGGAGAGCAACAGACAAATACAAACACAGAGACAAGATTGAAAGCCCTACCTATGCTCAGGCTATCATTGTTGTGGGTGTTGAAGTCACGTGATTATGTTCTGATAAACAATCTTGCAGTATATTTAGTGGAGTGACAGTCTTCTGGCGTCCACAGAAGTTTGAATTAGCGGAATAATATTAGTTACACAGGTTCTTATTATCCTCATTTGGTAAATAGGATGTAAGTAAATTTCGTATTTCGCCGCGTGAGAACCATATGGTTCTATCTTCCTGTGGAAGATAGAACCATATAGTTCTCACGCGACGATTTGATGAACACCATATTAGGTCATCAATAAAACTATGACGAATATATCTTACCAACTACCTTTTCTATATAACCGAGTAACAATTTCAATGCACAGTGAATGGTAGAATTCTTACTTCATTAACCTGAAGCAGTTATCGTCTGCCACCATTTTGACAGATGAGGAAACGAATGGAAGATCGCAGCTTGTACTTGACGTTTGAAATCCAATGAAATCATCAAAAAGTTTGAAGGAAGTTAAATATAGAATAAATACTGAGTAAGAAAAAACTTTGTCCCTTGAACTGGATTAGTTATGTAACACCCACGAGACTTTGGGAGCGGGATAACCGTTTGCAATTTGATGTTAAAATACCGAAATGTTAAGCTCCAAATTTTACCCATAAAGCAACTAGGAATTTAACCAATTCAATCCTGTTTAACAGATCTTAATGAGCCATGTTGAACAAGATTGAATTGTTTTGTCTTTTTAAGCTAATTATTTTTCAAGGCTTGGAGAGCAAATTATCAACATATACAACTTTTTCTTAAATAATACGAAGGGATCCTTAGTCGGCATGAAATATGTCTCTTTTCGCTCAGTAGATAGCAATTTCACGTCCCACCAGATAGAACTTTACGTACACTATGACTCACGACCGAGGGTGTCAGAGCGTGTTCGGACACCTCTCAAACTTTCCCGACCTCGGGTCGATTCTCTGGCATGACAAATCAGCGTACCAATCCACTCGACCATCAGTCTTTGAATTAGATTTCCTAGTTTTGCGTAATGGAAAAAAAAATATTCAGGTTGAAATTTGGATATTTTGACATCAGTTTTAAGTAATTAATTCTATGAGTGACATTCAAAATTTATTTCGACACACTGTATATATAGAGATTATTACCATTATGTGGCTGTACAAAATATGTATCCGAGTCGAGCTCCGGGTTCTTAGGGCAGATCACGACGAGTCGAACTTAGATCTACCCTTAGAACCCGGAGCGATTATGGTAATAATCATTTTATCTTACAATATATTGGGGGATAAGTCAAGAATGTAGACGAATATATAACGAACTATTTATTCGTACGGATGAACAAAAAGAAAGGAAGGAACGTGCTTGTATCCGACCCCCTGAAACAAACATCTGTATCAGGAGGTCGGATACACGAAGTTGCGGGGTTAATACAGACAAAATACATGTTGCTTGTAAGATAAATATATATATTTATTTATTATATATAATTTTCATTCCCAGAATTGCCCGAAATGACTTCAAACTCGTCTGACATTACGCCAATCATGGATGATATGAACAAAGCGAGAGAGTTGATCCCCTTGGTGCGTTGTTACAAGACGCAACTGAATTGTTTTCATCAAAATTGTCAATTGTTACTCGTCGAACGCAAGCAGGAAATCTCGTGTACTGGCCATAATGGAATGGTTTAAAGCGGAGCTTTTGAATGACGAGAAATTAACCCTTTACCCAAAGTAACGGACAAAACTCTTCCCAAAAGTCGTCAGTTTGTTTGTTTTCCTTTTTTGTTGTCTCAAAAACATAAGTTATGACCCCTCGTTGGAACGAGCTTGTTCCAACGAGGGGTCACAACCTATGTTTTTCAGACAAAAAATGAAAAAAATAGTTATTCAAAAAATTTTCTTTGCAAGTGTTGTCTGCTTTTCATGCTATTTATTTATTTATTTATTTATTTATTTATTTATTTATTTATTTATTTATCTATTTATTATTTATTGGGGTTTAACGACACTTTCGACAGCCAGGGTCACCTCGTGTCGGACAGTTTTACGTGTGGAGGAAGCCGGAGTACCAGCAGAGAACCACCGAGCAACGGCGAACAAATGCCAGACTCCCCACATGCAGAGTTAGCATTGGTTGAAGACAAGTGCACTGTCGACGTGCAGTACGTCTTTGTACACAACACCACCGTACCCCCACGTGGGCAATCGGGGTAAAATGTCTTGCCCAAGGACACAACGCGGTTGCCGCAGGTGGGATTCGAACCGCGGACCTCTCAGCTTGCAGCCTGAACCTCCACCTACTGAGCCACCGCGCTCCCGCTTTTCATGTTAGGTAAAGGGCTAATGACGGTAATGAACAAAAAGGGACTGTACTGAAGGAAGAGAACAAAGAAGGGAACTGTACTGAAAAAGCAACGAAAACTAAGATTCAGGGCAGAGATTTTGTCGAACAGGAGAAGAGATAGTTCCGTTATCAGAACGTCGCGGCTTCCCCAATGGGGAAGCCGAGACGTTCGAATAACTGAACTAAGAGAAGAGAAACCTTCGGATTTAACTCTATAATAATAACAACTGTAAGAGATCTGAGAACAAATTGTAATTATTTGTTTTGGTTTAATAAATAAATTACTTGGTTAGTTAAATATCGAGCGAAACATCAGCCCTGAGTGCTTCTCATCAGCCTTCGACCTTCGACTTAACATGTAACATAATTCATCCATGAATGTTGGGAAGCCATGCAGATGCACTGCACGGGGCGCAGTGGCTCTGTGGTTGGAGAATTGAACTGAACGTCGAATCGGAAAGTTCACGGTTCGATCCCGGCCAACGGCACTGTGCTGAGTACTTGGTCAAGACACTTCAACGTGACTGCACACGAGGGGGCGCGGTGGCGCTGTGTACCAACGCGCAAGGCACGCCAATAGTGTATTTATTTATTGGTGTTTAAGGCCACATACTTATGCTCAATGGCTAAACATGACCGTGAAAGTTTTACGGGTGGAGGAAGCCAGAGTACCCGGAGAGAACCACCGAGCGTAGACGAGCAACTGTCAGCCCCCCCCCCCCCCCAACATTCTAACTCTGTTCAAGCTCCGCTCAAGCAGGGTTACAGCGGTTTAAGACATGCACACCATCGACGTGCAGTACGCCTTAGTACACAGCGCCATCGTGCCCCCATGTAGGCATCCGGGATAAAGTGCCTTGCCTAAGGACACAACGCGGGTCGTCCCGGACGGGGATCGAACTCAGGACCTCTAGCATAGAAGTCCAAACAGTCTACCACTGAGCCACCGCGTTCCCACGCCAAGAGTGTTTTTGCCTTCAATTAATGCTTACCCTACTTTTGATGAGTTAGTAAGCTGAGTAATCTCACAGTTGCTCGTCGCTGCTCGGTGGTTCTCTCCGAGAACTACGGCTTTTTCCATCCGTAAAACTTTCCAAGACGAGGTCACTCTCGAACGTGTCATTAAACCCAAATAAATAAACCCAAATAAATCAGGACTTATATTTCATCTAAATTTGAGAGAATCCATAAGGATAAGAATTCTCACGAAAATGGTTATGAGAATGCATACCTGCTATGAGTGCCCCGGGATCCCATGAAGCCACATGGCTGAACCCCTGATGTATACTGATAACACATGTTAACCCTTTACCCAACACAACATTTTAATTTTTTAAACATAAACTAAATTGGATATTTTTTTTAAAGAAATAAACAATATTTACCAATAAAACCCTACAAATATGGATGTCATTAGAACAAGCTCATCGAGCTGGTTCCAATGACATCCATATTTGTACAATTTTATTGACAAAGTGTCGGGATATTTCAGGTCCTGTTAGCCTTGTTTTGGCTAATTTGCTGCCGTTATGTTAGGTAAAAGATTAAATTGATCCAAGTGAATCCTAGCAGAGGTGCAGCAATAATCTACAAGGATTCTCGCTGGTTTTGTTGCGCGAATCTTTGCGTGAATCGATTCTCGGATTCTCGTCGAAATATAAGCCTTGTAAATAAATAAATAAAAAAAAAATAAATAAATAAATACCATCTTTTTATAATTAGGATTTAATTTAATCAGTTTTGGACAGAGAAAAACAGAAGACGCGATGACTGACAGCCTATTTACATTCGGCTTTTTAAAGCTTTGCTTAATCAAATTACATCGCCATGCTTTGTACCAACCACTTTTGTAATACAACCACTTTTGCAATAAAATTTATTACAAAAGTGGTTAACGCGTACCAACCACTTTTGCAATAAAACCACTTTTGTAATAAACTAACCATTATTGTAATAAACTCATTTCGGTGATAAATCGCGGACGTCCATTTTATAGTCGGACATTGGGGTGGAGTGAGGGACTAGTTTACCTAAACATGTTTGTGTGTTGTTCGATGGAATAACGTGTTCACCTATTGAAACTTGGTAGTGACTGAAGAAAGTACGAAAGCACTTTTACAATAAACTTTATTACAAAAGTGGCTATCGCGTTCCAACCACTTTTGTAATAAAACCACTTTTGTAATAAACTAACCATTATTGTAATACACCTATATTCGTAATGAATCACGGACGTCCATTTTATAGCCGGACGGTGTGTTTGTTTGGAGAGGGGGTAGCGTCAAATATATTCCCAAATTTACGGGGCGCTAAAATCTTACTGCACACGGATGGATGGGGAAAGCTGGATTTGACGTCTATCGATTTTTGATATGTCTGCCCGAATTCCTCCTACGGGCGCAGTTTGTCTTAAACCCCGTAGTTCCTATCGATCTTGTTGTCCCTTTTTATAGGTCGGGTTGAATTCTTCCGCACACTGTAAACCCCAAATGAGGCGAGAAAATTAGAATTTTTATTACACACTATTGACTGGTGTTAGTAAATTATCACAATAAAGGTGGACGTGCATCAGCCACCAGCATCGCTGAAGTTAAGCTCCGTTGAACCCGGTTAGTCTATTGATGGGGTGGCCATTCAGTGATTGATTTGGTTTAACACTTCGTGCTTTTGGGCAAGGTACTTTACCTCGACTGCTCGCATGTGGAGCGGGTGGGGAAGCTGACGGTGTTCTGAGATGGACTGGTGTGCACTCGTCTTAACCTTAATTATCCTGACTGTGTTGTGCAGTGCGTAGTACTGATGTACAGTGCGTAGTGCAGTCTTGGCTTATGTGACGTTGAAGAGGTTATAGGGTCTCGTCGCTGCTTAGTGGTTCTCTTCTTGTCTTAAACCCCGTAGTTCCTATCGATCTTGTTGTCCCTTTTTATAGGTCGGGTTGAATTCTTCCGCACACTGTAAACCCCAAATGAGGCGAGAAAATTAGAATTTTTATTACACACTATTGACTGGTGTTAGTAAATTATCACAATAAAGGTGGACGTGCATCAGCCACCAGCATCGCTGAAGTTAAGCTCCGTTGAACCCGGTTAGTCTATTGATGGGGTGGCCATTCAGTGATTGATTTGGTTTAACACTTCGTGCTTTTGGGCAAGGTACTTTACCTCGACTGCTCGCATGTGGAGCGGGTGGGGAAGCTGACGGTGTTCTGAGATGGACTGGTGTGCACTCGTCTTAACCTTAATTATCCTGACTGTGTTGTGCAGTGCGTAGTACTGATGTACAGTGCGTAGTGCAGTCTTGGCTTATGTGACGTTGAAGAGGTTATAGGGTCTCGTCGCTGCTTAGTGGTTCTCTTCTGGTACATCGGCTTCCTCCACTCAAAAAACTGTCACCGACACAAAATGACTCAGACTATATAAGTGTCGTAAAACACCAATAAATAAATAAATACATTAATTAATAAATTATAAACAAATAAATAAATAAATAAATAAATAAATAAATAAATGAATAAATAAATAAATAAATAAATAAATAAATAAATAAATAAATAAATAAATAAATAAATAGACCCACTGAATACTGTTTTTCGTCGAATGGAACAATGAATGCTGTGAAAATGAGCACATTGCGCGCAAAATCATATGTCTCAAAATGAAGATTATGAAAATGCGTTCAATGCGTGCAAAATCATACGTATCATAGCCTCATTTCGATATTTTTAGATCCACCGAGTCACTAACTAGGACTCATTAAATGGATTCTAAGGGAAAATCATTTTACATACAGGCACTTTCTGCTTTCAATGGAGATAACTCTTGTTATTTTTTTAAACAATAAACTGAGAGGGAAAATGGAAGAAGAGGAGCCTCCGCCGCTTCTAGTGCCCCTAGCCTCTCGGTTTCTGCTACCTGACCGCCCTGCCCCTTGCCGCCCATACCACAAGAGCCTCTGGTTCCCTGCCACATCTGCCGCCTCATCCCGAGAGCTTCTGGTCCCCTTTGCCCCTGTCGCTGCCGTCCATCTTGTCTGGAAGCCGCGATATTTTCAGAAAATATTCCATCCATGGATAGTTTTTTAGACATTGTCAAGCTGTTCTGGGTAATTCTATATTTAATATCGGTTGTTTGGGGTAATTCCACGTTTTCCCAAAACA
Source organism: Pictodentalium vernedei (assembly GCA_031216915.1). Taxonomy (NCBI): domain Eukaryota; kingdom Metazoa; phylum Mollusca; class Scaphopoda; order Dentaliida; family Dentaliidae; genus Pictodentalium; species Pictodentalium vernedei. The sequence continues at coordinate 457,636,022 of CM062293.1, read as the reverse complement.
CACTCTGTACAAACATTGAATCCGGAACATTTCCACGTCCCAGCTACAACATTAACATGGTTACCAGAGTAAAATCCACTAAAATACACGAAAGTCGGGTTCATTTGTGTAATTCTATACTACCGGAACATACTCCCCTCGAATCAAACATACCCTCAAAACATACCCCCGATCTTATACCAAGAGGTAAGGTTTCATCACCAGGCAACCACGTGACACTTGAGAAATCAAGATGGCGCCCCTATACACGAAATGGACGACCAAAACACGTGTCCCCATATACACCCAAGCTGCGCACGCGCATTAGAACCTCGTGTCGCTATGGCAATGACGTCACAACATAACCACGTACATTGGTTACATGTCAACACAAAATGGGCGCCCGCAGTCACGTGACATGACGTGACTTCCAAGATCCATCTGAATTAAAAGAGGGCGCCTTTGGCTGGTCTACTGCTGTACTAAACGGCTGCTCTTAGGGATGTGATAGCAGGTCTGACTCTGCAACCGTGAAAAGGGGCTCACATCATATCACTTCTGACACATGAATCTAAACTTTCGCCGTTTTGTTTTCGTTTTTTTTTGAATGAACATAACAAATACAACAAATATTGAGTATTCAGTAGTAAACTCAACTGCACGTTATCCCTCTGGTCTTGTCTCTCCGCGTGCCACAAGACAAGTAAAACATGCCCCTTTGCTTTTTGGTACACGAAAGAATGGCGCAACTTGGACGCTGGTGATAAACTGGATTCAACTTTGATCCCTTTGCATCCATGAAAAGGATTCACCACTGGCTCGATTGCTCGCTCTGAAACGGAGTAATAAATTACGTGCAGTCGCACATGTAATCTTATCAAACATCTGAGTCTGAACTTTCATGAACCTAATTTGGCACTGTAACAATTGACTACGGGCCGATTGGTATATTGCCATACCGGAAGGATGAGTGTTTCAGTTGGCAATATAACAGTTGGCAAATGTATAGTAGTCAAAAGAAATTTATTTATTCTGATCTAGTCCTTCCACATAACACGAAACCTGTTACGCATGCCCCTGGTCTTGTGCCGCATGGACGGAAAGCGCAACGGTTAACTTACCCGTAACAATAATCGTGTCTGAACTTTCATCGTTCTTGAAAAGAAATAACCTATGCTTAATGCAGAATAGTAACAGTGACCACTCATGGTCAATCTGACGCGATCCCTCCATGTGCTACCAACCAATTGAATATCTTGCTTTACATGGGACATTGACCCCCAAATGCAAAGTGGATCAGCGCATCAAAACCCGTGACCAGATATAAAAAAAGATGTTTATTCCATTTTAGATTAATATTATTAACGCTTTCATTACCGCATTTGGCAACACAAAGCTCCTTATGTGCCAATCCTGCTGACATGGAATGTTCAGTCGAGCAAGCCAGTCAGCTGTACACTGAAGTTTTGTCCAACTGATGTAAACATCCTGTCTTTTTCGAGTGACCTATTAAACAGATTTTGATAACTTGTGTAACTTGTTTTTCCTTTTTATTTTTTTTTTCGTTATAGGAATTACACCGCCAGACATATCCTGTGGTAGACATACCCCCTCTGACCCAACAATACAGCAGTCTATTTTACCATGTATCATGAGCTGCGCGCTTTTTAATTACCCACACAATCCACTCGATAAGCAGTGTTACAACCGGTAATGTAATACAACCTAATATGCAATAAATTTATTACATTATCGGTTGCGTTGGATGGCAAACCTAACCTATTATGCAATAAATTTATTACATTATTGGTTGCGTTGAATGGCAAACCTAACCTATAATGCAATAAACTTAATACATCAGCGGTTGTCTTGCATGGAAAACTTAACTGCAAATGCAATAAATTTATTACATTATCGGTTGCGTAAGATGGCAAACCTAACCTATTATGCAGTAAATTTATTAGATTATCGGTTGCGTTGGATGGCAAACCTAACCTATTATGCAATGAATTTATTACATTATCGGTTGCGTTGGAAGGCAAACCTAACCTATTATGCAATAAATTTATTACATCATCGGTTACGTTGAATGACAAACCTAACCTATTATACAATAAAGTTTATTGCATTATCGGTTGCTTTGGATGACAAACCTAACTTATTAGGCAGTAAATTTATTACATTATCGGTTGCTTTGGAAGACAAATCTAGCCTATCATGCAGTAAATTTATTAAATTGTCGGTTGCTTTGGATGACAAACCTAACCTATTGTGCAATAAATTTATTACGTCATCGGTTACGTTGAATGACAAACCTAACCTATTATACAATAAAGTTTATTGTAAAAGTGGTTGCTTACTTTCTTCAGTCACTTCCAAGTTTCAACAGGTTAATGGACACGTTATTCCATTGAACGACACACAAACATGTTTAAGTAAACTCGTCCCTCACCCCACCCCAATGTCCGACAATAAAATGGACATCCGTGATTTATCACCGAAATGAGTTTATTACAGTAATGGTTAGTTTATTACAAAAAGTGGTTTTATTACAAAAGTGGTTGGTACGCGATAACCACTTTTGTAATAAAGTTTATTGCAAAAGTGGTTGCGTACTTTCTTCAGTCACTGCCCTTTAACAGGTGAATGGACACGTTATTCCATCGAACAACACACAAACATGTTTAGGTAAACTAGTCCCTCACCCCACCCCAATGTCCGACTATAAAATGGACGTCCGTGATTTATCACCGAAATGAGTTTATTACAAAAATGGTTAGTTTATTTCAAAAGTGGTTTTATTACAAAAGTGGTTGGTACGCGATAACCACTTTTGTAATGAAGTTTATTGTAAAAGTGCTTGCGTACTTTCTTCAGTCACTACCAAGTTTCAATAGGTGAATGGACACGTTATTCCATCGAATGACACACAAACATGTTTAGGTAAACTAGTCCCTCACTCCACCCCAATGTCCGATTATAAAATGGACGTCCGTGATCATCACTGAAATGAGTTTATTACAATAATGGTTAGTTTATTACAAAAGTGGTTTTATTACAAAAGTGGTTGGTACGCGATAACCACTTTTGTAATAAAGTTTATTGCAAAAGTGGTTGCGAACATTCTTCAGTCACTACCGTGTTTTAACTGGTGAATGGACACGTTATTCCATCGAACGACACACAAACATGTTTAGGTAAACTAGTCCCTCACTCCACCCCAATGTCCGACTATAAAATGGACGTCGTGATTTATCACCGAAATGAGTTTATTACAATAATGGTTAGTTTATTACAAAAAGTGGTTTTATTACAAAAGTGGTTGGTACGCGTTAACCACTTTTGTAATAAATTTTATTGCAAAAGTGGTTGTATTACAAAAGTGGTTGGTACAATGCTTTCACTATACTGAAAAACGAATGTGAAAGTGCAGGACATTGTGCCGCCACAGGGGGCGCAGTGGCGTCGCGGTAACCGGTTCTCGTCAGATCACCGAAGTTAAGCAACGTCAAGCCCGGTTAGTCCTTGGATGGGTGACCGTCTGAGCGATCGATTCGGACTCACGCGTTGTGTCCTTGGGCAAGGCATTTAACCTCGATTGTCCACATGGGGCACGACGACGCCGTGTACTAAGGCGTACTGCACGTCGATGGTGCGCATGTCTTCAACCAAGCTAACCTTGCCTGTGCTGCTGTGCGGAGTTACGATGTTGGGGAGCTGGCAGCTGCTCGTCGTTGCTCGGTGGTTCTCTCCGGGTACTCCGGCTTCCTCCACCCGCAAAACTGTCACCGACACGATATGACCGTGGCTGTTAAAGTGTCGTTAAACCCCAATAAATAAATAAATAAATAAATAAATAAATAAATAAATAAATAAATAAATGTGCCGTTTATACCCAAAGTATTCATGTAAACGTAAAAGTCATAAATATGGGTTTATAGCAACAGTCTGCGCAGTTATTAATGCAGAGCATCCATACGTGTGTCTTAACCCTTTACCCAACGCCGACGATTTTAAAATTTATTATTTTAAATATCATGTTTTAATTTTTTTCAAAAAATTTCAACAAAACCATATCATGTGACCCCTCTTTGGAACGAGCTCGACGAGCTCGTTCCAAAGAGGGGTCACATGATATGGTTTTGTTGAACTTTTTCGAAAAATAATATTTTTTCAGCTGCTGAATTTGCATATTACGCGGGCGGATGCGGGCGATTCGCTGGGTAAAGGGTTATACGTGGACGTGTACACAAATCATTATTGAACTTTAATGATGTATTCACTTTTATAGGAAATGGTACTTTCACGCAAAGGTCGCTTCGCATCCTATTTCCACGTCCAAACTTCAAGTGCTTATACAGCCTGAACACAATTAGCTTGGAAGAGAAGATCATAGACATAAAGAGAAACATGAAAATATATTTCAACGAAACATCAAAGTACCACAGAAGAAAGATATCTGCAGCCAACCCAAGAGTGTCTGCTAAAGTACTGGGTGGAGGATTTGTAATCACATTATTTGCTATATTTGGAGTGATGATTTTTACAGACTTAATTTCAGGTGTGAAGAGTTTATATTTTAGAATGAGACAAACAAATAACGCAACCATCTAAATATCGAACACACAATGGATTTAACGTATTCGATTTGAAAAGCTGTGATATGTTTTACAAAATTGACAACAATTTTCATTTAAACATCGTTCTGAACATGCGTTAACCCTTTTACGACCACGCCCACTTTATGCATATATGGATGACTTCTATGTACGCCTGTATGCGAGAAGGTTTAACTGGTAGAGTGCTGGATGCCCATATTTGGGCTTTATTCTGAAATGCAGGTACCACAACTTGAAGGCTCATATTCAGTGTATGTGCTTTGTATTATCATTGAAGTGACATTATTTAGTCCGTAAGGGTTTGCCTTGTTAAAATTTATGGGAGAGTGCCCATAGGCGCTCTCCCATAAATTGTAACAAGGCAAAGACATGTGTACAAGATTTGAGGACTGAAAATAATTTAGCACTCTACCAGTTAATACAATTCATGACATACTTGAAACTCAATCATTTCATTAATTGTTGGAAAGGGCTCTCTGAGTCCTTTCCAACATTTAATCAGATGATAGGGTCTGCGCATGCCAGAACGTGCAGATAATCATCATAAAATAGATGACAATAGTCGCTTTCGGCTGCGTAAGTGTTAAATGAATTGATGTCTTCTGAATCGTAATTCGTAATGCTATTCTTATTGCAGGCACGACAGTACTAAAAATTGAAAAGTTGAACTCGGACATAATGCAGTCTCCGAAATTAAGCAATCTCGACAAAAAGAATTTTGTTTAAAAAACCTTTGAAGAATTGTATTAAAATATTCTCTTCAAATGAATTGATGTCTTCTACTTCGTAATTCGTAATGCTATTCTTATTGCAGGCACGACAGTACTAAAAATTGAAAAGTTGAACTCGGTCATGATGCAGTCTCCGAAATTAAGCAATCTCGAGAAAAAGAATTTTGCACATGATATGCATTTGTTGGGTTTTTAAAATATTTTATCGACTGCTGAATTTGTATATTACACGGGTGGATGCGGCCAATTTGTTGGGAAAAGGGATAATATTATTCATTGGGGTCTACAGTTAAAACTCCAGACATCTTGAAATATAGGTTATGACCCCTCGTTGGAACGAGCTCGACGAGCTCGTTCCAACGAGGGGTCATAACCTATGTTTTTGAGATAAAAAATGAAAAAATAATTAAAATTAATTGGTGATTTTTGAGAATAGTGCTGGCCGGTTTTTGTCGTTACGTTGAGTAAAGGGTTAAAATCAATTTATAAAAAAATTATAAAATGTCAGAAAAGTAAATAAAATCATATTTTCCATTTTTCATTCAATTTGTTAAAAACAATGTTCACAACAAAAAAGAGAACAGCCGCACACACTTTCAGACATTATTGGAAGGAGAAAGAAGTTTAATATATAAAAAATGGTTATTCGGTTCTCGTGCGTCCTCCAGGCGATTTCGTAATACTCGACCATTATGATGATTCGACTGGCAGAAAATTTATACGTAATATATGGCGCAATGAAGATGTTGCAACCAACAATGCCTTGTCATCGTGTGACTTAAAAAAGAAAGAAAAGATTGGCGTGATATTGTTGTTCCCCCACCCCCACCTACTCCAAAAATTAAGGGTTAACTCAACTTAACAAAAAACTTGGAAGGTTAAGTGTACGTATGCTTGGACTTGTTTCAGAAATATCAGTCCACGACAGCATTCAATCTGAACCTGCAAAAAGCTTACTAAAAACTTAGTGATATTCTTTATCGCAACATGAGATTGGGTTCTCCTGAGAGTTATAAGGATTCTGTAACTATGCAGCCCAACAACACTTATGGGGGGGGGGGGGGGGGGGGGTACATTATTTTCTTAATTATGCATTCAAAATTGACACTTCATATTAATATTGGATGATTCCTGGAGATAAAATAACTTGTGGTGAGTAATGTATACTATTAAAAAACAGTAGGGGATATGTGATAAAAGTGAGATATATGAAGAAATATATTTTCATCAAAAAGACAGTTGAGGCATTGCACTGTGATATCTGGTGAATGATATCAGCGATAGTTGGGTGTCTGCCCATCACACTTTCCACGTATTGAGCTATAGAAGACATGGACGGTCAGTCAGAGAATTTACCACATTCAGTCCAAGACCTCAATACCTTGTAAATCCTCCTCGGTTCGCGAGACAGGCGCGGACCCGACGTGGCATACTCCTCACTAAACGTCCAAGATCAGCTTGACTGATGTTATTCCATTCTTCCTGAAGTGAAGCGGTGAGTTCCTTGACATTGGTAGAGGGCTCATAACGTTGTCGTAGGCGCCTGTCAAGCATATCCTAGACGTGCTTGATTGGTGAAAGGTCTGGACTTGATGCCGGCCAAGGCAGCGTAGTGATGTTCTGCTCCTGGAGGAACTCTGTATCGACACGGGCCCTGTGTGCTCTTGCATTGTCATCTTCGAAAATGAATCGACGGCCGTGACGTCGCGCAAATGGCACAACATGAGCTTCTAAAATGTTGTCACGGTAGTACTGCCCAGTGACACGCCATTGGATGACAAGTAATGCTGTTCTGTTTGTCAAGGTTATGCCTCCCCACACCATAACCGATCCACCACCAAAACGATCGTGCTGCCTAACGGTTACGTCACGGTATCGTTCGTTCCGCCGCCACACTTTGTTTTGCCTGTCATGGAAGTCGAGAGTGAACCTTGATTCATTGGAGAAAATGGCGTTGCTCCACTGACGATTGTCCCAGCGCTGTCGTGATCCACACCAATTACGCCTTGCTGCGATGTGACGTCCAGTCACACGTGGAATTATTCGAGGTCGTCGAGCGTACAAATTCCAGCTATGTAGGCGATTTCGGATAGTCTGGCCACTGACTCGCACATCTGTCGCTCGGCGCAGTTGCTGTCTAATTTCTGAGGCACTTTAATGGCGGTTACGTAATGCTGTGGTCCGGATGAAACGATCCTGGTTAGCAGTTGTAGCCCTTGGACGACCTGGCCGACGTTTGTCATCAACATTGCCTGTCTGACGGTAGCGTGACCACAACCTGCTAATCACCGATTGAGTAACGTTGAGAATTTGAGCCACTGCAGTCTGTCTGTTACCAGCTTCCAACATGACAACAGCACGTAAACGTTCGTCACCTGTCAGTCTTCGCATACCTCAAAAGTTACATTTCGACCAGAAGCTATTGATGAACGAATTTATACCAAGAAAAGAATGATGAGACCTCCGAAAAAGCCCGTCCAGTACAAATGAAAATTTAAAAAAAAACGTACCCCACAGACATTAACGCGAGGCCCGTGCGAAAACTTGCACGAAGTTTTCGTGGGCCAGTGACTTTCATGATCCATACTAAACTTGGTAACATATGGATGTGTCCAATCACGCGTATCCAATACCATTTTCCGAAAATATCAACATCAGTTTGGATATCCCCTACGTTTTTTTAAATAATATATTACATTTGTACTACATGAATGAATGTATGAGGTTTTCAGATCAACTTCCTCACATCTGGAGTGACAGCTATGCTTCCAGATCTGGAGTGGGGCGTTTTTGACATCTGACTCAATTGACTGTTAGTGAAATTGTCAGGTTAGTAGTTGGATGGGTGACCATTTCAGAGATTGATTCGCGCTTCCGCGTTGTGTCCTTGGGCAAGGCACTTAAACCCAGTTGCCAACATGGGGGCACGATGACGCTATATACTAAGGCGTACTGCACGTCGAAGGTAGGCATGTCTTCAACCAATTTAACCCTGCCTGTGCCGCGGTGCAGAGTTCAGAGTTACGATGTTGGAGTGCTGACAGCTGCTCGTCGTTGCTCGATGGTTCTCTCCGGGTACTCCGGCTTCCTCCATCCGTAAAACTGTCACCGACATGATATGACTCTGGCTGTTAATGTGCCGTTAACCATAATAAAAAATAGCGCAAATGCCAATCGAAACCAAATCTGTCGACCGCTCAACTGAGTATTCACAGGGAAATTGAATATTGGAACTAGGACAATTATTCCCTTTTTCGATGGAGTGGACTTAGTCCAGGGGAGACAATCCACTTTACCGAGACACACAATGATCGTAGAATTACACCTTCACCAACTTCATTTCATTGCGTTCAAAGTAAACAGAGTCAAAGGGGCCACCTTGAGGTTCGAACGGACGACAGATCTGGAGCACTGAACGACAGATCTGATGATTAAATTATTACTGGGAACCTTCCGGTAAACCTACCATTCGTACTGCTGATTAAATAGCAGAAGCAGTCATTTTGCATTATTTGTTGAGAAAGTTCCACGAGATCTGGGGTTTCAGAATGTTGCAGTTGACAACTTTAGCTTAACGCTCTTGATCGTCTTCTTTTCAGTGGCTCAAAGGCAACACTCTGTTATGCCTTTTATACCTGTCGGGATGGCAATTGACCAAAGAAATTGCAGTGAAGCGCCATACAATAATGTGCACATTTTAAAATATATATTTTACGTGGAGACGATGAAAATGACCTGTTATGTGTTTGCAAATAAGCAAATAACAGTATTCCTGATGGGTGACAACTTCGGAGAGATATCAGCCACAAAGTATGGATATTTGACTGCCAAAAACGTGTTAAAATTAAGATGCAAAAATTCGTCAACTTTAACCCTTTAACTAACATGAAAAGCAGACGACACTTGCGAAAAAATTTTTTGAAGAACTAATTTTTTTCATTTTTTGTCTCAAAAACATAGGTTATGACCCCTCATTGGAACGAGCTCAACGAGCTTGTTCCAAAGAGGGGTCATAACCTATGTTTTTGAGACAACAAAAGAAAAAAATAATGAAAATTAATTGGGGATTTTTGTGAATGAGCTGGCCGGTTTTGCGGTTACGTTTGGTAAAGGGTTAAAAATGAAGCGATTAAACTGAATAATGGAAGTGATGAATTTTCATTGAAGTGGACGAATTGTCATGTTCAACATTTATAAGTGGAGTTGTAGTTACCAACTGTTCGTCCCCATGATAAAAGAATATGGTGAAGAGAATGAAAAACGATGTGATACAACTGAAATGATTTGAATATTTGATGGGTAATTCTCTTGTTACAATTGAATGGGCATTTATGTGTAATGTTGCCTATTTTCGCAGGTAAAACAGCTGGCGAGATTAGATGTGAGTGCAGCTGCGACAAAAAAATAATTGGCCGTCGCAGCACTGCCCCCGCCTGGGAAATGATTTGGTTCCCAAATCTCATCTTTTATTAAAAATTGCATTATTTTCTTCTTTTATGGAGATTGGAATTGAAAATAATTGCAGAATATCCTTTTTTTGTTCTTTATGTTGCATTGATTCTTCCCTGTGTGTAGTTATATTTTAAATTAAACTCGTGTATTGTGCCAAAGAATGTCCAGAAATTATCTGAAGTTGAAATGTTTGCTACAGCATTCTGATATTACCGGCTCGGAGAGTTGGCTCCGTCAATCTGTTGTGGGCTGCATTATCAACAGTACAATTTTGGAATTAATTTTTATTATTATTTTTTTCTTTTCAACGGGAAAAAATAAATGCAAGGAAAAGAGACCAACAACTTTTGAAATTTTGATTAAATTTTGCAGGAAAATTAAATTTATTCCCCTGTGATATACGTTTGTTTACCAAAGATTCCAGATTTTTAAGGCAATCAATAAAATTCAGCTTCCCGTTTGAGCTCATCAAAGGGTGGAAATAATGAAAGAGCCACCATTTCTTAAATAATTTAGAATATGCCTCAAGTAAACGGGATCACGGTCGACAAAGCAGCTGGGTGTGCCACACTCCTTCATCGGACGCATTCCAGTGATCTTTGAGGTTATTACAGCCAAACGAGAAGAAGGGTCCGTACTGAAAGTCACACTACTTGCTTCGAATTTTTGGCTATCAATATTCATAATTACTCTCTCGTCCTGTTGATACTGCATTGTAGTCACATATTGTATATGAAAGTCAACACCAGAAACAATATTTTCGTTAGATTTTGTCACAGTGTGTTCTTTTAGTTTGGTGTTGCTGGCCTTGGTGCAGCGAAATCTACATCGTCGACGTCGTCAGCATAAATATCCTTCTCTGAAAGTTTCTCGAAATCATCGGAACTGGAAGACGCACTCCTCTCCAAATCAGACTCTGGCTCTGGCACATCATCTGAAGACAGTAGTGAGATAGGTGGTTCAGTTAAATTGAATCTTTAACGTGGAGGTGCTCCGTGTTCTGCTTTTTGACTTGCACTTTGGGCACCTCCGGTTCTGAATGGAATTGAACTTTTCTACCAGCAGTTTTAATGTTTTTATCTTACAATATATTTGGGGTAAGTCAAGAATGTAGACGAATATATAATGGTAATAATCTCTATTTATCACATGCAGAATTTTCCTGCCCACACTCACGCTTTCTCTTTACAGAGAAAGGCTTTTTAATTATTTAAAGTTTGACTTGGATAAAACTTTTGCTTTCTTCAAATTCTTTTCCCGCAGTGCCAGTCAACGGATTGAAAAATGGCATCTCCAACCTCTGATTTTCCAAGAGAGCAGCGTTGATGCTTCTGGATACTACTACGAAACACCTTGCCGTAACCAGTCCAGCGGTACCCAAAGCCTTGATTTTGTTGAAATTTTTTGAAAAATAATATTTTTTCAACTGCTGAATTTGCATATTACGCGGGCGGATGCGGCCGATTCGTTGGGTAAAGGTTTTAACCATGTTGGTGCATTTTCACCTTGACACGGCTTAAGTCTATCATGGTCAGCAAGTTCAGGAGTTGCCTTTGCAGACTCCTGTATTCTATATATCACATCATTTTGCTTGCAGATAACCACATATGTTCCTTTCCGTGGTTTCATTAACATTGAACATTTACCCTTCTGTCGGATTGTAGTACCACACTGGGTTCGCAATACTAACGTGACGGCCAAAACTGGCCAGCGCTATTCACAAAAATCGCCAATTAATTTTCATTATTTTTTCATTTTTTGTCTCATCGAGCTCGTTCCAATGAGGGGTCATAACCTAGGTTTTTGAGAAAAAATATGAAAACAAATAGTTATTCAAGAATTTTGTTAGCAAGTGTCGTCTGCTTTTCATGTTAGGTAAAGGGATAATATTATGATTATACTGACATTTCATTTTTTCACTATTCAGACTAAAATGAGATCTAGCAATCTCATGTACAGATTCTATTCTAGAAGACAAATCGTGTACAAAATCTATGGAGTAATCCTTCTCTTTGTCAGGTTTTTCAAAAAATCAAATCTTCTGGAAGATTTATTTTTCTCCCAAAAGTCATTTGGCAGGGGCGGGGGGGAGGGGGGGGGGGAACCTGTGGCTTTATGTACCGATAACCTATATGCCATCATCAGCAGGGACATATCCTAATCCCATTCATTTTGATTACTTTTGATGACTAACCCTTTACCCAACGAATCGCCCGCATCCACCCGCGTAATATGCAAATTCAGCAGTTGAAAAAATATTATTTTTCGAAAATTTTCAACCAAACCATATCATGTGACCCCTCGTTGGAACGATCACGTCGAGCTCGTTCCAACGAGGGGTCACATGATATGGTTTTGTTGAAACTTTTTGAAAAATTTTAAAAAATGATATTTAAAATAATAAATTTTGATATCGTCTGCGTTGGGTAAAGGGTTAAGGATATCATATTCTAACTCGTTCTCTTTGCTCACTCAATCATACCATCTGACGGATGGGGGCATAGCAGTCGTTCGTGTTTTCTCGCAACCTAACATGTCGCACATTGACTTGAAAATGGCTGACTCAAAGTTACTTCTTTGGTCTGAGTATAGTTGTAGAGGTACATCATGGATTGATATAAATCTGCCTTTTAAATTTGAAACCGCGGTGGTTACCTCTTGGTCTCTTATCCAATACCCATTTTGTGAAGTAGTCGCCAACAACCACGAGATATTTATTTCCTTTTTACTCTACTCCGTGGAAGAAGAGGATCCATAATATCAACAGCTATCCTCTCCATTGGGGTGCCAACGTCATATTGCTTAATGTGTGCTCAGGGTTTTAAAGGTTGCTGCTTCCTGGCAGAACATTCATCACACTCCCAACACCAGTGCTCCAAGACCCATCTCATTTTATGCCAGAAAAACCTTTTCTTTGCCTCCTCCAAGGTTTTTCTCACACCCAAATGACCTCCTGTTCTATCATTATGAAGCTGATGAAGAACCATTTTTTTAAAACTGGACGGCAAAACAATTTGCCAATTAAGGGTGTTGCCTTTGGCTGACTCGAATTTTCTATGGAACACATTTTGGTGCATTTCTAAAGAATACCACCCGGACCAGTAATATTTCTGTATTACTGGCAGAAATTTCAGCCCACTCTGGCTTTTTACCTTTCGGTTTCCATTCAATCATTTTATTTATAATCGGTTCAGTTAACATGTCATTGCAAAGGGGAGTTGTTTCTGTAGTACCTAACTCACCACTCGCCTCTTTCAGTTTACTTGCGCAGGTGTGCACATCATCACAGGAATACTGACTCTCGATTCACAGGAATCTGTGCTTTTGCAGCTTTTGTCAACACCAGAACTACATAATTGTTCATTCGGGGACCCATTATCCAGATGACAGAAAAACACTTTTCTGGAAGTGTCTCCGTTACCTATCACTTTGAAATTTTGGCAACATTTCAAGTCTACATTTCCAGGTTCCAAATCTTGCAGTTTGATAGTTTTGTCCTGCTCTTCCACTCTGGTACAGTGAACACACTCATCTTTATGACAAGGCCTGTGAGATGGAATGTACTTTTCCAGCCCTGTGCTCTATTTCAAAATAATATGCTGCCAATGTTTCTAACTATCGGGCGGTTTGCCCTTCTGGTTTTTTAAAGTTTAAAAGCCATTGTAAGGTCCCATGATCAATTCGGATTTTATAATGACGGCAATAAAGATAATGGTGGAAGTGGCGAACTGAACTCACAATAGCGAGTAGATCTCGTCTGATTATACAGTACCGTCGCTCAGGTTTACTCAAAGACTTGCTGCAGTAACCTATGACTCTTTCTGTACCGTTTTGAATTTGTGATAAGACACATCCCCGTGCAAAACCACTGCAGTATGTGTCAAGAATGAACATTCCTTCCCTAATTGGGTATGTTAATATAGGTGTTGTTGTGGGGGATTGTTTCAATTTGTCAAAAGCTTCTTGACATTCATCAGTAGTAGGGGATGAGGTAAACGTCCCCTATCACGGTGACCCCGCAAGGGACCCCAAAAGTGACGTTATCGTGACGTGACCCAGTTACGTCACGTTTGGTTGTCCTGGTAGCCAGCGTGAGCGTCATGTTGTGACGTCATGACCATAGTGATATGTGGTGTTAGTGCGCATGAGCAGCGCGTGTTGTTAGGGTGATACGTGTTTCCGTAGGCAATTTTGTATACTGGAGGCCGCCATCTTGGTTTCTATGGTAGCACGAGATTGCTATGTTACCCAACGGGTTCTAATAGGACAGGGGTATGTTTGGAGGGTATGTCCTTTTGTACAAGAGTAATTTCCCAAAGAAGAGAATTACCCAAATAAACCCGACAATCTCTCCAAATTTCCAAAAACAACTTTTATTTGGTATGAAACTCCAGATTTTTTTTCTCCAATAAAAGGGGTGTTCGATTGAATTAGAGTAGTTTTCTCGCTCAGATTTTCCACAGAATCCATATTTACTTTGTAGAATTACCACAAACAACCCAGTAAATTCTCGGTTTCTGCCTATGCATCTACAAGCAATGTTATGCCGTCTTTGTTCTATTTATTCTGACTTCCCTAAACATGTTTATGTTTTATTGTACACATTACAGGTAGCACATAGGAACATGCTGTATGTGCCAATATGTGCTTATTTGAAAAGACACAATGTGACACATTGTGCACTAGCACATAGGCACATGCTGGATGTGCCGATATGTGCTTATGTGAAAAGGCACAATGTAACACATTGTGCACTAGCACACAGGCACATACGACCAAAAAGGGATTCTATAACCACCGACGTTTCCCCCAAAAAGGGATTCTATAGGAATTCCAAAAAAGGGATTCCATAAGTGGGATTCCAAGCTCCTATACAGGTAATCTTATCAACTTATCTCCTACCATCTGTCCTATGATTTGGCTCTATTGTAGTCATCAAATATTATATAGTCTTCTAACATCCTTGCAGTCTTGTGCCTTTACTACCTTGTTCTATAAGTGTTCCGACGATCTGTTTATGTCATGTGTGCACGTTATATGTAGCACATATGCACATGCTGGTTGTGGTGATATGTGCTTACGTGAAAATGCACGATATGACACATTGCACACTAGCACATACGATAAAAAGGGGTGCCGAACGCCAGACTTTTTTTCCAAAAAAGAAAAAAAAAAGGATTCCATGGAACTTGGCGTTTGGTGGAATGTGCTTGTGTGCTATTACACACTGTGTCACAATGTGTACACATTACCTGTAGCACTGTGTGATGATATGTGCTTATGTGAAAATGCACAATGTTACACATTGTGCACTGGCACATAGGCACATGCGACCAAAAAGGGATTCTAGAACCAGAGACATATCTCAAAATGGGATTCCATAAGGATTCCAAGAAAGGGATTTGATGAAACATGGGTGCTTGGTGGAATGTGCTTGTGTGTTATTACACATTGTGTTACAATGTGTACACATTGTGCATTAGCACGTGGGCACATGTTGGATATGCCGATATGTGCTTATGTGGAAAGGCACAATATGACACATTGTGCAATCGCAAATAGGCACATGCTGGATGTGCCAATATGTGCCTATGTACTAGTGCACAATGTGTCACATTAATCGGAATCAACCGATCAGTCCTTTTACAATAAAACACACCCCATCCCCATGATTTTTTTTCTATTGGCTAATAGCCAAGACACGCCTCAATTATGTTTAATTCCATCACGCCAAGAAAAATATTTTCAACTATTCTGCTGAAATGCGGAGAATTAATAGCATGTTGTTGAGCTCTAAAAATTAGTTGACAGCTGTTTTCTAGTTTCTCGATTTATCGTCATTTTTACGTGTTTATGTCACTTTAACCCTTTACGCAACGAATCGGCCGCATCCTACCGCGTAATATGCAAATTCAGCAGTTGAAAAAAAATATTATTTTTAAAAAAATTTCAACAAAACCATTTCATGTGACCCCTCGTTGGAACGAGATCGTCGAGCTGGTTCCAACGAGGGGTCACATGATATGGTTTTGTTGAAATATTTTGAAAAATTGAAAAAATGTTATTTAAAATAATAAATTTTGATATCGTCTGCATTGGGTAAAGGGTTAAAGTTTAGGCCATTTTGGTCATATCTCATTAAAATCTCGACCTTCCTCATTCCCGTAGTCTGTATATATCAGTTACACAGCTATGAAACTTCACAACGCTTTCTTGTCATTTGAAATTGTTAACCTCGATTTTAGAACTACCCCCCCCCCCCCCTCCGATACCAGCTATGCCAGTTTTACGTTTCTGTGTCTATCGTCACTTCACAACCTCATTTTTTAATCTTTCCGTTTCTGAATTTTGGAAATACAACCACGATACGCATCAGACTTGGCTGCCCAACCGTCGTTGGCCACAATATGGCGTTGGCCGGATGACTTCGGGAAATTCGCTTTGCGATTTCAAAAGCATCTTGTTTTTTTTATTCATTTAATTAATTTTCTTTAATTTCTTTCTTTTTTGTAAATAATCCAGACAAAAATAGTAATAATGTGGGCGAGAGATATTACGTAACTCAAACATCTGTCTCCGTTATTTTCATTTTGAGAAAGGCCTTGCTTTTGGACACGTATAACCTGTCCACGGTTATCACCATAGACTTGACGGACTTCTTCAAATCGATCAAGACCCCTTCGCCGCACGTCTCAACGACCAGGTGGTCGACTTTGGGATACGCGCATTTATCGCAGACCACTGTCAGATTATATTTGTCAAACGTTTCGATTTCCTTTTCTCTCGAGGTCGCACACCTCGTTCGTCAGATCTTATAAAAGATCCACTTGCTTTTCGTTCTAACTTAATGGCACCTGGTAACGTCTGTACTCGCCCCTCAGTCTCATGCCATCCGTCCGAACGTTTTTCGAATTTAATGGCGTCTGGTAAGGTCAGTACTTGTCCCTCAGTCCCATGCCCTCCATCCGGACGTTTTTCAAATTTAATGGCATCTGGTAACGTATGTACTCGTCCCTCAGTCTCATGCCCTCCGTCCGGACGATTGTCGAATTTAATGGCATCTGGTAACGTCTGTACTCGCCTCTCAGTCTCATACCCTCCATCCAGATGATTTTTAAATTTAATGGCATCTGGTAACGCCCGCACTCGTCCCTCAGTCTCATGCCCTCCGTCGTCCGGACGTTTTTCTTATTCAATGGCATCTGGTAACGTTCGTACCCATTCCTCAGTCTGATACCATCCCTCCGGACGTTTTGTTCAAATTTAATGGCATCTGGTAACGTCCGTACTCGTCCCTCAGTCTCATGCCTTCCATCCGGTCGTTTTTAAAATGTAATGGCATCTGTTAACGTCCATACTCGTCCCTCAGTCTCATGCCCTCCGTCCGGAAGGTTTTCGAATTTAATGACATCTGGTAACGTCCATACACGTCCCTCAGTCTCATGCCCTCCGTGCGGACGTTTTTCATATTTAATGGCATCTGGTAACGTCCGTACTCGTTCCTCAGTCTCATGTCATCCGTCCGGACGTTTTTGAATTTAATGGCATCTGGTAACGTCTGTACTCGTCCTTCAGTCTCATGCCCTCCGTCCGGACATTTTTCGAATTTAATGGCATCTGGTAACGTATGTACCAATACCTCAGTTCCAGGCCCTCCGTCCGGACGCTTTTCGAATTTAATGGCGTCTGGTAGCGTCTGTACTCGTCTCTCGGTCTCATGCCCTCCGTCCGGGCGTTTTTCATATTTAATGGCATCTTGTAACGTCCGTACTCGTTCCTCAATCTCATGCCCTCCGTCTGGACGCTTTTCGAATTTAATGGCGTCTGGTAGCGTCTGTACTCGTCCCTCGGGTTCATGCCCTCCGTCCGGACGTTTTTCGAATTTATTGGCATCTTGTAATGTCAGTAGTAAGGGATGACACTTTGGCGGACTGATTTAACAATGAAAACTCTCATAGGCGACCTGGATGTACTATGGCGAATTCGCCATAGTACATCCAGGTCGCCTATGGGGGTTTTCAGTGTTAACTGGTTGAGTGCTAGAAGCCACCGTCAGGGCTTTAAAAAAACTGAGGGTCCTGCACGAAAAGTGAACGTTTTTCTTGCTCATGTTTCATATTCAGTCAAACGCAAATAATATTTTGTTTATATAAATTTGTTCTATTCAAAATTAATAAAACAAATTTCGAATAACAAATTTCAACCACCAAAAATAATCTAGCCTTCAACCAGTTAAATCAGTTCGCCAATGTGTCATCCCTCACTACTAACGTGCGTATTCGTCCCTCAGTGTCATGCCTCCGTCCGGACGTTTTTCGAATTTAATGGCATCTGGTAACGTCTCTACTCGTCTCTCAGTCTCATGCCCTCCGTCGGCACCTTTTTCAAATTTAATAGCATCTAGTGACGTCAGTAGTAAGGGATGACACTTTGGCGAACTGATTTAACACATCCATGTCGCCTATGGGAGTTTTCAGCGTTCAATCAGTTCGCCAAAGTGCCATCCCTTACTACTTACGTCCGTACTCGTCCTGCAGTTTCAGGCCCTTCGTCGGGATGTTTTCCAGACGGATATAATAAGTGTGAAATTGAATTATTTATTATTTATTTATTGGTGTTTAAGGTCACATACTTAGTGAAATTGAATCGTATCACCGTTGAATTTCTTGTAATAAATGACTTTCTTTACTCGTAATGCTTCCATGTTTTATTATTATTTATTACTTTCCAAAGTGTAATTTACTGGGATTTCCGGGTTTGATTTTTAACGATAACTTCACAAGTGAATTATGCAATCAACAAATGGGTCATGTATCCGTGCGCGCAAACGAAGACGCTCTGCCGTGGGTGTAATGGGGACTTCATTGTTTTTTTAACCCTTTACCAAACATGAAAAACAGACGACACTTGCAAAAAGAAGTCTTGAATAACTATTATTTTCATTTTTTGCTCTCAAAAACATAGGTTATGACCCCTCATTGGAACGAGCTCGGCGAGCTCGTTCCTATGAGGGGTCATAACCTATGTTTTATAGACAAAAAATGAAAAAATAATGAAACTTAATTGGCGATTTTTGAGAATATCGCTGCCCGGTTTTGGCCGTTACGTCAGGTAAAGGATTAAATAATAAAACTATAGTTAATAATGAAAAGTAATAAACAGAGTAATCGCTTGACTGGACTGGTTACGTGAAATAATTCATTCGAGGCGATGGACTATATTGTAAAACACCCGTGCGCATTCGCGCACTCGTGTTTGTACAACGTCCCTCACCTTTCATGAATTATTTCACGTAACAAGTCCAGTCAAGCGATTACTCTCTTTTTAATTTTGTTTTGTTAAATTTTTATTTTTTTTATTTCTTGTATATATTAATTTCAATTTTAAAGTTTTTTTTTTACTTTTTTAAAGATGAATTTTTTTAATTTTAATTTCTTTTTTAAATATATTAATTTTATTTATATATTTTCTTTAAATACAAAACTGTTTTTTTATTTCTTTAATAACAATTTTTTTTCATTTGTTTATAATTCTTTCACAACTGAACGGGATATTATTTCCTACTCGTCAACAAATTCAGAATACGTTCTCGCCCCTCGGTCGTGAGATAACTCGCCAACATCCGAGTATGCGTGCATTCTAATACAGAAGGTCTCGGTTCTCCTATACACAAGTCCGCCTCCGTCCAAATTCTCATGCGGTCGCACAGGCAGATCATATTTAATGCCAACATAAAACGCATGGCGATCGCGTCTTCGTATTCCGTGTTCTGACAGATATGGTGGTCATCGGCGTACGGGACTATTTTTTAAAAGGGGGGGGGGAGGGCTGAGCCTTTTTTGCCCGAAAAAGTTGAATGTCTGGAAGAGATGCCGAATGCATCTCCTGAGGAGGTGGGGGGTGGGGGTATGGGAGGGGGTGTTGCCCTCCCACTGTTGGTGGGTCCGGGGGCGTACCCGAAGAAATTTGTTAGAAATAGGATGCCCATGAGAGCAATGTTGAGGCTTCCGAAGCATTTATTCAGGACATTTTGCGTAGTGATATATAACCTCATTTTAGCAGAAATATTCTTAATACACCAGAATCCATTAAATTTCGTACCCAGCCACTCATTCTGAAAAAGTGAAACATATCAATTTCACCTGCATGCATGGGGTCTCTGGCACAGATACCCCATGCATGCCACAGAAATTGCTATATTTTACTTTTTCAGAGTGAGAACAGCATTATTCAGAATGAAGACAGACAGGGATTTATATTCATTCTATATTTCACATGCCTTCTATTAATAAACTAATAATACTTAAAGTGCCACAATTTCCAAGTTGGAAAACAAATTTTTTCGTCATTTCTGGCAACCGAATTGCCCGAAATTTTCCGGCAATTTGCCCGAACACTCTGCTCCTTCCCAACTCTGGGGGGGGGGGGTACAGCCTTCCCCGACCCCCGTCCCGTACGCTTATGATGGTGGTCATTGTCGTCGCCAGAATCACATTCACAACCGGGACATTTCGTTATTAACGCTCTAGGAATTGTGTATTGATGTAGGGTGAGGCTACTTATGGGCAGAGTCTGTTTGCCAAACCTATTTCTGTTTTCAGAAATAAAATATTTATTAAAAAAACGCTCTTGGAATAATTGTTTTCACGATATGGGCAAATGTTCTGTAAAACAAATCTCTGTGGAACTTATCACGCTCTACTTCTTTTCGTTTTATCATTTCATCTATTATATTGTATATTTTTTGTAATTAATTTAATTAATTTATTCGTTTTGTTCTTTTATATACATTAAGAAAAAGATAAGAAAATATATAATTCGAAAAAATAAGAAAAATATATATTTCTAAAATAAGAAATAAAAAAAAAATATAAAGGAAGAGAATTGTTTTTTCCTATTTTTATTTCGGAAATAAAACCCAGTTGAAAACCATTCAATAATTCCAATTCGGTAAAAATAAACAAAAACGCCGTCCAGACACGGGAGGACGGAAGGAGAAATGCCGTCACGGTCAGTGCGCACGGCGAATGCCGTGTCGGTCGAAAACCATTCAATTATTCCGCTTCCATAAGGTTCCGCTCTACAGTTTCGCACTATTGCACAGGTTCCGCTCTACAGTTTCGCACTATTGCACAGGTCCCGCTCTACAGTTTCGAACTATTGCACAGGGCTAAAATTCTAAACACAGGGCATATGTTGAAACTAACGCCATGAAAATTGAAGATGTATTTTTAGTGTCAGATAGATGTTTACATTGGGCTATTTGTTGGACAAGAGAATTTGAAGTTTTGGTCACAGAGTTGGAGTATGATGCATAAGGGTAAATTACCAGATGAATGATGGGAAACAGTGGCTTCGAAAAATTGGCTATTTTTTTAAAATGTCATTTTTACACGTGTTTGTTATCAGGCATGTAACTAAAAAATGAGACGGAAACATAGAATGTTTTTCACATTTCAGAAACAAGAGGTTATATGCTCCAGGGTTAGGTAAGTGAGGGTAGTGGGAGAATTCCGTTTTTGAGGCTGCTGGGTGGCTGAAAATGACTGGTATCAGCAGTTTTTCTTGCAATTTTGCAGGCTGAAGTCTTGCATTTGACAATAAATTATTTCACCCACATTGAGATTATTTATTTCTACTTAGTCAGATAGTGTTATATGTTTTTATTGGATTTGGGAAATGTAATAATGTTATCTCGATAAACTGGGACAGTCTGAAGACAATGTTATATTGTTTTTATAATGATAATTATATGGGAGATGACAGGAAGACAGCCAATTTGGCTATGTCATCTCCCTGCAGTATACTTCTACTTTCACACGATTATAATCTAATATGTATATATAAACTATATAATGTATACTGTAAAATAAAGAATCTAATCTAATCTAATGGGTTAGATAACTTTACAGTTATTTACAGATAAAGTTACAGAATATTTGCATTTGAAGAGAGTGTATGGCATGTCATTTTTGGAAATGCCTGGAAAACTGTAGAATCTAAACACGAACAAAGATGACGCCCGGGCACCCGAAGATCAAAGACGAGATGTCGTCAAGTTCAGTGAGCATCATAATCGCCGTATTCTTCTAGAGACGTCGGGCGGAAAAACGATTTTCCGGTCCCCCTGACTCGAACAAAAAACCACGACGCGACACACATTTTCCCAATTCAATTTTGACCAGTTTTAAGCGTTTGGGTACAAATTCGCATTACAAACGAAAACGAAGTGGCCACGAACATAGAAAAATACAGGTCGTTTTAACAAAACTTGTAAATCCCTATGAAGATTTCAGTGTTAATGTCCAATTCACTTGGAACATTTTTTAAACTTGTAATTTAGGTGAATTAGAAAATGTATATGGGATTTCCGTAGTAAAGGTGGGCACGCGAATTACAAGAACGTGTAAAAAATAACACTGAAAACTCCCATGCCACCAACTCATTTTCCGGGATTTCGACATTAACACGGAATTTTCCATAGGGAATTAGAAGTTCTGAGAATTGTTTTGGGGTTGATCATTGGCTTCATGAAATGAAAAGATTATTAATGCGTGAATTAACATTGAAAGTTTCACATACATTTTCCAATTCAGTTCAAAATCTACCTTTTTTAAGTTCTGGCCATAATTAGGTGAACTGGAACTCTCAAAACTCACTTCATTTAAGAGGTTGCTAAACGCTGGCACAAAAAGGTCCATTTTAAATTCTGCAAAATATCTTTTCTTTGCCAATACTTATTTACAAGAGGTCTCAGTCTGATATATACACAGAACGTCACACGTGTGTGAATGGGTTAATCGATATGGCACGAGTGCCAGTGCGAGAGGATAGAACGAGAGGCCGCGGGATTCGAGTTTTATCCTTCCGCAATGGAACATGTGCCATATCGATTAACCCATTCACACACGTGTGTCGTTCTGTATTTAGTACACGCCTTCACGTCTATAATAAAAAAAAAACACTATGAAGGACACTCAGCAATTCATTTGACAACTATCACCAAAAAGAACAAATTTTATCGCCAACCAAATTTGCGAGGGGAACCAGTGTTACTATTTCGTCATCTGAGCTCCAAATGGCATATATGACACATTGGAACTCAGGGACGATTTTTAGCTATCGCTAGAGATTCAAATTGTAATTGCGGTGCACGATTTGTATAAAATTCCAGTGAAATTTCGCTTCCATTTAAAAATAGTCCGTCAACGATTTCCGTTCCGCACATATGTATGAAACAGATTTTCATTTTCCGCATGCTTTAGTGTTGCTGTAGATGGGGATTATATAGAACAGGTGCGTAACAGAATGACTGAACTCTGTGGAAGAAGGGTTATTCTTATATTCTTTCTTATATTCCCTGTTCACTACCTTGCGCATGTACATTTAGCCCTTTGTTCAACAAACGGAAAGAACAACTTGCACAACACAAGGAAACTATCATTTAAGTTGTAATATTGCTTCGTTTCTTGCTGCAGAGGTATTGCTAGTGACCTCATAATGGAGCGAGCTGCTTTGGCTCGTTCCGCTGGGAGGTCTTAGACTATATTGTTTTGAGTGCAAACTTAAAGTTATACGAATGTTTTCTGCTTGGGTTGGGTAAGGAGGTAAACTTTGTCGATTAAAGACAACAAGTATAAGGCTACGACTCCCCGAAGCAACGCGATCAACGGACATATCTGTTCGGCATGACGATACTATGGTTGCTTACCAATAACAGACGACACTTTCTAAAAAAACGTTTTTAAATGTTGAAATAACTAAAACATTTTCAGGTTTGTTTGCAACAAACGTAACTTATGACTCTAATTCAAACGAGCTTAACGAGCTCGTTCCAATGATTGGTAATGAGCTATGCTCTGAGAGGCAAAAATTGAAGAAAACAAATGGCGACTTTTGTGAACTGCATGCAGACCATTGTTTGCCGTTACGTAACGAAAACGGTTCAAGATGAGTTGTATATGTTTACCTTAAACACTATTTATTTCAGATCAATATTTCAGATATTTCATGTCAAAGAACATGGGAACAAACTAAAGTGGATTCAGTAGTGAGCTAACAGTTTATACAATTATGTCTTCGACATTTTGTTAAACACTGCAAATAATAATGGCTGATATAGGAATATTTATTTTCTTTCACATGATTACGGACATGACAACCGTTACTTATTCCCAGTTTCTTATTCGACATTCGTTATCAACCGATTCTATCGGTTGATAACGAATGTTGAATTAGGAACGGGGAATAAGTAGGCCTGACCACCCCCCCCCCCCCACCACCACCACATGATTGCATATTTATATTGAGTAACAAAGGGGAGGTAATAAAGAAGATAGCTCGAGGATAAAAGACAGCGAGGTATTTTTTTTTTTTTTTTTTTTTTTGGGGGGGGGGGGGGGTATAATCTTAATATACTAATAATTATCTATACCACCCTTTTACCAAATAGTCACCAGCTCATCCAGTGGGTTATTTCCTCCAACGGACGGGTACTTTTAACTGACCTTATGATACAATCAGCAACCAGATAACAACAACGTATGGGTTTCCTCTTCTGGTTCAGTATATATACCACTCTCTTGGTGACGTCACAGGTTCTCTTTACTCTTCTGACCAGTTTACCATTCCAATTGCTGATTCCATATTGGAGGAGTAATCATAGGGCAAATTATGCTACAACAGAGTGTGAGGGTGACCCAAGGATAGATTGTGACCAGCTCTTGAGTAGCGCGCACCGCTAGTGGTGTTGTTGTTACCGGCTATTGTTATAAGTTATTGGAAACTTGGAATAAACTGATGAACCTGATCGTACAGTGCGTGGAGAGTGTATTATCACTAAATCACCCGCAGAGTGGTGGTTCCACCCAGGCAGTAATTGCAAATTTGTTGCAAAGCATAACCAGTACAAGCAAAGTTTCAGCCAATGGACCTCCGGGTTAAACCCGGAGGTCCATTGGCTGAAACATTGCTTGTGTTTTTTTGTCGATATGTACAAAATTTGAATGTTATAGTTTGGGTGATAACTCCACTCCGCGGGTGATTTAGTTACAATCCACTCTCCACGTACTGTATGTAGATTTGTTGGTTTCAGATTAACCCTTTACCCAACGTAACGGCCAAAACCGGCCAGCGCTATTCACAAAATTCACCATTCAATTTTTATTAATTTTTCATCACAAAAACAAAGCTTATGAACCCTCATTGGAACGAGCTCAACGAGCTCTTTCCAATGAGATGTCATAAGCTATGTTTTTGACGCAAAAAAATCAAAAAAATTAGTGCTTCAAAAATTTTATTTACAAGTGGCGTCTGCTTTTCGTGTTTGGTAAAGGGTTAATAAACCTTCAGAGCCATAGGGTTGAGTGTCAAACGTAATTATTATTTATTGGGGTTTAAGGTCATATACTTATGCACAATGGCTAATCATGACCGTGAAAGTTTTACGGGGTGGAGGAAGCCTGAGTACCCATAGAGAACCACCAGCAACGACGAGCAGCTGCCAGCTCCCCAACATCGTAACTCCGCACTGCAGCAGAGGCAGGGCTAGATAGGTTGAAGACATGCGTACCATCGACGTGCAGTACGCCTTAGTACACAGCGTCGTCATACGACCATGTGGACAATCGGGGTTAAGTGCCTTACCCATGGACACAACGCGGGAGTCCGAATCGATCGCTCAGACGGTGACCCATCCAAGGACTAACCGGGCTCGACGTTGCTTAACTTCGGTAATCTGACGAGAACCGGTTACCGCAATGCCACCGCGCCCCGTCGATCGTAATGGGGTGGCGCATGGTACTCAACGTTTGTATTCTTGTTTGTGTGTACGTGGGACAATGAAAGAAGTGAAGGCCCGCACATTGGCATTGGCCACATCTACACGAGATGCGTTCGGAAAGAAAGTTATTGTGAAGGTCTTTGAAGCTGTTTGCACTGCAGAGTTGTTTGAACTGCAGAGTGAAAACGGTTTCAATCAAAATATCGAAAAACATCACGATTGCACCAGAAATGAACTGAACTCGGTTTGAGTTCATCTCGCGAGAAATATTTTATACAGCAGAAAGAATCACCGTGCTATGAATTCCTGTGTGAGTTGCACTTTGGTAACACCCCGTGTCGGAGTGTATTGTGGACAACCCATGTGAATGTATGAAGAAACGTACAGAACAAAAAAATCGATTTTATAAAACAACAGGCGATTTATTTAGGGATACAAACCATTCATGGAGTTCATGTGGTGGCGTGCTTGATGGTATAAAAACGTAAATGATAATCTGAATCTATTTATCTCCGAGGAAGCTTTTACCGACTTTACTGTCAAAACTGCACCGCAGTACTTTTCATATCGTCACCTGAGTGCTAGAATGTTCTATGTCCCTAATGGGACATAGAACATTCTAGCACTCAGCCGACGATATCTTGAATTTTAACCATTTGAATCCGAGAGACCGGTTTTTCGGGCCAGAAACATGACACACCATGATGTCACCCAAAAGGATGGCTGCTGAGTGAATGTGTGTAGACCAACATATGGGGAGCACGGTGGATTAGGGGTAGACTATTGGACTTCTATGCTAGAGGTCTCGAGTACGATCCCCATCCGGGACGACCCGTGTTGTGTCAGCACTTTATCCCGGCTGACTGCATTGGACACGATGACGCCGTGTACTAAGGCGTACTGCACGTCGATGGTGCACATTTCTCCGCTGTAACCCTGCTTGGGCGGAGCTTGAACAGAGTTAGAATGTTGAGGAGCCTACAGTTGCTCGTCGATACTCGGCGGTTCTCTCCGGGTACTCCGGCTTCCTCCACCCATAAAACTGGCACTGTCACGATTAGCCTTTTGCATAAGTATGTGACCTTAAACACCGATGAATAAATAAATAAATAGACCAATTAATATTTTCAACTTGCAGCCCCGAGGCTGCACGTTGAAAATATATACTACTCAAAGTTTGCTAAGCACCAAGTATATCCAACTACCTGTTTTACGTTTTAGTTGAAATATTGTAATGAAAAGTACATATATTTTTTATTTAATTATATCTTTAATGATTTAAGTACAGAAATTAGGATTTTATTTGACATTATTTTTTAACTTTTGAATACGATAACCATAGAAAATGGATATTATTGGTAAAAGAGGAAATTTTTCAATTTGCCAAAAAGTTGACGGAGCGAAATGGTTTGGCTTCAGTATCGAGTATGAGAACCATTACTGTTAATTACAGCTTGACAACGCCTTCTCATGCTCCCAATCCGGTTCCTGGTGGTCCTTTGTGGGATGGTGTTCCATTCTTGGACCAGCATGCCACCAAGCTCCTGGACACTTCTTGGCTGGACTGGGCGGGCAGAAATTGCAAGCTGCAACTCATTCCGGACATGTTCGATTGGATTGATGTTAGAGGATCTTGCTGGCCAGTCCATACGCTCAATCCCCTCCCTCTTTCGGTACTCCCCGACAGCATGGGCAACATGAGGACGGGCATTATCGTCCATCAGAATGAATCTATCACCCACTGCACCTGCAAACAATTTGACGTGGACATCCAGGATCTCATCAATATACCGCTGTGTAGTCAATGTACCACGTTCAAGGACACAGAGCTCTGTACGTCCATCCGTGCTGATGCCGCCCCAGACCATGATTGACCCTCCACCATAGCGGTGATGCTCAGTAATGTTGGCTTATGGAATCGCTCTCCTGGTCTTCTCCATATCCGTGAACGTCTATCTGTGTGGTCTAGGCAGTACCTTGACTCATCTGTGGAAAGGACAGGTCGCCAATCTTCTCTGGCCCATCCAACATGGTCCATGGCCCATTCATATCGTGCCTGGCGGTGGTTCTGGGAGAGCGGAATGCGAATATATGGTCTTCTCGATCGGAGACCACATTCGTGTAACCTTGCCCGGATAGTCTGCGTCGAAACATTTACCACGGATGCATTTTGAAGGTCACTGCGAAGCTGGGTTGCCGTGGCAAAGCGGTTCCTACGGCCTGAATGATCAAAAACCGGTCTTCAGCTGCAGATGTTGCCCTGTCTCTGCTACCACCATGCCGTCTTACAGGTGTGTCATACTGCTGAAATCTTGCACAGGCTCTGGTGATCACAATATGGTGCACACCAAGGGCTTCACCAACCTAACGATGGGTAGCCCCTTGCTCCATCATCTCTACAGCCCGACACATATTTACTTCAGAGAAATGTCTTCTTACATTCGCATTTGCCATATTCAATCATTAATCACAATGGTTTGTGTTGAAATGAAGATTGAATACCCTACACATGTCAAGAACATGTAGACAGTACACGAAAACATTATGAAAATATGAAAATCAAGGGGTACATGCTTTCCATGACTGTCACGAAAAGTCTGCCTGTCAAGAGAGCTAATGAAAACACTGGGGACCGTCTCAATACTTTCCTCAATCATATCCACTAAAAAAATTCGCAAATATGTCACAAGCAAATTTCACAATGATGTGTCAAATATTTGGTGCTTAGCAAACTTTGAGTAGTATATTAATCTGCCCCCAAATGATGAATATGTGCTCTCCCAATTACTGTCATTGAACTGACATGGAAGATACCACCATTGTTCAAAGGGTTAACGGATCACTACACATCAGTACACATAGTGTCTCAGGGCGTGTATTATGGTGCCATAAAACTTGCTAGGGTCTAACAAACTTACTGCACCTAAGACAGTTCACCACGAACTCGGGATCTTGAAATTTTCCGACATGGTGAGGCGAGAGTTAAATTTTTCCGACAGTGTTCCAGGGTCGTTGATCGTCCGTATGAACTCGAAACCCAACTGAATATAGTTTTTCAACCCTTTGCATATCGAATCGTCCGCATCCTTTCGCATAATTTAGACAGTGGCGCAGCGGAAAATCTTGCCCCCCCCCCCCCCGCCCCCCGCGAGATAGAGACGTAGTAGTAGTGTTGTTACCGTGCACAGCATACAGGATTTCACGTAGTACATACGCCATAAATTAAATGAAGGTATAGCCTATAGGATCGATTCTAAAAGTGACTCTGTAGATTTTTTCATTGCATGTTTTAAGTTTCACCCCCACCATCCAACGATACACACATGCACGCCCAACATGTGTGACTTGAGAGGCACCATGCATGTATATTGTTCATTTCTCACCCATATCATTTACAATGATGTAGCGTTCACTTAACCCTTTACCTAACCTGAAAAGCAGACGGCACTTGCAAAAATAATTCTTGAATAACTAATTTTTTTCATTTTTTGTCTCAAAAACATAGGTTATGGCCCTTCGTTGGAACGAGCTCGTTCCAACGAGGGGTCATAACCTATGTTTTTGAGACAAAAAATGAAAAACATAATGAAAATTAATTGGCTATTTTTGAGAATAGCACTGGTCGGTTTTGGCCGTTACGTTAGGTAAAGGGTTAGAAGAATAATACATAGACTACAAAAAGTACGTCGTGTGGAAGTGAGAGTTTGAAATTATGTGTATTTGGTACACAGTCTCGCTCTCTCTCTCTTTCCCTCTTTCTTCCAGCATTGGGACGCCCTTCTAGCCGGGCCCCCGCAATGCGGACCCTGCGGGCCCATCCTCTACGCAACTGAATTTAGACTACACATTAAC
Source organism: Pictodentalium vernedei (assembly GCA_031216915.1). NCBI lineage: Eukaryota > Metazoa > Mollusca > Scaphopoda > Dentaliida > Dentaliidae > Pictodentalium > Pictodentalium vernedei. The sequence goes on along the minus strand of CM062293.1, from coordinate 457,606,608 downwards.
CCTTTAAACCCTGGTGGCATTCTACAGATCAATTCAATGGCAGCAGATGGAATAGTCCATATTCATTATTTGGGGGTAGACTAATTAATATTTGCAACGTGCCGCTTTCGGGCTACCCCACACTTTCACTTAACTGCCACCCTACTCTATGAAATTACCACGTATTAGGTTCCTGGAACGGGGAAAGCGGCCTCTCGGGTTCAAAGGGTTAAGAAGTTGAGTTTTTTTTTAAAAAAAACCCAAACATTTTAACAAACCCATATCATTGACCTCTCATCGGAATGAGCTCCGATTTCGATTAGAATAGTCCCCAACTCCTCGCTGAAAAATGCCTTTGCCTGGTCCAACTACAGTACGTGGAGAGTGGATTGTAACTAAATCACCCGCTGAGTGGAGTTATCACCCAAACTATAACTTTTCAAATATTGTACATATCGACAAAAACAAAAGCAATGTTTCAGCCAATGGACCTCCGGGTTTAACCCGGAGGTCCATTGGCTGAAACTTTGCTTGTGCTTGTTATTCATTGCAACAAATTTGCAATTGTTGCTTGGGTGCAATCTGCATTCTGCGGGTGATTTAGTGACAATACACTCTCCAAGTACTGTATCTTTCTAGAGCTTTCTGACAGGGCAAATATTTCGACGAGAATCCGAGAATTTATTCACGCAAAGATTCGCACAACAAAGCCTGTGAGAATCCATGTGGATTCCCATTCCACCTCTTCTTGGATTCGCGTGAAAAGAATTGAGTCAATTTAACCATTTACCTATCAAATTAATCAAAACAAGGCACGTGATCTGAAATACCCTGACACTTTTGTCAATAAAATTGTACAAATATGGCTGTCATTGGAACCCGCTCAATGAACCGGTTCCTGCGGCATCCACATTTGGAAGGTTTTATTGATAAATATTTTTTATTTAAAAAAAATATCAAATTCAGTTTATATTTTGAAAATTAAACGGTTGTGTTGGGTAAAGGGCTAACATGTATTATTCGTACACAACAGGGGTTCAACCACGGTGGCTAAATGGGATCCTGGTACACTCATAGCAGATATGGATTCTCGCAACTATTTTCGCGAGAATCCAAATGGATTCTCTCAAATTTAGATGAAATATAATCCCTGTATAATGTCTATTACGTAATTTACCATTATTAAGACTTTAGCAGGCCTCCCCTAGTATATTAACAGAGTTTAGCGGGACGGTGAAACTCTGTAATTCATGTCGTATTTAAACCGGAAGCGGACGGCGGGTCGTTAATAAAAATAAAATTCATTAACGGCTCACCGTCATGGAAATAATAGTAATAACATGATTTTGTGGGGCGTTCGGGTTTATTAACAGCCCCCAGGGACTGAATAACATCCCTCTGGTTTATTAACTGCCACCGACTTCGTCTTGGGTTGTTATTCATTCCTTTCGAGCCGTTAATAAACCGTAACGCTCTCCAAACTCATATTATTGTTATATTAACGTCTTCACATCATACGTTATTATGACGAATTGACGGTAACATGGTCTGAGGTTGTGGCTCGGGGCTTCGCGTCTCGGTTGAATATGCGCTCCGAGGTTAGTGTCAATTCATCGCAATAACGTATATGTTCCAATAAGATCCCACCCAAAGCCCAAAACCCACATCGTGAAATAAACAAGGCAACTTAACTTTAACGATAACAAATTTAGAACATAAACCTCTCGTGTACCCCAGTGTACAACACAAAAATCAATAACTTAGATAAAGGTCGAGGTTACTCAATCTCAGTTCAAATCAAGATCAAGTTCAGGATTTGAACTGAGATGGTGTAACCTTGACTTTTTATAAGTGGGTTGTGGGTATATATTAACAGATCGATTAACTGGTAAAGTGCTGAATTATTTTGGTCCTCATTTTTTTTTCACTTATCTTTTCCTTGTTACAATTTATGGGAGAGCGCCAATAGGCACTCTCCCATAAATTGTGACAAGGAAAATTCTTACAGACTAAATAATTTCACTTCAAATGTGATAAGAAGAACATCCACAGAATATGAAGCCTTTAAGTTGTGGTACTAACACTTCAGAATAAAGCCCAAATATGGGCTTCCAGCACTCTCTACCAGTTAACTAGTAGAGTGCTGGAAGCCCTATTTTGGGCTTTACTAAAAGTGACATGCAATAACTGTCTGTAGCTACCTTCTGCCCCAGGAAGCCTTTATTGTCCCTGATATGAATCAGATTTTTTTATACAATACCCTGCTCTCTGACATTTAATTGGATTGTGTCTACAAGGCACGATCCAATTAAATGTAATAGAGCAGTATATGATGAGCTTTGATTTGTTGTCAGAAAAAACTCAGCACTTTACCAGTTAATAGCCTAAAAAACTACGACTTTATTTACAGGTAGTATGCACTTTCAACCTCTTCCCATTGTTATCATCTTTTCAAATATTTGATTTGTTGATGTCAGACGCTAGCCTATGTCACTGGAGGCGTAAACATAGAAAAAAAACTAACCGAGCTCTCGACCAATGAGAGGGCGAGGATTTTAGTCTTATTGGAACATATTGTGTTCATTTTGTCTGGACATGGCATTTTGATCAATTTGCAAAGTTTCCAGTCCTTTCACGATTGTTTGATTGAGAGAGTCAAATCCGTAACATGTAGGTTATAACTGGTACAACCACCCACTTCCACATAGTTTTCCCTACAAACTCCTTATTAAAGCTATTATAAGTTATCTCCGCCAACATGTATGGTATATGGAGATTTAATACCTGGATGTCGGTTTTTAAACACCGAATCAGCAGGCGAGGTATTTAAATGAGACATCCAGGTATTAAATCTCAATATACCATACATGTTGATGGAGACAACGTTTTGGCCCCGTTTGAAACACAATAGAAACATAGTCGAGAAAAATTTGTGGACGCGCTTCTCACGCTCCGCAATCAGTTGGACAAATTTCGTGAATAATTGTTTTGTTTTTACAAAAACTGAAGACAAAAGATAGAGTTACATCCTTTGGGTCGTTAAGGAAACTTAACTGGCACAAAGAACACATTGGAACTGAGGGGACGAGATTTGCTCTAATTTTTCTCAAGTTATTTCATTTAATTATTCGACTATTTAATTTATAACAACAAAATATGATCGAATTGCGGAGAATCCAGAGGGAACCACTGAGCAGCAGTGAACAACTGTCAAACTTTCAATCTTACTAACAGGTTAGAATCAGGGTTAAGGCGTTTTCGGATACAACGACGATGTATCCCCACAAAGACAATCAAGATTAATTCAATCTTACTAACAGGTAAGAACCAGGATTATTACATCTCCGAATACAACGCCACTGTGGTCCCACGTAGACAATCAAGATTGTGTCTTGCCCAAGGACACGACGGCAAGGGCACAACAAGGGAACCAACCAGTCATCGCGCTCCCCTCTTTCCTGTAAATGCAATTGGGTGCATTAAAGAATTATGTACACCAGCTTGAATTTAAAAATCAGTGAAAAATTATGTGTCTTAGGGCAAGGATTGCCAATTCACAATTGCAAACCCGGTGGAATAATTGTTCATTACCATAGTGGTGATAACACGGTGGTGGGGGTTGGAAATCCCAGGTTTCATCGGATTTTTTATTATTTTTTTTGCACGTTCGTGAGTGGGTGGGTGGATGGATGGTGGTCAAAAGGTGGAAAACTTTTTTTAAGTCTTTTATCTGCAATTGTTTTCCAATTACCCCCTCCCTCCAACCCTGCATATAAAATAAACAGAATTGACCTTTAATGTGAAAGGCTTGGCACAGGTTACGAAGTAAATTATTACGGAAACGTATTATCGCCACATGCAATTTAGTTACTGGCCCGTACTTATGAAATAATAATCTGTGGTTACGAAATACTAATACGTGATTACGAAATAACTAATCCGTAATACGAAATACTAATCCGTAATTGTGAATTAATAATCCGTAATTGTGCTCAACAATATTGCTGCATAGCCCATTGCACCCAACTTCCACAGGCTGGTAATTTTGCAATCACCAACACATATATGCATTGGTCGGGGTTTATGGCAACACAGCCCGCAAAATGACTCCAATTTGCAAAGAAATAGTTTGGGAGATTGTTTTTTTTAAATTCCTTAAAGTAGCAGACAATTGTGGCACTGTGAACTTCTTTTTCCATTTGAAATCAGAGTATCAATACATAGACACGTAGTTAAGTAGCTAAATTAGAGTGATGTCTGCCCCCAAGACAATATGTTACCATCAAGATATATGAAATCTTGTTCTCATATGCAAAAATAAAAAAAACAGTAAAAAAATTCTCAAACAGACAAACGAAGATTAAGTCGCCCCGATTATTTTTATAGGCCACACAATAATAAAACTGAGTACAATTGCAGTTCACCACAGGTATTTTCTGTCCACTATAAAACTGATTTTAGTGACCCCCTCCGCCCCGAAATCTCCCCACCCCCTCCGTCTCCAAAATGACTAAGTTAGTACATGTGGTGATGGAGGACACAAACATGTCCGAAAATTCTTCGTTCGGTCGATTTTTTCCCATGAATAATTAATTGTTCACTTCCATTATTTGACATAGAAGAATTATTGCGATCAATCAGACTCAAGAAAATTACGCCTTTTAAACAACCGTTTTGAATTTTTTCCCCAACTTTATGGGGGAACGTCATTTTATCATAGGCGTACGGGCAATTTCTTTTAGAAGGGGATGGACGATTTTTCCCGAAAAGTGGAACCGAGGTGGATGGGGGTGCAGAGGCCCTCCCCTGCGGGCCCGATGCCAGCCGTATTTAAAAATCCGATATAGAGGAAGGGGTGGAGGCGGACGAACTTTTGTGTGCCGTATGCATACCCGAGGTGTCCAGCACCCAGGTGGGTGAGTGTACGGTAGGGGTGTCCCCCTCCTGTTGATGGGGGCCGGGGGACTCCCCAGAGAAACTGTTTTAAATCTGAGGTTCTGAGAACAATTCTAGCGCCTCCGGGTGCCACAGTTGTGACTTGTCCAGTTGCTTATTTTAGTCAAAAACGTTAACAATATAAAATTGACATTTCAAAATTTGAAGCTGTTTGCTTTCGATTCATACACATTCCGAAATTATTTTCCTACAGAATGCGAAAATAATTTCCGACAGAAATGTTTATAGGCGGAATTTCGCCCCCGCCCCCACACCCCCAGCAGCATGGGGGTATGGTCTCCCGGGAAATGTTTTTAAATAAACGGTTATGCCTGTGTATCCAAAGTCATCAGACGCGGTAACACACTGATAAGACTATAGTCCAAACTGGCACCCAAAGTCGGTAATATAACATTTTGGTGTGGCACGTCCTGTGAAAAAATATATATTACGGACTTTAGTTCCAAGTTTGGCTTTATAGGGTGGAATCCCCTATTTAAAGAGAATAGACTGGATGTTTGACACGACAGGTAGATCATTCAAGCTTGCCCCCCCCCCCCCCCAAATTATGAAAACTGCCCGAAAAAAAAGATTTTCCCCAACTTCGCAGCCCTCCGAGCCCCATGTTCGTACGCCTATGCATCCTATAATGTTGTTGTCTGCTTAACCCTTTACCCAACGTAACGGCCAAAACCGGCCAGCGCTATTCTCAAAAATCGCCAATTAATTTTCAAAATATTTTCATTTTTTGTCTCAAAAACACAGGTTATGACCCCTCGTTGGAACGAGCTCGTCGAGCTCGTTCCAACGAGGGGTCATAACCTATGTTTTTGAGACAAAAAATGAAAAAAATTAGTTATTCAAGAATTTTTTTTGCAAGTGTCGTCTGCTTTTCATGTTAGGTAAAGGGTTAACATTACACTTGGAAAAAGGTTAAGTACCACCTTAACCCTTTACCCAACGTAACAGCCAAAACCGGCCAGCGCTATTCTCAAAAATCGCCAATTAATTTTCATTATTTTATCATTTTTATTACTAATGCACAATGGCTAATTATGACCGTAAAGGGTTAATACCATTGCGTTAGATTTCCCAATACTTTTTGACATCGTGTTTATTCTCCATAAGAACGAAGTTATAATATTCTGCATTTAACCCTTTACCCAACATGAAAAGCAGACGACACTTGAGAAAAATTCTTGAATAACTAATTTTTTAAATTTTTTGTCTCGTTCCAACGAGGGGTCATAACCTATGTTTTTGAGACAAAAAATGAAAATATAATGAAAATTAATTGGCGATTTTTGAGAATAGCGTTGGCCGATTTTGGCAGTTACGTTGGGTAAAGGGTTAAAGTATGCTTCATGCGGTCGAAAATGTAACAGTAGTTTTTATATTGTTCACTATTACGATCTGAGTGATTTTTCAGTTTTTCTTTTCTGAATAGTATTTTCTTATTTAGTGAAGATTACAGCAGGCCGGTGTTCTTCCACGGTTCGCTTCTGATGCGTTTGGACGAAGCAAATATCTTTTAAAGTGATTGCTACGTTTGTTGATAAGATCATCATAACCTTCCTTGGGGCAGAGGGAATTATATACACTTGTGAAGTCACAAATAGACAGGATGGTTTTAAAACTGGTAGTGTTGTCTTCCGTGAATTACCTTTCTACAATTCCCGTTCTTTCAAAACTACTATTACATGACATCTCGTCGACGTAAAATGTAAGAAAGTGGTCAATCACGTCTGTTATTATTATTCCTGATTAGTACTCTTCGTTTTTATTACAGAAAATATGGTCGATTAGCGTCGCAGAATAGTCGCCAACTCTTCTTGTTGGTCGTGTAATGGCGGGCGCGAAGTCTCCACTGAACATTAACTCGATAAATTGTTTTTTTTTATTTTGGCCACCAAAAACATACATCTGAAGTGGAGTCTCCCATCAAATATGTATTTTTTTTATTATTTTCCTCGTTTATCTCACTGGCTAACTGGGTCGGCGTTGCCAGAAACAAATGAAGGTAAGGGACTCAAAAAAAACAAAACAAAACATGCGGGATGAAAACTTCGAGATCATTAAGAATTTTATACCATATATTTATTTTTGCGAACATTGCAACTCCTTCCCGACCAGCGTCCTGGTCAGGGCGCATGCGTGTTTCCAATGGTTAGTAATAATGGACTATGTAATCGTTACCCTTCCTGTTAAGGATTTTGCTCTTTCAACAACGTCTGAAGAATTGAATGGTGGCTATACATCGCAGATTCAGTTGTGGAAGTTGTCCCAGTTGTCGTTTAGACTTCGACAATTGATGTTTAGCAAGGAGAAAGTTTTGCTTTTATTTACAATGGAGTTTGAAAACTCTTGTGGGCTGTAGTATTTGGCGCAATTGCTGTTAATATCGAATACCCGGTACTGGATTTGGCTCATCAGTGGGCTTAGAGATGGCGTACAGATGGCATTGGAAAGTACTGATATAATCAAAAGAATCTTTGCACTGTATCTCTCTCATCAAGAGAGATATCGTTAGGCATGATCGTTTATAGGGGGGGGGGGGAGGAAGACAAGTCCCGGGGTCAGTGATAAGGACAAGTGATGATAAGTTAACTTCTATTGAGTCATGTGATGGTTTTAGAGCACATTGCATTGCTGTCAAGAATTTATACCATGATTATCTATTCTACTATATATGAAAAGCCTATGACATAAATTTTAGCTTTACACACCAACCGTGGTGAACACGCTAGCAATGGGATTTCAATAGTTAAAAGTTACACCTACAGTGGAACTACATCCAAGTTGACCTTTGGTGACGTCGACCTGAATGCGAACTTGTCTAAATTTATCGCACGTCGCCTCACGAAGAGTGAAATGAAAGTGGCAATTATTTATTACGTTTTTAAATGAGTTTACCCCATAATAATAACCCATAATTACCCGTTAATAAAATTGACAGCGGAAGTACCGCCCATCGGTGCTCATGCAAACAAAAACAGATTCGCACGTATGTACGTCTGGTCTTCAGTAAAATCGAGAAAAAATATTAGCGACTCTTAATAATCTGACGATCATGGTATAAATAAAATATACCCAAAGTAGCTTGGTGTACCAAATGTTCACCACTCGTGGTGAACATTTGGTACACCAAGCTGGTATGGGTATATTCTATATATATACATTACAAGATAATGGCAAGGTTTGAAGAACATGCTAGTCTTCGGTTCTTAGGTTCTTTTTCTGTGAACTCTGATAGTCAGGGCCAATATGTTACGAGACTGTCGAGTGACACCACGTCATCGTTGGACATTGTCACATTTTAACACATTATGCTGTTATGGTTAATGTTCATCAAATGTTTGAAATCGACTTCAAAACTTAAACACTCAACCATTGGGTTGCATTCTTCTGTCTTTTATTTGGATTTTTATTAACCCTTTACCCAATGCAGACGATATCAAAATTTATTATTTTAAATATTTTTTTAAATTTTAAAAAAAATTTCAACAAAACCATATCATGTGACCCTTCATTGGGACGATCTCAATGAGCTCGTTCCAATGAGGGGTCACATGATATGGTTTTGTTGACATATTTTGAAAAATTCAATTTTTTCAACTGCTTAATTTGCATATTACGCGGGCGGATACGTGCGATTCGTTAGGTAAAGGGTTAACTGATGTGAAGCACACATGTGAAAACACATTGATCAGAAATAGAAGTTTCACAGTTCTTTTCACAACAACATTGGGGAGAAAGAAGGGCAAATCGATACAATCGAGCCAAGCAAGGATTCAGAACATTTTCAGACATAGCAAGATATATGGCGATAATTTTCGGGACATTCTTGAGGTGAAAAGGAAAAGGAATCCTGACCTGACTATTTATTGCCACAAAACCTGTGAGTCTACCCCAACCTCTAAAGTTTAAAGACATAAACTAAAAGACTCACACTAAGATATGCATACAGAATATCCACCCCCTCCCCAAGACAAGGAGAAGTTCTATTCCATCAGAAGCATTTTGAATTTTATAAACATTGTTCAAAATGTGGTAAGCCTTGTGCCATAGAAAGAGAACCAACGATAATATGGTGTCACCCCGGTTGTGTCTTAACATACTGACCCTGAACAATCATAATCCAAAGAAAAAAAATCATAAGACACCATTTAACGAATAGGCTCGAAATCTAGATTTTTGGTACCTCACCGTCCATCGCAACAAGAGGGTGGTTTTTTCACCCTTGTACTGCATGTGTGTTTGTAGTATCGGTAGTGTCGGGAGCGCGGTGCCTCAGTGGTAGACTGTTGGACTTCTGTGCTAGAGATTCCGAGTTCGATCCCCGTCCGGGATGACCCGCGTTGTGTCCTTGAGCAAGGCACTTTATCCCGGTTGCCCACATGGGGGCACGATGACGTCGTGTACTAAGGCGTACGACACGTCGATGGTGCTCATGTCTTCAACCGCTGTAACTCTGCTTGAGCGGAGCTTGAACAGAGTTAGAATGTTGAGAAGCTGACAGTTGCTCGTCGTTGCTCAGTTGTTCTTTCCGGGTACTCTGGCTTCCTGCACCCGTAAAACTGTCACGGTCACGACTAGCCATTGTGCATAAGTATTTGACCTTAAACCCCAATAAATAAATAAATAAATAAATAAATAAATAAATAAATAAAATAAATAAATCGGTAGTGTCTCGAAATATAAGGGTTACGTGTTAAAATGTAGATGTTCATCAGTTGTCTGAACGGATTATTAACCCTTTATCCAACGAATCGCAGGCATCTGTCCGCGAAATATGCAGATTCAGCAGCTGAAAAAATATAAGTTTTGGAAAAAAATTCAACAAAACCAAATCATGTGACCCCTCTTTGGAACGAGCTCAATGAGCTCGTTCCAAAGAGGGGTCACATGATATGGTTTTGTTGAAATTTTTCGAAAAAAATTCAAAAACGATATTTAAATTAATAAATTTTGATATCGTCTGCGTTGGGGAAAGGGTTAAGGACAATGTAAACCTAGATTTGGGAAACAAGTTTTGAAATATTTCAACAATGATGGATTTATAAAATCGACAAACCTTTGAACAAACTACGGGAAGCTAAAAAAATGACGTCGGTTTGAGCAATTTATTATTTATGTACATTAAGAATATTCGTAAAGGGATCAAAGAGAAAACTTGGTCTAATGGCATTCTTTTCAAACCGGATAAGGGGTCTCCTTTTGGCTGGAAACATTGTTCAAAATTATAAAGTATATTTTATCGACTCATATAAAACTGATGGTGCGCCAGCTAATGCATCCAATTGATTCCTAAATACAAACGACCTGTGCCGGGGAAAGCCTTTAAAACATAAACAACACGACGTGTTTCAAAACAAAGAAAAATCTAACAGATTTCAAGTAAAAGTGTTTGATCCACAGTACGTGGAGAGTGTATTATCACTAAATCACCCGCAGAGTGGAGATTCCACCCGACCAATAATTGCAAATTTGTTGCAAAGCATAACCAGCACCTGCAAAGTTTCAGCCAATGGACCTCCGTGTTAAAGGTCCATTGGCTGAAACATTGCTTGTGTTTTTTGTCGATATGTACAAAATTTGAAATTTATAGCTTGGGTGATAACTCCACTCTGATTTAGTTACAATCCACTCTCCACGTACTGTACGCAGTTGTTGTGAACGCCTTTCCACACAGATGCAGTATATATACTATTAAAAAAAGTAGGGGATATCCAAACTGATGTTGATATTTTCGGAAAATGGTATTGGATACGCGTGATTGAACACATCAATATGTTACCAAGTTTAGTGTGAATCACAGGTTTTTTCGCACGAGCGCCGCGTTAATGTCTGAGGAGTACATTTTGAAATTTTCATTTGTACTGGACGGGCTTTTTCGGGGGTCTCATCATTCTTTTCTTGGTATAAACTCGTTCATCAATAGTTTCAGGTTGAAACGTAACTTTTGAGATATGCGATGACTGACACGTGACGAACGTTTACGTGCCGTTGGCATGTTGGAAGCTGGCAGCAGACAGACTGCAGTGGCTCAAATTCTCAACGTTACTCAATCGGCGATTAGCAGGTTGTGGTCACGCTACCGTCAGACAGGCAATATTGATGACAGACAGAATCGTTTCATCCGAATCACAGCATTACGTAACAACCATCAAAGTGCCTCAGACATTGGACAGCAACTGCACCGAGCGACAGATGTGCGAGTCAGTGGTCAGACTATCCGAAATCGCCAACAAAGCTGACATTTGTGCGCTCGTCGACCTCGAATAATTCCACGTCACATCGCAGCAAGGGGTAACTGGTGTGGAGCACGACAGCGCTGATACAATCGTCGATGGAGCAACGTCATGTTTTCCGATGAATCGAGGTTCACTCTCGACTTCCACGACAGGCGAAACAGAGTGTGGCGGCGGTGGAACGAACGATACCATGACGTAACCGTTAGGGAGCACGATCGTTTTGGTGGTGGATCGGTTATGGTGTGGGGAGGCATGAACATGACAAGCAGAACAGCACAGCATTTGATATCATCAAAGGGCGTGTCACAGGGCAGTACTACCGTGACAACATGTTAGCAGCTCATGTGGTGCCATTTGCGCGACGTCACGGCCGTTGATGCATTTTCCAAGATGACAATGCAAGAGCACATAGGGCCCGTGTCGCTACAGAGTTCCTCCAGGAGCAGAGCATCACTACACTGCCGTGGCCACCACTAAGTACAGGCACTGCCTTGGCCAGCACTAGGCACTTGGCAGGCGCCTACGACAACGCCAATAGCCTCCTACCATTGTCCAGGAACTCGCCGCTGCACTGCAGGAAGGACGGAATAACATCAGTCAAGCTGATATTGAACGTTTGGTGAGGAGGATGCCACGTCGGATCCAAACTTGTCTAGCGAATCGATGAGGATTTATAAGTATTGAGGTCTTGGACTGAATGTGGTAAATTCTCTGACTGACCGTCCATGTCTTCTACAGCTCAGTGCGTGGAATGTGTGCTTGTCAGTCAACTATCGCTGAAATCGTTCACCAGATCTCATCGTGCAATGCCTCGACTGTCTTTTTGATGAAAATATAAATATATTTCGTCATATATCTCACTATTATCAAATATCCCCTACTTTTTTGAAAAGTACATATACAAAACCTCTATGTGTGTTCTTTTGGACCATTTCCCACACAATAGCCGACCCTAATACGCACATCATTTCTTGAGAAAAAAAACCCAAATCTCATTGGTTAACACTATGTGCTCGATCACTGAGAGTAACTCAATTCGAGATAAAACGAATTAATAAGGCCAGCGGGTAAAGAGAGCCCCATTCAGAAGCTGAATATTTCGAATCCACGTTTCTAAAAGATTTCAAAAAGATATTGTGAAAGAGGAGAATGTGTTTAAGGGTGGCCTTTTTCTCTGGGCACTGCCTTGGCAAAGTTTGATTGTGTGTGGTCGTGGGCGTGCATAAGGCGACTATGTGGTGGGATGAGCGGAAAAGGTGTGAGTGTGCGCACTCGTGTGTGGGGTGGGGGGATGTGGGGGGGGGGGGGGGTTGCCGTTTCTGTGAGAACCTAGACAATAGTGTTTGGGTTCCCACAAAGATTCGTTTTCTCCGCGTCTTCGCAAAGAAAACAATGGATTAGGGTTTGTCCTCCCGATTTTGTAGAGACTTGTTTTTCCCAGAGAACAAAAGAAAAAACATAAAGTCCACCGCAAACGAGGTTATACAAGACTGCAGAAATGTCTGCATGTGTGTGTTTAAAATACAAAAAAAAATATACGCTGAAACTGACATTTCATACTGAAAGGTCTTTTTTCTTTTAAAATGCCGCCGACATAATGTTTTCTTAGAAATATATATCGATTTAACCTTGATGGGTTTCGAAACATGAACAAAAATAACACAAATGTTCTTCAAACTAAGTGTTGGGCTTAGGAAGTGGTTTTTCTGACTGACATTTATTGATGTTATTCATTGATGAGCTTCAATTTAGTCCTTACAAGGATATTACGCAAGCTTTTATTTTTGGGTCGAAGATTTGAAGGTTCTTTTAATTTAGAATTGGTTAAATTAGATTCATCTTTACTATTTTTGTTGCTTCGATATTCATCTTGTTGTATGTTAAAGTGAAAGGAATGATGGACCTGCTTTCGCATTCAGCCTCTGATACGCTCACGCCAAATGGCCAGAAGGTTTGAAGCGTATTGATCCCAAAAAGCTTCGCGTTTTTTTCTGAATTCATCTGTTTCTTCTGTTGTATCTTTAATTGGTGGCTATTCAATTGGATGAATTTCAAAATCGTTCAAAGAAGGGCCAGGAAGGTTGAAATGCTGTTCTACCGCCTTATCTCTTATCTGAATCAAGTAGCATGCATTCGGAAATTATTTTGACTTCGACCCACATTCTGCTTTCTAAAGCTTTTTATTATGACTCACGTTTGTAACATCAGCCGTGAATGGTTAATTTGACACCTTCTAAAAGTCATAGTACTGGAGTTCTGGGGAAAAAACACGGGTACTATCGGAACGTTCTTCCCTGGAGACATGAGAACAAAGAAAATGTTAGCTCCACTACCATTGATCAGCGTCGATTACGCACGTTCTGGTTAGAATTTCTCAGCACCAAACGCTGGCGCTGTGTCTGATTAACTTTTTTCGTCACCGAAAGACACACACTTACCAACAAATATATCATCTTCAGTGGGTGTGTTTTTAATTTTAACTGCAAACAATGAATTCAAAAGAATCAGAAATATTAAAAACTCACGTGTTATTCACCACTTTAGTGAATCCTGAAATGAGTTATGACTTCAATCAATTATATTTCCACAAGTTTAGTACTCCTCGACCTCACTGAGCCTCCGCCTCAAGTTCAAAATAAATTGTTTCACTCCGCTTAATTCTAACAACTGTCGTCGTCCAAGAAACATGAATTTATATTCCATTAATTTATACCACTTATCACACAGGCATTAATAATGAATTATAACATGAAAAGCATGATGCAGTTGTAACACTGGCATTTGGTGATATAGAAACTCTCAAAGAGACGGCACTTGTGACAAGTCATTTTCGAATTTGGTGATCTGAAAACTCATAAAGAGACGCCATTCGTTCGAAATGACGTCATGTTTTTGGATTTGACTACATTGTTATTACAAGATTGATGGCATGTTGCAGTTAACGATTGACAATGAAAGCTATTTTTTGTTCGGCATAATAAAATAATTAGAACGTTTCTTTCCATGTTCTGTCGGTCGATAGTACACAAACTCAGGTACTATCGACCGACAGAACATGAAAAGAAACGTTCTAATATTATAATATTATAATAGGTGATGAGGTATATGATATCGGGTGAATCACAATGCGTGTGTGTGTGTGGGGGGGGGGGGGGGGGGGATCTGGTAATGATTTTTCGTTTGTTCAGAGGAAAATTCCTCTTTCTGATCCGGCATAACAGTATGTAATCTACAACGAGGCTTTTTGTAATTCAATACCGCGCCATTGCAATGCTGCAACGGTTGTTGTATTCAATTTTCAGTGGTTCGAAATCAGTAATTTTTGCTGGACTTTGCAGTTTTGTTTCATCGAGAGTTTGAGATTTCAGGTTAAGCAAAAAGAGCAGTGACTACCCCTCGATCTAAGGGCGCCTAATAAGGTAGAACAAGCCTCGTTGAAATTGACCTTTTCACACGAATTGCGGTGGAAACGAATGATATGTGATTTGATGATACATACCTTTAAATGTATGTGGTGGATGAAATCACCTCTTATGCAACAACTGATCGAATCAGTTAGTTTAAGTTATACTTCAAGCTATGTACAAGTTTTACACTGTCGCCTCGGTCTAAATTGTGGCAATCTTAACCCTTTGAACACCAGAGGCCGTTTTTTTTTAGCGTCAGGGTCACAAGCTACGTCATAATGTCATAAGGGGGATGACTGCAAGGTAAATGTGTGGTGTAGACCAATCAATATTTTCAACGTGCAGCCCTAAGGCTGCACGTTGAAAATATTAATTGGTCTACCCCCAGATAATAAATATGGACTCTTCGTATTGCTATCATTGAACTGACATGGAAGATACCACCAGGGTAAAAGGTTAATAAAACTTGTACAATAACTTTCTTTCTGATAGTTTCTTAGGTAGATATGGCGAATGAAACTGCAGCCCATTACTTTTTCCATTGTCCCATGTACATACAAACAAGAATACAAATATTTGGCTCCGTGTGTAATCACATTTACGACTGACATCCTTCTTATAGCTGCGACTATTTTGGCTTGGGAACCAACAAGTCCATTTTCGAGCAGAATCCATAATTCTATCCTTCAGAGTAAACACTTCCCCGCGAGCACAGTGGCTCTGTGATTACGGCACTGAACTTCAAACCGAACGTTCTACGGTTTGATCCCCGCCATGGCAACTGCGTTGTGTCCTTGGACAAGGCAATTAATCCCGCTTGCCCTTTTGGGGCACGATATGCACTCAACCCTGTTGATTTTGGTTAATTTCCAACCCAATTAATTTTAGAGTGTACCAAGCATACTCCATGACACCTTTGAATTCAGGGGGCGTGGTGGCTCAGTAGGTAGGGGTGCAGGCTGCAAGCCGAGAGGTCCTCGGTTCGAATCCTACCTGCGGCAACCGCGTTGTGTCCTTGGGCAAGACACTTCACCCCCCTGCTCGTATGTTGGGGAACTGAGAGTTGCTCGTCGTTGCTTGGTGGTTCTCTCCGGGTACTCCGGCTTCTTCCACCCGTAAAACTGTCGTGGTCTTGATTAGCCATTGTGCAGAAATATGTGACCTTAAACAGCAATAAATAAATAAATAAATAAATAAATAAATAAATAAATAAATATTTGAATTCAAAGTGGCTAGCAATATATTTAACCCTTTACCAAACGTGAAAAGTAGACGACACTTGCAAACAAAATTCTTGAATAACTAATTGTTTTCATTTTTTGTCTCCAAAACATAGGTTATGACCCCTCACTGGAACGAGCTCATTCCAACGAGGGGTCATAACCTATGTTTCTGAGACAAAAATGAAAAAATGATGAAAATTAATTGGTAATATTTGAGAATAGCGCTATCCGGTTTTGGCCGTTACGTTGGGTAAAGAGTTAATCGACAAAGAAGCACAAATTTTGCTCGTTTCCGTCGATGTTTGCGATATCCAGCCAGTTTCCGTACATGGCCTTGTGATAATAACTAGTATTTATTTATTTATTGACACCACACTTTTCGACAGCCAGGGTCATCTCGTGTCGGACAGTTTTACGGGCGGAGGAAGCCGGAGAGAACCATCGAGAACGGGCGAGCAACTGTCAGGCTCCCCAACATACTAACTCCGCACAATCAGGGTTAGCATTGGTTGAAGACTAGTGCAGCATCGACGTGCAGTACGCCATAGTACACAATGCCACCGTGCCCCCACGTGGGCAATGGAGGTGAAATATCTTGGCCAAGGACACAACGCGGTTGTGGAATTAAAACCGAGTACCTCTCGACTGGTAGCCTTCACATCTACCTACTGAGCCACCGCGCCCCCCCCATAAGTAGTAGTTGAAGCTGACAATAGAGGTATTCGACAGAAGAAACAAATACACCACAGTAAATACTGACCAAGCTTCCAAATAACAGTACAAATATCAATATATCAATATTAACTAGACTTTATGATTCTGGAGAATCCCGATGAGATTCTATGATTGTTCATGACCCCACAGTGTCTGATGAATTGTTTTTAACTGTCTCACTGAAGTTCCTTCATTGATGTTATGAGAAAGGTGAAGATAGTAGTCTCAAATGACACAGTTTGATAAAAAATTGTTTAGGTAAAAACCATTATTAACGGTGGAGTGGGTTAATGTCAATATCGTCGTCCAACAAGTCAATGACCGACAAAAGGAGTTGTGTTTGTTTGACACGTACTCACTGAGTGCTGTGTCAGTTTAAAAATGGTCCATTTTATCTCAAATGTATCCAAAATATTGATGTCTGGCAGCTTGTAGAGGGTTAACAAGTGCCAACAGGAATATTTATTCATGCAACTTGTAATGTTACACACCAAGAACTATGAATGGCCATTTTGTCTTTAAAATCTACAAGATGTTTTCAGAGAAATCCAGGGAGAAGAGGAATTTTAAGCTTTTTGATGGGTATGATTGTTTTTCCAGCCCAAAACGGGTTAAGTGTTGTTTTTGGAATACTCTTATTACTTCCAAAAATAATTCTCAGTGAATTCTACTTCCACTTATTTTGATCTCTCCTCCCAACTTCGGGTGCTGTGGGTGCGCAAACACAGCCTATTTTATCATCATTTTAATGTTTGAGAACCTGCATAGGGTTAACAAATGCTTACAGGAATATTTTGTACATGCATCTTGTAATGTCACACTAAGATATGAGAATGGCCATTTTTTCCTGAAAATCTACGGGATGTTTTTAAAGAAATCCTCAGATAACATGAATTTTTAACATTTTGAGAGGTATCTCTCTTTAACCAGCTCTAAAGGGTTAATGCTTGGTTTTGTGAATATCTTTATTACTTACAAAAATGATTGACGGTGAATTCCACTTCCAATGAAGGAGGTTATGTTTATCTCGTAGGTACACATTTGGTGTTATGGTTGCCCAAGAACAGCCCATTTTCTCCAAATGTCAATGCTTGGCAGCCTCTGGGGGGTTAACAAATGCTTACCGAAACATTTTGTTCATGCAGCTTGGAATGTCACTCAAAGACCTGCGAATGATCAATTGCTCTTGAAATTTTTTTTTTGAGAAATCGAGAAATCCACATAAAACTGGAATTTTAAGCTTTTAAGGGGTATATCTCCTTAACCAGTCAAAAAATGGGTTAAGACCTCGATCTTTGAATACATTTACTACTTACAAAAATGTTTTCCTGTCAGTTCTGCGTCCGGTAAAAGAAGTTACGTTCCTCTGTTGTATTCCCATTTGATGTTGTTGTTGTTCAAAAACAGACTATTTTTTTCAAAATTTTGACATTTAGCAGCCAATGGAGGGTTAACAAATGCTTAGAGGAATAATTTATCCAATCAACTGGTAATGTGACACCATGACCTATCAATGGCCATTTTCTCTTGGAAACCCTACCAGATGTTTGTAAATAAATCCAGGGAAAACTTAAATTTTTAAGCCTTTGATGGGTATCACTATTAACAACCACAAAATGGGTTAACGCTTGGTTTTTTGCATACCCTTATTACTTACAAAAATGGTCTTCGGTGAATTCCACTTCCAACAAAGCAGATTATGTTTATTTCTCAGGTACACGTTGGGTGATGTGCGTGCCTGAAAACAGCCCATTTCAACAAAATTACGATGCTTGGCAGCCTCTAGAGGGTTAATAAACGCTCACCGGAATATTTTGTCCATGCAGCTTGTAATATCACACAAAGACCTGCGAGTAGTCAATTTTTCTTGAAACCCTACAGGATGTTTTTAGAGAAATCCACAGAAAATGGGAATTTTAAGATTTTAAGGGGTCTCTCTCTTTAGCCTGTCCAAAATGGGTTAAAACTTCGTCTTTTGAATACCCTTACTACTTACAAAAATGTTTGCGTATAGATTGTGCGCTCGATAAAAGAAGGCACGTTTCTTTGTGGCGTACCCATTGGAAGCTGTTGGTGTCCAAAAACAGCCCATTTTATCACAATTTTGACTTTTAGCAGCCCGTGGAGGGTTAATAAATGCTCACCGCAGTATTTTGTCCATTCAACTTCTATTGCCACACCAAGGCCTGGGAGTGACAAATTTTTCTTGAAAATCTACAAGACTCGTTTAGAGAAATCCACGGAAAACACCAATTTTTTAGCTTTATGGGGGTATTGCTGTTTAACCAGCCCAAAGCGGGTTAACGCTTGGTTTTTTGAACACCCTTATTACTGACAAAAATGATCCTCGGTGAATTCCACTCCCAATAAAGGATGTTATGTTTATCTCTCATGTATTGTTTGGGTGCGGTGGGGGCCTGAAACCGGCCCATTTCATCAAAATTTCGATGTTTGGCAGCCTGTGGAGGGTTACCATATGCATCGCCTGATATGTCGTGTGCATCAAAAGGTGTCTCGCAGACAGGTCTAGCAATGACGAATGTATAAAAAAATCTACAAGACGTGTTTCGATTAAGTGCCGATAAACCCCAATTTTGGCAGTTTTTTGCCAATTCTGACGAAATAAGGGTTAAGTCGAAAATTCCGCTTCGGTACATTTTTAGATGTTGTGCCCCCCCATGCGTGTGCAAAATTTCGTGAAAATCGGTACGAAAATGGCTTCTGAATCGTACGGACAAAATGTGTGGAAAAAAAAAAAAAAAAAAAAAATAATAATCCGTAGAAAAACAATAGTCTTTTCCAGAGGGAAAAGCCTAACTAGTGGAATCGCACAATAAACGTCGACTGATGAGAATAACGAACTGGCTACTCCGTAACTAGAAGTTATATTCTTCCCATCAGCTGTCATTTTCCCTTATCCTGAGTTACGAATACGATTTTTCGGCAAGCCTCACGAAAAAAACTCACTTTCAACTCGTTGAGATATCAAACATATCAAAACACACTATGGCATTATCGTATATATATCTGCGTGCTTTAATGAGAAATCGTATTCGTAACTCAGGATAAGGGAAAATGACAGCTGATGGGAAGAACATAACTTCTAGTTACGGAGTAGCTCGGCAAGCCTCGCGAAAAAAACTCACTTTCAACTCGTTGAGATATCAAACATGTCAAAACACGCTATGGTATTGTTGTATTTATCTTATACCAGCCATTTTTGTTCTTTTCTGTATTTTTAAAAGGGTTTTGGGGATGATTTCGTGTCTCCAATCGTTCTCCAATCTATATGATATAGGGGTATGTGTTATAGATAATCTATAACACATGGGCTATATCTTCAACAGGTATAAGATAAATTATTAGGCTTTTCCCTCTGGAAAAGACTATTGTTTTTCTACAGATTATTATTTTTTTGGGGTTTTTTTTTTTTTTGGGGGGGGGGGGGGGGGGGGGGTTTCCACACATTTTTGTCCGTACGATTCAGAAGCCATTTTCGAACCGATTTTCACACAATTTGGCACACGCATAGAGTGGCAAAAAATCTAAAAATGTACCGAAGCGGAATTTTCGATTTAACCCTTATTTCGCCAGAATTGGCAAAAAACTGCCAAAAATTGGGGTTTATCGGCACTTTCTCGAAACACGTCTTTAGGATTTTTTTTAAACATCCATCATTACTAGACCTGCCTATGACACAACCTTTGATACACACGACATATTAGGCGATGCATATGGTAACCCTCCACAGGCTGCCAAACATCGAAATTTTGATGAAATGGGCCGGTTTCAGACCCCCACAACACCCAAACGATACCAGAGAGGTAAACATAACTTCCTTTATTGGAAGTGGAATTCACCGAGGATCATTTTTGTAAGTAATAAGGGTGTTCAGAAAACCAAGTGTTAACCCGTTTTGGGCTGGTTAAACAACAATACTCCAAAAAAGCTCAAAACTTCATGTTTTCCGTGGATTTCTCTAAACGAGTCTTGTAGATTTTCAAGAAAAATTGGTCACTCTCAGGTCTTGGTGTGACATTACAAGTTGCATGGATAAAATATTCCGGTCAGCATTAGTTAACCCTCCCCGAGCGGCTAAACGTAAAAATTGTGATAAAATGGGCTGTTTTTAGACACCAACAGCACCCAAACGATATACCACAGAGAAAGGGGCCTTCATTTATCGGACGCAAAATTGATCGGAAAATATTTTTGAAAGTGGTAAGGGTATTCAAAATTTGACGTCTTAACCCATTTTGGGCTGGTTAAAGAGAGATACCCATTAAAATCTTAAAATACCCATTTTCTGTGGATTTCTCTAACAACATCTTGTAGGTTTTCAAGAAAAATCGGCTATTTGCAGGTCTTGGTGTGACATTACAAGTCGCATGAACAAAATATTCCGGTCAGCATTAGTTAACCCTCCCCGGGCTGCTGAAGGTCAAAATTGCGATAAAATGGGCTGTTTTTGCACACCAACAGCACCCAAAGGGTACACCACAAAGAAAAGTGCCTTCTTTTATCGCGCGTACAATTTATATGGAAACATTTTTGTAAGTAGTAAGGGTATTCAAAAGTCGACGTCTTAACCCATTTTGGGGAGGCTAAAGAGAGATATCCCCTGAAAGCTTTAAATTCCCATTTTCTGTGAATTTCCCTAACGGTAACTTGTAGGGTTTCAAAACAAATTGACTATTCGTAGGTGTTTATGTGACATTACAAGTTGCATGGACAAAATACTCCGGTGAGCGTTTTTTAACCATCTACAATCTGCCAATTAAGCATCGTAATGTTGTTAACATGAGACTGTTTTCAGACACGCACAGCACCTAATGTATACATGAGAGATAAACATAATCTCCTTTGTTTAAAGTGGAATTCACAGAGGACCATTTTTGTAAGTAATAAAGGTATTCAAAAAGCCAAGCGTTAACCCCTGTTGGGGAGGTTAACAGGGATACCCATCAAAAGCTTAAAAAATCGTTTTCCCTGGATTTCTTTACAAACATTTTGTGGGGTTTTCAAGAGAAAATGGCCGTTGATAGGTCTTGGTGTCATATGACCAGTTGCATGGATCAATTATTCTGGTAGGCATTTGTTAACCCTTCATGGGCTGCTAAATGTAAAAAAAAATGAGGAAATAGTTTGTTTTTGGACACCAAGAACATCAAATGGAAATGCCACAGAGAAACGTAACTTCTTTTACCGGACGCAAAACTGATAGGGAAACATTGATATTGATATTAACCCATTCTACCATTAATGATGGGTTTTACCTAAACATTTTTTTATCAAACCCAAACCGAGTCATTTGAGACTACTATACTCACCTTTCTCATAACATCAATGAAGGAACTTTAGTGAGGCAGTTAAAAACAATTCATCAGACACTGTGGGGTCAAGAAAAATCATGGAATCTAATCGGGAAAAGCCATGATTCTCCAGAATCATAAAGTCTAGTTTATAATATATATTGCAAAAAAGTTTCATACCGTTTCTCCGCCACTTAATGTGGGGGTTCAATCCAAGACTATTTCCTTAAACTGTAATCGTCATGTGTCCTAAATTTCCATCTTTTAATGGCAATCGAATAATTCGTCGTCGCACAACACGAGAAAATTGCGAAACACAAACGAACTCGAAGTCGACAATTCTGCAAAAATTGTTTTTTGACCATCCGACGAAGTTACGACTACTATTAACTATTCGAAATTTTAATCAGTCGTCGTTCCTTATGCGAAAGGTGCCCATTGGTACACCATCAGATTACAGATTCGCAAAAACGAGAAAAAGAGTGTCTCGTTATGCACATTACAGTACTGTGATTACAAAAGAGGACAGAGAATTTTAGGGAAACGGGAAGAGAATTTCGACCGGATCGCGACCCAGTCGCGATCCGGTCGAAATTCTCTTCCCGTTTACTTCTTCACATTACTACAGTTAAAACTAGACAGTCCTGTCACGAAATGCGCACAAACAGCACGTCGATCTGCGCGTTAATCTACGCGTTAGGACCATAGTAATGCTATCGAATTCTGTATATATGGCCTGTGCACAATCAATGTTTCAGCCAATTGACCTCCGGGTAACCCGGAGGTTCATTGGAAGAAACATTGCCTGTGTTTGCTATGAGTAACTAGGAGAACCTGCCGTGCTTTGGATGCCATTTGATATGGCAATTGCGCGGAATTCCTACGCGCAAATAAGCCTAGATAAGCGCACATTTCGCGACAGTACTTCTAGTTTTAACTGTATTGCTTTCCTCACATAAAGAGAAAAGCAAGAACATTGAATATTGGATGATACTTTCGTTTGTTTTATTACGTATTTTATTTACGAAATAGCAACCCACCAATGGAAGTCTACCGAGATCGTATCGCGATCTGATCGCGAAAATAAAACGCTTTTGTAACGACAGTGCGTTGTGCCCTTGGGCAAAGTACTTAATCCCAACTGCCCACATTTGTACACGGTAGCGCTGTGTACTAAGTTTTACAGCACGTCGGTGGCGCTTGTCTTCAACCATTGGTAACCCTGCTTGTGCTGAGTTAGCACGTAGAACTTTCCGCCGCGAAATGACCCTGGTTATCGAAAGTGTTGTTAAACCTCAGTAAAAAAAATAAACAGAGTGATGTAACTTGATCGTGCCCGGTTTGTAACTTCTTTTGTTTGACGCCATATCAAGATTAAACTCATACAACTTCTGTATCAGCACTAGGCGGTGTTTCGCAAATGAACTTCAAGATCCATCCTTCAACGTCAGTCACGCATTGGTGTCAAATTTAGGAATCAGTATGCACATTTATATTCTCGTTCCCGTCTGTAATTTCCCAGTAAGTGAGGTACCAAGATAAAACGTATGTTAAAGTGTATCTCAACGAGGCGGAATTCTGTGTATAAATTTCAAGACAACTCCTTTAAATCCACTGTCCAGACAGGATCAAATCGCGTATAAGTAGACTTAAAGAGGTTCGTTCGCCAAAGTGCAGTATTTTTAATAAGTGTATTTCAAAGTATCACACGATGAGAGTAGCATTGTTCTGGGTTTGGAAAGGACAGTTTGCAGTTCGTACAGTCTAAGCCATTTGGTGTTTTTCGGGAGCTAGGGTAGAGGACTTGAAGGATAGGGTGGACGGCATTGTGGCAGGATTCGGACCAGACCCATTGGTGGTGGTGCACGTGGGCACAAACAATATTAGGGAAAGGGGTCAGTTCAGCTGATGGAGACTTATAGAAATCTGAGGCCAATACTATACAACTTTTACAGTTGTATTTTTCAGAATTGTATTTTCTGTTTATGGAAACAACTGATTGAAATGAACCATTAGCATTTTCAAAGATATGGCAATTTGCCAGTTGGCAAATTGCCATATCTTTTAAAATGCTAATGATTCATTTCCGTCATTTATATTCACTTGTAGAAAATACAATTTGGGAAAATACAATTTGGGAAAATACAATTGTATAGGTTTTATAGTATTGGGCTCTGGTCACGAAATTACACAGTATGGTTGAGAAGGTAGTAGTGACGGAGCATCTCCTGATAATGAGTGGAGCGAATGAACGAAATTCGAGATTATGTGGATTAACGAGGAATTAGAAAAATACTGTAAGGTGCAAGGAGCTGGGGGTACCATTTGTTGACAACTGGTGCTCTTTTGGGGGTAATATCAGTTATATTGTAGGGACGGTCTTCATCTAAGCCCAAGGCGTACGGGGGTGCTTGCGAGGCATTTGTTACACTTGGTGGAAACCTTTTGGATTAAGACAGGGTGGCTAAAATACTGTAAGGTGCAAGGAGCTGTGGGTACCATTTGTTGACAACTGGTGCTCTTTTGGGGGTAATATCAGTTATATTGTAGGGACGGTCTTTATCTAAGCCCAAGGCGTACGGGGGGTGCTGGCGAGGCATTTGTTACACTTGGTGGAAACTTTTTGGATTAAGACAGGATGGCTAAGATACGATTATATGCAAAAGCATATTGGAGCAAAAAAAAAAAAAAAAAATTAAAAAAGATAGAAAAAGAGGGCCCACAAAAGAGGTAAGAACAACATCTCGGAAGATGCATGTGTTTTTCACATAGCAATATCCAGGGTCTCTGTAGGAATGTGAGTGAAATCATGACCTTTTTGGAGGAGAATCTTGATTTTATAGGCCACAGTGAGACATGGGTCAGACAGAGTGAAAGAATTGACCAAATGAATGGGTATGAGTGGATTGGATCGGGACAATTAGAAGGCAGAAATAGGGAGAGAGTGTAGGTATGTACATTGAGGAGTTGGGTCTTGTGACAGTGGCAGATGTATATTTTATATGTTTTTTATCTTATTATTGTTTAACCCTTTACCAAACCTGAAAAGCAGACGACACTTGCAAACAAAATTTTTGAATAACTAATTTTTTTCATTTTTTGTCTCAAAAACATAGGTTATGTCCCCTCATTGGAACGAGCTCGTCGAGCTCGTTCCAATGAGGGGTCAAAACCTACGTTTTTGAAACAAAAAATGAAAAATAATGGAAATTAATTGGCAATTGTTGTTAATAGCGCTGGCCGGTTTTGGCCGTTACGTTGGGTAAAGGGTTAACGTGCATTCTTTAATCCACAGAGTCCCTTATGAATGTTTTATAGACACTTAAATATATTTCGGGATTAATGTCGCATAAGCAAGTTAAAGGTTGTTAGAATGGGTTTCCGTAATTTTCCCCCGTGTTGACATGTCATGTGACCATGAAATAAATTGTTTTGGTGATGGTCATTTCGTTCATGTTTGATGTGAAACTTTGATTGTCATAGTGACTGCTTCGAGCATTAATATTTATACTGTTATTTGGAACCTTGGTCAGTATTTACTGTGGTGTATGTGTTTCTTCTGTCGAATACCTTTTTCATCTCTTAAATCGTGTTCAGTCGGGTTTTCGTTTATTTCGATTACATGTGCATTCGAGTTGTCGATTTCACGACTTTTGCCAATGACAATTCTGTTCCCAACAGATTGCATGAATGGTTGTGGGTTGTTATATTTTCAGCCCAACTGCATAGCATTTAGTTGTAGAGTGTTAAAGATGGTCTAATGATTAATGGGTGGTTTGATTTGTTATGGAATGATTGGTGTTGCGGGACTCAGATCCACAATCTGGTAAGGACTACATATATTTCGTTGAATACTGTAAGGTTATTTATCACACACCTATTAATGTAAAACACGAGATTCCCACTCTCCAATTAATTTTCTTTATTTTTTCATTTTTTGTCTCAAAAACATAGGTTATGACCCCTCGTTGGAACGAGCTCGTTGAGCTCGTTCCAACGAGGGGTCATAACCTATGTTTTTGAGACAAAAAATGAAAATAATAGTTATTCAAGAAATTTTTTTGCAAGTGTCGTCTGCTTTTCATGTTAGGCAAAGGGTTAAAAAAAACAAAAAAAACAATGAAGTCCCCATTACACCCACGGCAAAGAGTCTTCGTTTGCGCGCACGGATACATGACACAATTGTTGATTGCATATTTCACTTGTGAAGTTATCGTTTATAATCAAACCCGGAAATCCCAGTAAATCACACTTTGGAAAGTAATAAAAAATGTCTATCAACTTTATCGATCTATTTTGTATGTAATTTTTCACACACAATTGTGCTAATAAAACATTTCACACAATATTTCCAAGATGCTACCACAGAGCCGGCCATTTGATACTTTTTTTTTATCACACACCTATAAATGTAAAACATGAGATTCCCATTGTTCTGTCTGTATGATAAAAATAAAGTTGTATTGCACATGTGGTGATCCAAAACACATTCCATTTTGTTTCCAACATAAACAGACAAGGAACCCGTCTAAATCACGTCATCGTTGGTCGAATGCACCGGAGTCGAGATCGCTTGGAAATTCCAAGTTCCTCATTAGGTTTGTTTACCCGGGATATTTAAACAATCAGATTCGAGTCAAAAATTTACAAAATAAAAAATAACATTCTGACTGCTTGCTCCTTGACAAATACTTTCCACAACTGGCCATATAATAATTGTGTGTGCAAAACGCCTTAGCTATTTAAACAATTTTTGTTGTGTTATTCCCAGCAGTTTAGTCAATATTTGAAGTTCGATCATCGCGACCGTGACACTGATCGGTGTCAAATTGGTTTTGACCAATTGAATGCCGTAAAATTAAAAAGCAAATTTGTGGTGGCACCACGCCAACTAACCGTGTTGTGCTATTGGCATCGAAGGAACACAGCAATTATCCAGCTGAAAAGTGCTTTTAGTTCAATTTTCGTGTAGTCTGGTTGTTACATGGGAGGTGTGTGATAAATACAGAATTTGCACATACATTTGAATGGGTTAAAGATTATCGCACTCGATTGCTTTGGCCCAGGATATCACTCAAACCTTCGATTCCTTTGCCCCCTCGGCTCTCGTGATATCCTAGGCGAAAGCAATCTCGTGCGATAATTCTTAACCCGTTCAAAGGTATGTGCGGTTCTGTATATGTATTAATAGTAATATGTCTGGTGAGGCAAAAGGAGAACCATTATTTGGTAAGATCAGAAAATATATTGATGGTATTTGTATGTTGGGATAAAGTATAATATGTATAAACCAGTTTAAATTTGGAACTGTTGTGGTAATTATGTATTATCTTTATAGTTTCAGAATCCATGTTATTTTATTGTTATTATACAATTATGGACTTTTGTGGTGGTGAATATGATGTGTTATGAACCTAAAAAACTTATATTGACCGAGGCATTAGCTGAGGTCAATATAAGTTTTTTAGGTTCATATCACATCATATTTACCACCACAAGAGTCCATAACTGTTTTGTTATATACACCATCATAAAAACACAATCTTCTATTTGTCAATTAAAAGTTCAGTTATATCAACCAGAAATACTTTTATTTAACAATAAAATAGCTTTCATCTGCAGAATAACATAAAACTGAGACGGAAGTCAGTTGACTGCGCATGCATGTCGATTGAAATAGAACTAGAGGGGGGATTTTCAAAAGCTATATTTAGAAAGTTGATATTCACTGGAAAACCGGTGTACATGGATTTTTGAGTACCAGTCACGTGTATAAGATCCAGCCAATAGAAATGTGGTTATTTATAAAGTATATAATAATCGCTGTTATTGTTGAATAAAATGGTAAAATTAGTTCTACGACTGAGTTGGTGGTTGCTTTAGAGCCCGAACACTGTAGATTTGGGGTCGGTTACATGACCATCATAGACATATTAAAAGTAAATACAACAATCCAAGTGAAAAGCGAAATAATAGGGGCGACAATAAAGTTGAAAAACAGAACCGTTGCAGTGGGGATTGTATATTTGACGACAGAAGGGAGCAAGCTTAAGTGGAAGAACAAAATTTATACGACACCCAGATCTAGTGTTACAGAACTGGAAACAATGTGATTCATATCGTTCTTATTGGGGTGTTTGGTGGTCACGTTGGAGAAAGATGGGGGATGGGGGTGGGGGGGGGGGGGGGTATAGCAGGTGTGGAAACGATTATCAATATTAATGGGAGGAAACTCTTGGAATGAGCAAATGAAGTGGGTCTGAAGATATTGAATAGGAATGCAAAGTATAAGAGTAAATGGACCTGGGAAAGGGACTACATGAGAATTACAGAATAAAAGCTGTGGAAGGAGGACAAAGACATGTAAATAGATGAGGAATGAATTTCTGAATTGGGTAGTGATCACAACCTGGTAACAGCAAGGGCGAAGGGTCAAGGAATAGCAAAACCTAGCGCGACCTTCAAGGACATCTGGAAATCCGGAATGGGGAAGCAGACTGGGGGCACTTTGTTGAGACTTTAAAGTCAAAGGTCGAGAATGTGTCAACTGGGGATAAAAGTCGCCCAGGAGTTGGCTGACTCTATATATAGAATATACCCATAGTAGCTTGGTGTACCAAATATTCACCACGAGTGGTGAACATTTGGTACACTAAGCTACTTTGGGTATATTTTATTTATACCATGATCGTCAGATTATTAAGAGTCGCTGTTATTTTTTTCTCTATTTTACTGAGCACCAGACGTACATACGTGCGAATCTGTTTTTGTTTACACGAGCATCGGTGGGCGGTACTTCCGCTGTCAATTTTATCGCCGAAACGAAATGGAAAATGAAACGGGGCCTTTTTCATTTTAATAGTATAATAACATACCATTTCGAGTTATGAATGCTTTATTAACATGAGACAGTGCATGTTTGTTAATTTGTGATGTCTTATGAGGTAAACTCATTTAAAAAAGTAATAAATCATTCCCACTTTCATTTCACTCTTCGCGAGGCGACGTGCGATAAATTTAGGCAAGTTCGCATTCAGGTCGCCGTCACCAAAGGTCAGCTTTGATGTAGTTCCACTGTAGGTGTAAATTTTAAGTACTGAAATTCCACTGTTGGCGTGTTCACCATGGTTGGCGTGTAAAGCTAAAATTTATGTCATAGGCTTTTCATATATTGTAGAATAGGTAATCATGGTATAAAGTGTAAACAATGAGCTCAAAAATGCAATAAAAGAGAGAAAGATAAAATGTGCTGCTTTTAGAAGAAGCAGAAAACTTAAGGATTTGGATGATACAGCTACTGGAAGTGCCCAAGAAGTGTATGAAGAGGCAAAAAAAAAGAGTTAATGTAATCAAGGGCAAAAATAGGAAACAGCGAAATAGTAATCTCATAAAGACAAATGAAGAACACAGTTGGGTGTAACGTTCCAATATATTTTGGAAATGGGTAAATAAAACTAACAAAGGCAATACCTCACAAAGTAATACGGTGGATGGCAATAGAACTGATGACCATTGCAGCATAAATGATATGATAGTTGGAGAGGGCAGGTGATGAGAGTTGTGGGAAGGGGTTACCCCAGACTGTGGGATGGAACATACAGACAAATTCTCCGAATTAGTGTGAATGGAATATGAGGTGGAGAAAGTACGAAATGCAGTCACCAAGTTAAAGAATGGCAAAGCAGCAGATACTGGCGGAATTTCAAATGTGCTTTTAAAAAGAGGAGGGCGATCCCCTATTTGATCATTTACTGCGTTATTAAACATGGCAATCAGAAAGCAAGAGGTCCGCAATGGGTGAAAGAAACACAGAGTAACCTTTAATCATAAAATGGAGACAGGGAAGTTTTAGATAATTCTAGATGGATATCCACTAGTAGCAATATTGGGAAGCAATGTCCTCTATGGAAGCTTGCGGAATTTGTGGGGAAGAGGGGAAAATCCAAAATACGTTCCGAAAAAGAAGTGTCACTGGCCACTTATTTACTCTTTCGCAACTGATAGAATCAACAGAAATCAAAAAGAAAAAGGCCTTCCTAGATGTGAAAAAGCATACGATAGAGTATGGAGGGAGGTAATGTAGCGGAGACTTGAAGGAATCGGATTTTTTCAGAATCATGAAAACACTGCATTGGGATGTGCAGGATGTACCTAACCTGCGAAATATCACAACAAAAATGGTTCCAGTGGAGACAGGTCTTAAGAAGATATAGGTGTGTCCTGTTCCCGATTCTGTTTGCATTTGCATTCATAAAGGATTTAGGAGAAGAATGGGTGTCAAGCACTGAAGGAGTCAAAGTTAGAGAGAGAAAAATCCCCACGTTATTCTTTGCAGATGATAGGTTTGATTAGTCGTGAGTGAAGAGGGGCTAGAAAAAAACTGTTGACCATTGTAGCAAAGTACGGGAATAAATGGTTACTTGAATGAAAACAAGAGTAAGGTGATACCCGTGGGCCGTAGCGTAGATGTGTCCCGAAGTTGAAGGTGAAGTTTTTTTGTTGGTGAAGAGGGAAAAGAGGATTTATATCATAATAAGCTAGTCTACTATATATAAGAAGCCTACGACATAAACTTTAGCTTTACACACCATCCGCGGTTAACACACAATGGGATTTCAGTAGTTAAAATTTACATCTGCAGTGGAACTACATCCAAGCTGACCTTTTGGTGACCTTGACCAGAACGTCTCGCGAAAAGTGAAATGAAAGCGGCAATTATTTATTACGTTTTAAATGAATTTACCTCAGAAGATGCCAAAAATTAACAAACGTGCGTTGTCTCATGTTAATAAAACATTCACAACTCGAAATAGTCGGTTATTATGTTATTAAAATGAAAAAGGCCCCTTGATTTGCATCCTTCTTTTTCCATTTCGTTTCTGCGATAAATTTGATAATGGAAGTACCGCCAACCGGTGCTCAGGTAAGCAAAAACAGAATCGCACCTATGTTCGTTTGCTGCTCAGTAAAATCGAGAAAAAATAATAGCGACTCTTGATAATCTGACGATCATGGTATAAATAAAATATACTCAAAGTAGCTTGGTGTATCAAATGTTCACCACTCGTGGTGAAGTGGTGTTAATCGCTCGCCAAAGGCTCGCGGTGAACACCACTTCAGCACTCGTGATGAACATTTGGTACACCAAGCTATTATGGGTATATTCTATATATAACAGTGTGGGAAATAGGAGAATATGAATACTTAGAGGTGAATTTATGTGCCACCGGTAGAGGCAGATACAGAAACCACACCAATAAACTTAACACAAAAGGGAAAACAGTGCCCAATCAGTTACAATTTCTAGGAAGGAATAGCTTTAACAAGGTGTTTGTTGGAAAAATACAATTTGGGAGAGAGTGGGTTTATCAAGTATAACCCATGGAACGTCTGTGATCCCTTTGAACCAAACGGTAGTGAGAAACTTGGGAACTTCTGCGAAATGATGATGGACGGCGGATGACCGGGTCAAGTAACGCAGCCTCACTGGAAGCTGGCGGTTGGGGGAAATTGGTTGGATACCTGTTAATGACAGAACAGATATGGGAATACTATAGTACTTGAATTATCTAGTAAACCTTCAGACAGCAGGTTGGGCAGATCTATAAGGTATGATGACATTTAACTATTTATCTACTTTATACGTAAAAACAGTAACGTTTTATCTTTTATCGTTATCGAAAACTCGCCGTCAATAAAAAATCTTTTATCGTTACTGCAGTAAGAATAAAAGTCACGTGATATCGCAAAAATACAACGTTCACGCCCATCTCATTTGCATGACGTACTATTTCATTCAACACTTTGAATAACTAATTATCGCTGCCGCGGATCGAAACAAATAAAACGGGGCGTATTTATCGAAATGTATTGAATAAAAAAGAAGGCCATTAATTAAACTTACTGAATTGTAAAAATAAAATTTGACGGAAAAGAGTAAAAATTAGTAACTTACACTTTTTCAAATGAGATTATTTCACCCTTCGAGACTTTAATTATCCTGACGTTCAAACGTCATTGGGAATTCAGTTTCTTCAACATTTTTCAAAATGTGACGTCAAACGTCGGAAAGTACAAATAACCAGATATTTTTCACATTAGTGATTATCTGGTTGAAGGCTAGATTATTTTTAGTGGTCTGCATTTGTTAATCAAAACTTGTTTTATTACGGGAGTGGGGGAGGTGGGGGTGTAGATAAAAGGGTTATATACACATGGTGTTTGTAAAAAATCTTTTATCGCGACTCGAGCGTTTTCGGGGGCTACATAGCTACTCGTCGCTGCGCGACTCGTAGCTATATATGCCCCCGAAAACGCTCTCGTCGCGATAAAAGATTTTTTACAAACACCATGTGTATATAACCCATATTTATCACACACCTATTAACTGGTCGAATGCTAGAAGCCTCTATCAGGGATTTCAGAAATATGAGGGTAACAATTTCCTTGCTCCTATTTCATATTCTGTCATACACCAATAATATTTTGTTTATAATAGTTTGTTTTATTAGAAATTATTGGAGAGTGCCTGTGGGCACTCTCCAATAATTTGTAATAAACAAATTTTGATGGACAAATTCAGACCACCAAACACAGGCAATCTCCAATAATTTGTAATAAACAAATTTTGATAAACAAATTCAGACCACCAAAAATAAGATAGGAGTCAACCAGTTAATGCAAAACACGGGGTTCATACCATGCTCGCCTATGTTACTACCTGTGAAAAGCCTGTATGTTAAATTTTAGATTTTACCTCACTACCGGGCAGGGTTGGGGCGAATACATTGTAAATGTATTGAATACGAATACGAATACTTTGAAATTTTATGAATACGAATACGAATACGAATACACAAATTTCAAATGTATTGAATACGAATACGAATACTTTACAATGTATTCATGAATACAAATATGAATACTTTAATACTTTTCAAAATTATTTCTTGTAAATGGATGATAATTTGATCATTTTTATTGGGATTAAGGGTATAAGGGATTATAGGTGAAGAATTAGTTTTTCAGAGGTTGGATCTCTTAATCGTTTAGAATCCAATCAACAGACATAAGTTGGTATTAATGAAAAACAAAAAAAAAAAAAAAAAAAAAAAAATTCAAATATCAATTTATTTAGAAAACAATTAGCAAAATGTACACAGTACTCATCCAATGTTTTGTTGTTTAGTGCATACACAGTAATCATTAAATAGAGAGAACTGTGAGAAAGTTACACGATTTTTTTTGTATTTTTTAAAGTTTTTTCCTTCTAAACTGCATTTTATGACCCCCAATAATGTCTATTAATTGTGGCTAATTGTAGCTTCTTTGCTTCATGTCTTTTATTAATATTTAAACATACATTGCTGGTGAGAATAAAAAAAAACTGGCCAGTGCTATTCACAAAAATCAATTAAGCAATTACTGCACTATTGGAAAAATGTTGCACAATAATTTTACAAATCTATTAGTCCACACCTTATTTCTACTATTACTGTAGAAAAATATTAGATTAGTATTAATTGGATCATGGAGTTGTCTAGGAATTAAAAATCAATACTTTGGCCAGACTGATATCCTTTGTCCAAAGAATAATCTGTACAATTACAATGTTCAGTTTACAATGAAACAAATTTTGAACAATGAAGGGTTTGCTATCAAAAGGCAGATAAGTAATTGAACTTACCTTCATGTGTAGTATGAAGTTTGATGTACTATTTGATGGACCTGATATGTGCACTTCAAAAGTATTAGTTTAATTCTTTACTACTTTCTAATAGAGATAATCACAATATTTTTTTCACAAATACTGTATACATGTGTATTAAAAACAAGAAAAGTATTCAAAAAGTATTCAAAAAGTATTCATGAATACACCTCAAATTTGACTGTATTCGAATACGAATACGAATACTTTAAAATTGCATGAATACTGAATACATTTGAATACTTGAAAAAATGTATTGAATACGACTGAATACCGTATACGAATACGAATACCCCAACCCTGCTACCGGTGTAAAGCATCTACTGGGATTAAACAAATTTACACCCACTGTAGGAAGTTCATCCATGACCTGACAGCACGTAGTTTGCCAAACATACGACGTTTTGTGGTACTATCTACTACGTGCAATGACTTATTAAATTTAAAATACTTACAATTAAATATTTAAAATAAAATTTAAGAATTGTTAATAATAATTTGACTGAAAAGGCAAGATAAATTCAATCAGCTTTTGCGATGTGTCTTGCTGTCAATCAAGCATTCACATGCAATTACGGAATTCCATAACGCTCCAAGACTTCCAATAGTCATATAGCCTATTAAGTGGGGGCTTTTTCATCGTTTCAGCAAATAAATGCAGTTTTTCATATGCATATTTTTGTTTCATTTCCATATTGCACGTATTCTGAGTTGTCACACTGTTAGTAATTACCGTCATTCAATTTTCCGGTAGATCGATTTGAAGTTACGTTTAATCATTGTCCAAAATCCGCGATAACATTTCCCCCGTATATGCCCTTAAGTACAAACCACATGAACCCAGTTACTTGACTGTCATGGTATTTGTCTTAGAATAACATGCAGGATGTCAAATATTTACATATTCTGAGAAACATTTAAGAAGACATTCAGCAGAAAGTATTTTGAGTGTTATACATACAATTTTTGTTTAACTTCGGAAATGATAACTTCAATGACTACCACTGAATCGACTTCGAATCGCAAAATGAATTTACACAAATTGTGAAACAAACGAAAGTAAAGTTGAAAGTGACAAAGTTTATTTCCATCGAATGAATATTTCATTTCGCTCGAAATGATTTGGTCAGCTGATTCTAGCCAGTATTAAGCAGTGCTCAAAATACCTTTTTTCTTTGCGAAGCAAAATGCTATACATTTCCAAAAAATGAATAGCATTTTGTAAAAATTACATAGCTATTTTTGTATGTACAAGAGTTGGGTTATGCTGTTTTGTCTTGAATTCTTCTAAGTAGATAGAATACTTTCCATCCATTTCTGGGCATTTCCCAATGATCTGCAACACATGAAATATTTACTACGTTTTGTTTTAACTGAACTGCCTTTGAGGGTTGCAAGGACTTGGATATTTTCAAATGGCGTCTTGGTTGTTCAACAGAGTTCTCAAAATGGAAGTTGGGATTTTTAATTTGATGGGCTTGAAGTTATTTTTAATGGACATTTTATGCAAAATGTTGTTAAAACAGGAAGAATTTAAACCAATAGAATTCATCTCACATATGAAGTTGCTGATGATGCTTGATGGAGACTTAATCTGAATTATGCCTGGAATGTTCCACAATCAGAAGTAAAGCATTAGTGAACTAGTTTTCAAATTTGTTTGCAAATTTTCATTTACATTTTGCGATACAAGATAATCAACTGCAGCCTAATAGGCTGCAGTTGATTATCTTGTATCGCAAAATGCTGTACATAATTGAACATTGTGTAGCTTTTTGCAAGTTTTGCATAGCAAAAAGCGACGCGACACCACTTATTTTGAGCCCTGGTATTAAGTATGGGGTGGGAATGGATTGGTTGGTTCGAATCGACCGTCACTCAACAATCAACTTTTAGATTATCCATTCGACGAATATTTAAAATTGCTAAAGAATTATCAAGCAGCAAGGCAAAGTACAGTATACTAGTATGTCACGGAGCCAGTCTTGCTTTATTTTTTTGAACATGAAGTGATGTTGCAAACGAAGTAAAAATAAACGTTATGAGTGGCGCCATATCACACGGGGTGTCACAATATCACACGAATGGTGTCAAGGAGGTCGTCGCGTCATGAGATGCCACGAGGCATTGTATCAGATGTGAAGTCAAACGAGAAGTGACAATCTTCATGGTGTAACGCTATTGTCATGATGTCACGTAGGTTATCATGGTAACGCGTATTGAAACGTCTTCGCACGTGTGGTATCTGTTTGCTTTGGAGCCTAATGAATTCGGATGGAATAAGGGTACGTTGTGTGGGAGTCTCTAATTCAAAAACAGGAGTACTTTAGGAATATAAAAATACAGATTATTTTAAGTCATCTGATCTGAGTTGTCGAATTCTGTCGAGTCGGCGTTGGCCAAATCAAACAAAATGCAGTGGACGTCCTATCTGATCTGGCCGATCTATTACTGTAGCACCCTATAACCGTGTTCTTAAATGCAAATTGCTACAGTTAAGTGGTCTGGGTTGTCATATTTAGTCGGGTTGACGAGACAAGATCGGCCTGATTAAAAAAACCCACCACGGCCGTGTTTTATTTGTCAAAAAGAAATCGAACGAGGTTTGGTGTATTAGCTTCCAAAAAATGTTATTAATCACAGTTGACTAATACTCGATTTGCCAAAAGAAATTATTCAGTTAACGGGAGTATTCAATTAACCCTTTGAAGGCTGGTGGTATCTTCCATGCCAGTTCAATGGCAGCTATTAGAAAGCGTCCAGCCTCGGGGCTGCACGTTGAAAATATTGATTGTTCTACCCCCACACATTTACTGAACAGCCATCTTATTTAACCCTCTGATACTTTTGTACGTGTTACTACGTACGAAATCTTTGGTTTAATTTCACCCTTAGATACTTTTTGTAACTGTTATTAGGTAGGAAATCAAACAGCACGTTGATACTTTGTGGTCATTTGTTTTATTATTATTTTTCAATTTTTTAAAGTTTTAACCCCAAATTCCTATTTTCTCCCGAATAGTGCTCAGTGATAACATTGAGCCAAATGTTATCGCAGTTTAAAATACTAACATAATCCTGCTGTCAAGACTTCTTAACTGGTTGAGTGCTGGAAGCCACTATCATGGCTTTCAAAAAATGAGGATACCAGAGCAAAAGCCAAGGCTTTCCTTGCTTATATTTCATATTCAATCAAACACAAATAACATTCTGTTTGTATAAATTTGTTTTATTACAAATTATTGGAGAGTGCCTGTGGGCACTCTCCAATAATTTGTAATAAAACAAATTTTGAATAACAAGTAGATTTTGGCAAAAACAATCCTATGCCCATTTAGTTTATCACTTCTTGAAAAAGTACACCGAAAAAATATAGCTCGCCATGTGACTTTTGCCTTTAGATTTGGTGATTCCTATTCTACCGTCCAGGTCCAGTTTGGCACTGAATAAAATAGGCATACTTCACCCCCTCCAGCCCCACCCATTTTTATGTTCTTTCGCACCTTTCAGGTGACATTTATCACCGATATTTTATATTTTTTTCAAAACATGCACTTTAACATTTTATTCACGCCCACAAAGTCTGTTCATTGTCCACCACCTGGATAAATAAGGGAACTTTTATCCTCCATTAAATGTTGAGTGCAAACCGCTAGAGGCGCTTTTTGCAGGAAAACAGTGTATTGCAATCTCTAGTTCCGTCCAAGTTGTGGATGAATTGTATATCGTGAACTTGTCAGTTAAGTGTCAGTTCAAGACACTTGTGATGGTTACGAAGTGTCTTACAAAATTGACACCAAGCTATTTAAGGTCCCTTCATGAATAGCTTGGCATCTAGTTATATGTCAAAATGAAGTTTTATACAATCACTGTCGTTTCCATCGAATAAAAAGAAAAATCTTTGCTGATCGATCCATTAGCACTTATGGTCGTGAGCTATGAAATAAATTATCTGCATATATTAGGAAGGTTTCCAAATTGACAAAAAATCAGGGATTACACTGCAAAAAATATAGATTCTCTTTAGAACCAAAAGTGGTTCTAATCTTGTCCCTGAGATGGAACCAGTTCCGTTTAAACAGTATTTATTTCAAATCAAATAAATTTACCAAGATTAGCATTCAATTTTAACAGAATATTACATGAACTGAAGTGGATTCAGCAGTAAACCTGGAGCTTATTCAACGCAGTCGCCAAACATTTTGAAACAGAGGAGATATGAACAGTTGGTATATCGAACCAGTTTGGGTTTTGAAGAGAACCAAAACTGGTTCGATATGCCAACTGTTCATATCTCCTTTGCTTAATAATGATTTGAAACAACCTCGTATAAGCTCTAAACTTACGGCTGAAACCCCCTCAATTTATGTTTTATTCTGTTAATATTTAATGGTAATCTTTATAAATTTATGTGATTTGAAATAAATACTGTTTAAACAGAACTGGTTCCATCTCATGGACAAGATTAGAACCAGTTTTGGTTCTAAAGAGAACCTATATTTTTTTGCAGTGTAGTTGAAACAATTCTTTACCAACAAACGTCAACTCATAGCACTGACAAGAGTATACTTCATTAATTGGTTTGTCATAATATAATTAACTCTGAAAGTTTTGTAAATTTCACAATAAAATAGGGACGAGTTAAAGATTATATTTATTACTTGTTCCAAAACCTGAAAAACATGCTTAGATGGGCAGAGAAACAAACTAGTGCTTCCAAAGACGCCATCGAATTATGTTTGAAAATAATATTTGCAGAGCGTTTTCTTAACCCTTTACGAATCGGCCTCATCTGCCCACGTAATTTGCAAATTGAGCAGTTGACCAAAAAAAAAAATAAAAAAAATAAAAAAAATCCAAAAAATTCAAGAAAATCCGATCTTGTGAACTGCTCATTGAAACATGCTCGTAGAGCCTAATAAGAGTCACATTATATGGTTTTGTTGTGGTTTTGTTAACCCTTTACCCAACGTAACGGCCAAAACCGGACAGCGCTATTCTCAAAAATCGCCAATTAATTTTCATTATTTTTTTCATTTTTTGTCTCAAAAACATAGGTTATGACCCCTCGTTGGAACGAGCTCGTCGAGCTCGTTCCAACGAGGGGTCATAACCTATGTTTTTGAGACAAAAAATGAAAAAAATTAGTTACTCAAGAATTATTTTTGCAAGTGTCGTCTGCTTTTCACGTTAGGTAAAGGGTTAAATTAAAAAAATCCCAAATTTTGATATCGTGTGACTTGTGTAAAGGTTAAAAGAAATTAAGTCCCCAAATGACATTGATATTTTGGAGCATTCGACGGAAGTATTTTATTGAAACGGGCTTTAAGATTTGCGCCAAAATACAACTCCGTCCAACAGGTGCGATCAGGGGCGAATACTATAAAACTTTTACAAATGTATTTTCTAGAATTTTAATTTCTACAAGTGAATATAAATGACGGAAATGAACCACTAGCATTTAAAAAGATATGGCAATTTGCCAACAGGCAAATTACCACATCTTTGAAAAGGCCAATGGTTCATTTCAATTTGTTCTTTTCATAAACAGAAAATACAATCTGAAAAATACAACTGTAAAAGTTTTATAATATTGGCCCCTGGTGGTGGGTCCAAGATTCTAGTCTGGGGGCGTGAACATATCAGTCATAGGTCATGATGATCATGATGCTAAGCATTGTCCGACGTGCATGTCGGCGATTGAGGGCGAGCATGAGAAGGGGTATTAATCCTTTACCCAACACGGAGAGCCGACAATTTGAAAGGAGATTTTTTGGAACAACGCAGGATGTTACGCTGGGAAACAAGTTAATAAAGCGATCGTAATTATCTGCAAATGCAAAGACTTTTACACCCTGGGCGCGATAAAAGCAATGCGATTGATGTCATAAAATTATAACTCCCAATTTTTCTTTTTTTGTGAATTTGACGCTGTGTGATATCTAGTCTCCTGTTAGGGCCAAGTATGGAGCGTCGCGTTTCTCTTTTCTGTTTCTTCATAACGCGTAATATAGCCCTGTCGCGCTTTGAAGAAACGCAAAAGAGAAACGCGATGCTAGAGAGTTAAGCCTTATCGTCAAAAAGACGATAAATAAGCAACCTGAGTTTAAATGCAGGGTGAAATATTCAATCATAATCACCTACAAATACTTCATTATGTTGCAGCCAAACATTAGTCTATAGACCGGCTGTTATGCACCCGTAATGTGTGTATTGACTGAAGAAAAGATGTCCATCAACTGCCATATGGTTCGCAAACTCTGGCAATATTTGGTATATTTTACCAGAGCGCTTTCTGTCAAAAACATATTGATTTACAACACAAATGTATGCCTTTAGATTGCCGTTTTAATCCTCTCGAGACATCAGTATGATTCCCTAAGATTACGTTTAATGCATGCCTATAATAATTCAAGAACCCTTTCAGCAATCGCATTGCCACCCTGAACAACACAGATAGGCACCAATGGGTTCTCCTAATTTCCTCAGTTTCAGTAGTCCGTCATACAAGCCTTTAAGGCTTTTAAAGAAACATCTACATATCTGTATTACTGAATTATTTCACTGAAATATTATACAGAGGTCCTATATTTCACCAGGTCTTCTAGACGATACTAAACGATATTTGCTATCATCTCAAGTTTGGTATGGCCTATGGACCCGTAACCACCCCAAATGAGTCGAAATTCGCTGCGGTCACCCACCCTCATATCTCAAGCATGGTATGACCCATGGACCAACACTAATAAATGAGTCGGAACTCAATGAAGGTCCAAAATATGGGTCAAAGCCACTGAGACCACCCAGGGGTAATTGATTGTATTTTTCAGAATTTTCGGAAATCGCAGTTCATGACTCCTAATGCATTTCCTATGTTCATACATACACAGAACGACACACGCCTGTGAGTGGGTTAATCGATGTGACACGAGTGTCAGCGCGGAAGTATATAACTCGAGGCCTGCGTCCCCTCGTTTTATCCTTCCGCGCTGACACTCGTGCCATATCGATTAACCCATTCACACGCGTATGCCTTTCTGTGTTTATTACACGCATTCACGTCTTTTAAAACAACTTTTAGAAGGACACTCAGCAATTCATTTGACAATTATCAACAAAAAGAACACATTTTATCGCCAATCAAATTTGCTAGTGGGGACGCGTGTTACTATTTCGTCCCTTGAGTTCCAATGTGTCCTATGTGCCTACTGGCACATAGAACACATTGGAACTCGGGGGACGATTTTCAACTATTGCTAGCGATTCAAATATTAATTACTTTGCATGATTTGTAGAAAATTACAGTGAAATTTCGCTTGTATTTAAAAATAGTCCGTCAACGATTTCCGTTCCGCACATATGTTCTGGACAGGATTTCTTTATTCACATGGTTTAGTGTTGCTGTTGATGGGGAATTCATAGATCATGCGTGTAATAAACGCTTGTATCTCAAGCATACCTATGGCCCTGCGATCAATACCGAATGGGTAGAAACTCGATGGAGATTTAAAATATGACACAAGGCCACTGAGGTTACCTATGGAGTCATTGAGTACATTTTGCAGAAAGGCTGGTAATCATATTTTATG
This sequence comes from Pictodentalium vernedei, assembly GCA_031216915.1. Lineage (NCBI taxonomy): Eukaryota > Metazoa > Mollusca > Scaphopoda > Dentaliida > Dentaliidae > Pictodentalium > Pictodentalium vernedei. The sequence goes on along the minus strand of CM062293.1, from coordinate 457,565,488 downwards.
ACATTCCAGAAGCCCGCAGATGTATTTTTACACCCAATAAAACGGGGCCAAAAATGTTAAAAGCAGGTCACGCTCGTATCTCAAGCTTTTCGACCTCAGAAATCCAAAATTCCTCCTAGCGGCTCGATTTGGCGTCGCGAATTTATAAGAAGCGTATCATTCCTGTGTCCCAGAACTTGTCTACGAGAATCATATAGTAATTTCTAACTCATATTTCGCCGTCATGGTCAGGTTTGAAATCTATTGGGGCTAAACAATGTGTATTTAAAAAAACTAAATACATCTTTGTTGGATCGGTTGATAAGACAGTGGTTTATTGGGTGTTAGGATCTACAGACTTTGATATTGTAACTTACATGATGTTAAATAATAGCTTTTGTTCGCAAAGAGTGATGGTTTTCTTCCGAAATGTATGGATTTTATTGGCATTTATCCCATAAATGGCCGTTTATTTGAACAATAAAGGTCTTGGTTAAATTTTTGCTTTATTCACCTGGTAGGGTGATAAATTTTCCCCGTAGGTTTAACGCTGAAAGAATTTATTCCCCAAGTAGCGAGGGACTTGTTGACCTCTGGCCTCTACCACATTTGTCAAGCATAATTAATAGTTCGATTGTTGATTTATTTAAATCTTTTTGAAAGTATTACACAATGCCAGTAGAAAACACCACACTCTGTTCATATAAAAAAGTATTTTTGCAAGTTAAGCTCAAGTTAGTAGTGGAATTATTTTTAGACAGAATGTATTACTGCGCCTTGTTTATTTTTCCCAATTTTGCTGGTCGATCGAATTGGACCTATGTGCTCCTCACTTCATGCTGTGTTTTGTAGCGAATTATAGCACGATTTTGTCTCGACTGCCCCGCAGAAGATTTATGGGATAAACAAAATAAACGTATAGTGTTTTCAAGTAAAAAATTTATTCTACTCGTGGAATTAAGAATGAAACCGACTCGCCAGAGGCTCGTCAGTTTCATTCTTAATCCTACTCGTAGAATAAATTAATTTTTTACTTGAAAACATTATACGTTTATTCTATATCTATCCATCCACTATAGCTCAATTCTCCTGTCACACTACAAATAGTTTTTGAAATGAAAGGTATATCCAAATTCCTATATATTATGTGTCACCAAGTCAGACAAGCTGTCAGACCACCAGCCTAATTCTGTTCGGAATTCGACGCTGTAATTTGCACGCAGACTACCGTTGATGTTGTGTGATGTCCTTTTACTCACAAACATATACAGATATTCTTCCGTGCTCCAGTTAGAGATATTTCAATCAATAAGTATTTTAATTCGCCTTGAAAACTCCAAGACATTAACACAATTAGTGGAACTACGCGGCATAATCATAAAAAAACACGGTTTTTGTGAGTCTTTGTTTCAAATGGTAATGTCATCAAAGATTCGATCAAATCAGATCTCGATTGAGCAACATTTAGTGTGTTGATACAAAGACAATGAAACCATATGGTATTTTTAGATACATTCGTCAGGCATAAATCAGTTTGTCGGAAAAGCGAACCATAAGTTCGCTTTTCCGACCAAATGAAGTATTCCAGACGAATGACTCTAAACACAGGCGATGGGCTATTTAAGGGCTAGACTGTTCCCAGGCCATAACAGAACAAACTGCTTTAGGGCGTATCAAGCCACTAAATGAAGTTGGTGAGGAGGGAAATAATATTTTCTGCTGTCAATTGCAGAAGAAAAATATTTTTCCCTACTTTATTTCACCTGGAGCTGGGTGAGGAACGAAGACCCCTCATGGATGAAAGTCCGTGGTCTTCCCCGAGAGAGAAATTTCCTTTTCATACCAAGTGGAGCACCCCAAGTACCTTTTGAAGGCTTAAATGTCCGGAAGGTGAAGCAATAACTGTAGCAAAATGAGCCACCAAATATGTCAGGGTGACGTAACAGCCACCTGTTTTGGGATTTCAGGAATGAATGATATAAGTTTGACTTTGGTCAAGGAAAGTGTGGGAACGAGTCCACACACATCCCTTCCATGACAAATCCGCTAAATTGCTTCAGTATATATAATTATGCGAAAGCCGCCTTTTCTCCCTGTTAATCTGGCCCGCCTAATGTTTTGCGTAAGGAAAAAAATTACCGTCCACGAGAAAACATTGCAATGAATACCAACTGATGAGAAAATTTCAGTGATACTTCAATCATACAGCCCTATAGAGGTGCGGCATTAGATTGTTGTTGGAACTCCCTGGAGAAACAAAGAAGACTATATCATTTTGCTCTGGAAACTATTGTATACAAAACTGCCTTAACCCTTTACCCAACGCAGACGATATCAAAATTTATTATTTTAATTATCATTGTTTTAAACTTTTCAAAAAATGTCAACAAAACCATATCATGTGACCCCTTCATTGGAACGAGCTCGACATAATATGGTTTTGTTGAAATTGTTTGAAAAATAGTATTTTTTTCAGCTGCTGTATTTGCATGTTACGCGGGCGGACGTGGCCGATTCGTTGGGTAAAGGGTTAATCGGGGCGTTAGGACTCAAGTGTTATTTATTTTTATTTATTTATTGATTCTTAACGCCACATCAGCATCTAAGTCTGTATGTGGAAGAGGTATTTGTTTTCGATGACCTAAATTACAAAATACAATAAAATCAGGAAAGAAAATGAGGAATAAATAAACAGCGAGAACGGTGCTGAGAAAATGATAACATGGGCCAATACGAAACAGCATTTACAATTGTATTTTAGAGACTTGTATTTTCTGTCTATCGCTATAAATAGTTTGATTAAATCAATGGCCTTTTCAAAGGCATGGCAATTTACCGGTCGGTAAATTTTTTAAAACACTAAAGTTTCTTTTCAGTACTTCATTTTCACAGTACAAAAATACAATTTTAGAAAATACAATTGTGAAACTCTAAGAGCACTGGCCACTATAATTGATAAAATACCGTGTATTTAAACCCGTTGAAAGACATGTAGAGAAAATGTCTATAAAAAGAATAAAATAAAAAATAATTTAAAATGTATTAAAAAGGTTAATTTCCTTCAGAAATGACAGAATTTTGTGCCATTTTGTGTTCTAAAATTTGTCCCTAAGAGATACTGCATTAAAATACAGCCGACTGAAATGATACCTGTAGTTTATAATATACTGTGTAAATCATCGTGAAGAGACATGAATATATAATGTAGTTAACTAGAATAAAATAAAAAAAATAATTTAACATTTATTAAAAAGGTGAATTTTATGTGATGGTGTGTAATAAAACATATATCAAGAGACACTGCATTAACATACGTCTCACATGATGCTAGTAGTTTATAAAATACTGTGCAAATAAACATGTCATGTTCAATAGACATGAAGATAAAATGTAGTTGAAATGAATAAAATAAAAATCGACTTAGAATTTATTAAAAAGGTCAATTTCTTTGAGAATCGACTGAATTCTGTGCGATTTTCTTATATAAAAATGGGTCTTTCAGAGAAACTGCATTAAATAATATCGACTGGCGTGATTAAAATCTGTACAATGTAAAAGAATCTGTTCCACTCTCAATATTTGCTGACAAGGAATACATGTACATCAGTGACCAATGCTATAAAATGTTTACAATCGTATTTTCCCGAATTAGATTTTCTACAAGTGAATATAATTGACGGAAATAAACCATCAGCATTTCAAAAGATATGGCAATTTGCCAACAAATTGCTACATCTTTGAAAATGATGATGGTTCATTTCAGTTCGTTATTTCCATAAATAGAAATTACAATTCGACAAATTTCCACTCTCAATATTTGCTGACAAGGAATACATGTACATCAGTGACCAATGCTATAAAATGTTTACAATTGTATTTTCCCAAATTATATTTTCTAGAAGTGAATATAATTGACGGAAATAACCCACCACCACTTCAAAAGATATGGCAATTTGCCAGCTGGCAAATTGCCACTTCTTTGAAAATGATGATGGTTCATTTCAGTTCGTTATTTCCATAAATAGAAAATACAATTCGACAAATACAACTGTAAAAGTTTCATAGTATTGACCCAAGTCGCATATTGCACCCCAGCAAACAGGAATGTGTAAGCCTTATACGTCCAATACGGCATCGTGTCGAAATTGCATAGCCTTGTCTTCAAAGATTACGAGACGAGTAGATTATCCTTGATATCAGATCGGAAGTGATGGAACTTGTAATTTCGTCGCATGGGTGCTTAACCCTTTACCTAACATGAAAAGCAGACGACACTTGCAAAAAAAATTCTTGAATAACTAATTTTTTTTATTTTTTGTCTCAAAAACATAGGTTATTACCCCTCGTTGGAACGAGCTCGACGAGCTCATTCCAACGAGGGGTCATAACCTATGTTTTTGAGACAAAAAATGAAAATATTTTGAAAATTAATTGGCGATTTTTGAGAATAGCGCTGGCCGGTTTTGGCCGTTACGTTGGGTAAAGGGTTAAAGGTCGTATATCCATTTTGGCGTGAATATGAGACATTGGTATCATTTGATTCTACTCGTGAATTTTCTATCGAATGGTGCAAACATATTCCAATCTCCTATAACGAACTTCACATAAATGCTGTGCAAATTTGTTGTATGTCCATTTTCGCATTTTTTTCCGTGCTGGAATATCTCATCTCCACGGCCAATGATTTAACTGGAAATCGTCATTTGAACAAAATTTTACCAATGGTCGACGTTAAAATTGATCGATAAAGGTACGGAGGTTAAATGTTTAAGCGCGGACATCTGGTTCTATTTCTCCACATGTTAACTATTTCTATGATCAATGATTATTTCTGTAAAATATCAGTTATCTATGTGCAGCGGTCGATGTATAGAGGCCATTTACCAACCATCCTGATTGGTCCAAATCTTTTAGTCTCGTGGCCAATCGGTCGCTTTGTGTGCTGGAGGTCGACGCTTCGAACCTCGGCTCCCGCACTTATCTCTCCTCTTGTTACATTTGGGGGCTCATTCGATCCTCAGAAGTAGGTGGCACTGCGGGTGGTTCGACCGCTCTAAGGGAGGAACTTGGGTGAGATTCGCACGTGGTGAATCTCAAAGGAAGGGGAGAGTAGTGTAATGGTCGAGGTATGAAGGCCATTTACCAACCAGCCTGATTGGTCCGGATCTCTTAGTATTGTGGTAAATCGGTCGTTTTGTGTGCTAGAGGTCGACGGTTCGAGCCCCGGCCACCACACTTACCTCTCTTCCTGTTACATTTGTATATCCCAGGGTGTCTGGAAATTTACACTGGTTTGAAAACTGAAGAACACTACCCAGAGGCGCACTCGAAGGGTGTATCAGTTTTTAAACCAGTGTACATTTCTATATAACCATGACTATATACGGATAATGAATTTATTTTCTCACAAAGTTCCATCTCATTGAAGAAAAATTATTAGTCTGTAGAATAGGGAAATGACCTATTATATTTTGTTTATATCCTTAGTTATTTGCACGATGAGATGTATCAAAGATAAGTGAATTGGTCAATAATAAACTCTTCGGAATAATCAATGAGTACCCTAACAGAGATGAGGTACAAATAGATACTCAGATTTTTACAGTGTGACAAAAGAACAGAAGAAATCCAAAAAACACTGTCCAAATGTCATTTTGAAAGAGAAAAAAGAACAACTGATAACTCCACAATAAAATATAGTTTCATCAGGTATCTAATTTTTTGCCATGAATAACACAAAATGTAAGGTATTATTTTCATTATTATTTTTTTCAATGAACAGTGCTGTTACTTTTAAAACATATGCCATCATCATAAACTATTTTTATGATCTTTGAAAAAAATCACACAGGCTGCATATTCATGTTTTTTACACCGCGACAGACCATAGTACAAATATTTCAAGCGGGTGAGGGTACTATGTACATCGTACCTATCAGCCAATCAGATCTCTAGATGACAACCGGGCAGGAAATAATGTATTTTATTTTCCATCTCAATGTAGATATTGAGTGAATCGCCCATTTATTTACGCTGCGGGAGCTACGACGACAAGTGAGCACCAAACCGACAGTAACTTGTTGTAATTCGTCATGACGAAATCTGGAGATACATTTAGTGCTTTAGAGCACGAATACTATAGCACCATTATTGCATAAGGGGTAAAATTACAACTCATCAAATTACACATTATAGAATTATTATTAACTGGTTCAGTGCCAGAATCCACAATCAGGGTTTTCAAAAGAATAAGTTTACCACAGCAAAAGCCAGCATTTCCTTGCTCATGTTTCATATTCAGTCAAACGCAAATAATATTTAGTTTATTTAAGTTTGTTTTATCACAAATTATTGAAGAGTGCCTATGGGCGTGATGCCTGTGGGCACACTTCAATAACTTATAAAACAAATATTGATAAACAAATTCAAACCACCAAAAATAATGTAGCTCTCAACAAGTTAATCTAATATATAAATGCGAATGTCTGGATCTATATATCTCTCTCTCTTTGTTCCGGGTGAACTCCTCCGTTTCTCGATCGATCGATCTCAAATTTTCTACACGGGGGTAATTCGTCCCTGTGAGTAACATGGGATGGGCGCCGTGCCCGTGCGGGGTGGCCTTGACCTTGAAATTGATGACCTTGACCTTTTATTTCTAAAACGGCTGGGCCGATCGGGCTAAAATTTCATATGTGCGGGTATATTGACCCATAGATCATTTGGACTTTATCGGGGTACCCGTGCGGGGTGACCTTGACCTTAAATTGTGAGCTTGACCTGTTATTTCGAAAACGGCTGGCCCGATCGGGCTAAAATTTCATATGTGCGGGTATATTGACTCATCGATCATTTTGACTTTATCGGGGTGAGTAGTAGGAGAGCGATGAAAAGGGCCTCATTGGATGGACCGCGGGCTGGACCCCGGAAGTGACGTCACAAGAGGTGATCATTTGGTACACCAAGCTACTATGGATCTATTCTATATATATATTAGCGGGTGATAACCGGCGTTGCACGGGAGAAGATGGTTATATCAGCCGTTTTCGAAATAGAAGGTCAAGGTCACCAATTTCAAGGTCAAGGTCACCCCGCGTGGGCACCCCAGTAGTAGGAGAGCGATGAAACGGGCCTCATTGGATGGACCGCGGGCTGGACCCCGAAAGTGACGTCATGTCACGTGACCTGGTGGCGCCATGTTTGGTTGTCATGGTAACCCGCGTGAGCAGCCATCTTGTGACGTCATTACCATAGTGATACATGGTGTGAGTGCGCATGCGCAGCGCATGTTGTTAGGGTGATACGTGTTTTCGTCGGCCATTTTGTATACTGGAGGCCGCCATCTTGGTTTCTGTGGTAGCACGTGGTTGCTATGTGACCCAAAACCTTCTAACAGGACAGGGGTATGTTCGGAGGGTATGTTCCTTTATAGAAGAGTAATTTCCCGATACGTCGAATTACCACAAACAACCCGACAATCTCTCCAAATCACCAAAGACGACTTTATTTGATATGAATTCTTCAATAATCCTAGATTTTAATAGTAGCACGTAATGGTAGAGTATGGAGGGGGTGTTCTATTGAATTGGGGTATAGAACCTGATTTTCCCAGAATCCCATGTTTAATGCCTATTGCATATGCTACTCTATCACAACAGTCTATCCAGTCCAAACTATCTCTGGTTCTCTCGTCCAAATCTTATAATCATCAGTGCTTAATTTCCCATAATCTGTATGCAGAGTTATCTCCCCTGTGTACAACAAAACCCCATATCATTCCCAAAGCCAATAAGCTATCGAGCAGTTACTAGTAAGTCATTGCTCGAACGACTCGAAACAGATCGAGCAAATGAGCTTTAGAGCAATTGCTCGATTGAGTGACTCGCACATATTGCTCGAACGACTCGAATCCCATCGAGCAAATGAGGTCAGGGATGTAGTTCCACTGTAGGTGTAAAATTTAACTATTGAAATCCCATTGCTGGCGTCTTCACCACGGTTGGTAAAGTAAAAATTTATATCATAAGCTTTTCCATATTTAGTAGAATAGGTCATCATGGTATAAAATGTATAACCACTCAGTATGTTTTACTGAATGTCATGCTGGTGCCATAAGATGGTTATTTGTAACCTTTAGTGTGACTTGAGAGTTATATTATTTTTTTTTCATATGTTGCTTCAAATATGAACATCATGCATGTCAATAAGAAACGGTGTAGAGCGGCGTTAATTAGTCATCCTAACATGATGTTCAGGCAATAAGCTTACAAACAGTTAAAGTCTGTTTGTTGAACTGATAGTCTGAACACTTCTATTTTCATCGTCAAAATACTTTCCCAGGAATGATTGATTAATTTTGTCATATAAATAGTTCTATATAGAAGTATAGGTAGCTACATATAGTACGGCGTTCGATGACTTAATTAATTATTGCCCCAGTTATAACTCGAAATGAAGACAAGGATCACGCCCCACCTAAACACTGTGTTGGACCCACCGACGATCTTCTTCACAGTGGTCAATATACAACCACAAAGCAAAATATTGCACAAGGCGGGGACTGTTTGTTTTTTTACTTTATTGGCCTGTTAGGTGTTTAAAACTATCCCAATACCTTTCAGGATCTCGTTGGCCACTTAGTTTTCATGTAACCCCTTCCCACTATTCGCGATTTTCGTGTTTCAGTGTCTGTTTGACAAGGTGTCATTGGTGAAGCATCTTTCCGTCATTTTGACTCTTATCACAACATTTCTGTCAACACAGGTAATTGATAGAATTATTGCGTCTAGCTGTGTTACACCCCTTTTCATCGTAATTACCAGCTCTTACGGGTGGACAATATTTATTTCATATTTTTTAGCTCAAATCCTCCGCCGATGACGCGAGGTGCAATTCTTCTGTTTTCTTCGCGAGACGTACAGTACGCGGAGAGTTGATTGTAACTAAATCACCCGCGGAGTGAAATTATCACCCAAGCTATAACTTTCAAATTGTGTACATATCGACAAAAAACACAAGCAATGTTTCAGCCAATGGACCTCCGGGTTTAACCCGGAGGTCCATTGGCTGAAACTTTGCTTGTGTTGGTTATGCTTTGCAACAAATTTGCAATTATTGCTTGGGTGGAAGCTTCACTCTGTGGGTGATTTAATGATAATACACTCTCCACGTACTGTATCCTCTCCAACTACTGTGGTGGATGTATTTACTATAGAAAACAGCTTTCCAGTATCTTATGGGGTCAGCTACCTTAAGTCCCGAGGCGTAATTTAATCACTAAATCTGTTTCCTACCATCCCAAATCATCCGCGCAAGGGCGCGGGGCGTTTTCTCCACAACCACTGTGCGAGAGCAACTCTAGAAAACAGCTCTTTGGTGTCATGCGGGTACAACAACCCAAATTTGTAGCATGCTGTGATACCATACCACGGCAGCTCACCATGTAGCGTAACGGCAGATAACGGGTTTCCAACATACTGTACCAATCGTGTTCACAACTCACTGATACTGAAACTGATTAGCAGGGGGCATCACAGACGGTCTTAAACCACACAGCAGGCGTCTCTTAAATACAGCTATAACAAGCTACCTGTCACAACAAACGCAGTTATAGAGGGTCCTCGACTCGAGTTGACTAAATCTGACAAGTGCAACCGATAAAGCAGCCAAACAACTCAATAAAGCAGCCAAGCGCTTCGATTAAGTAACAGAGCGTTTCATTTAAGCAGCTAAGTGCTTCAATAAAACAGCCAGGTGCTTCGGTAAAGCAGCCAAGCGCTTCGATAAAGTAACAGAGCGTTTCGATTAAGCAGCTAAGTACTTCAATAAAATAGCCAAGTGCTTCGGTAAAGCAGCCAAGCGTCAAATAATTATTATTTTCTGTCACGAGCTTCGAGCATCGAGGCATCACTACATCCTGAACAGCTTCATATGCTCAAGACTTATACCGTTCACCGAGATATGGACTGAATCTATTTGTTAGAAAACACAATTTCCCATTATAACTATACCAACATTTATTGGATTCCACAAGCAAGTTGCTTGTGTCCCAGTAAAGTGGGCTGTACTCTTTACTGAAAGCAAAAAAACAAACATAACATTCCAGTGATACATACAGCGTACAGAATGTTACTGCCTCAATTTCACAAGTGAGGAGGAGGATTACTCCTTCCCAAATACTGTGTTGGACCCACCGATAGACCCTTTCACAGTGGCCAATATGCAACCACAAATCAAAATATGGGACTATCCAGCTCTCTGCTATAACCCTTTACCTAACATGAAAAGCAGACGACACTTGCAAAAATAATTCTTGAATAACTAATTTTTTTCATTTTTTGTCTCAAAAACATAGGTTATGACCCCTCGTTGGAACGAGCTCGTCGAGCTCGTTCCAACGAGGGGTCATAACCTATGTTTTTGAGACAAAAAAATGAAAAAAATAATGAAAATTAATTGGCGATTTTTGAGAATAGCGCTGGCCGGTTTTGGCCGTTACGTTAGGTAAAGGGTTAACTACATATCACAGACTCCCTGAGCTGCATGAAAGCATGCCTTTGTTTTCACATCTCTATTTTAAATCATATAGGTCATATGACGTGTCGTGCTGCATTGACTTGGCTGCCCAATAACGACCCGACGCGTCACTTGACCAGACAAGGGTCGGAAACATAGTGATGACATGACTGTCGGGCGTGGTGATACATTAACCGCTCTCCAGAGAATGGTTAACAGTCCTTCACCTTATTGGCTGATCTCGACTTAATCTCGGGCCTTTTGTAAGCTGTCAGACTGTCATTCATCTCTGACTGCCGATAACACACCAAAATGCCATTCAAAATCATATTCAATTATATGACGATGGGTTTAATGTTGAATTCAGGTAGGTGTCGACCTAATATTATCATTCGACATTGCTACACTTATATTGATCATGCCGCTTTGAACAGATTTGAGTGGAAAAGATGTTCTATCTCCATTGTCATTATAATCCGAAAGGTTTCTGACGCTTTCTTTTGGAAAATGTCATATCTCCAAACACGTTTTGGCCGTTTTCTCATCACTGGGGTCGTATTTGGAATGAACTCCACTCAAGGCCATCATTCGGCATTATTGATAGTATTAAATCGTTTCCGGCAGTGTTCGTAGGATACGAATTCAAGAACACAACCTCGAAAACTTCATCTTCGATTTTCTCAGAAATTCAAAAAATAGACATTCGACATTACGGGGCGGACTGGGCCAAGAGAAGTTACCGGGAAATGCATCAAGGGGGCCACAGGCGAACTGAACGAACGCGGCAGACTTGCATCTGAGCGATCAATAGCAGTCCACATAGAGGACATTTCGATACCATTTTTGTATCATCGTCATCAATCATTCGACAACAAATTGTTTCACCGGGGGTGGGGGCGGGGGGGGGGGCGGGGGCGGGGGTGGGGGGGGGGGGTTGGTGAGAGACCATAGTTCGTCCCAATCGGAGAAAAAATTGAACGCTGTTTCCTTTCATCTAGGCAATCAATGGCAGACTAGACTGATATATCGAAATGTACTCTATGTGGACTGCCAATGGCAGTCCACATAGAGAACAGTTCAATATACCGACAGTCTATGCAATCAGATCCATTTGGTCATTTTCACGAAATGTCACGTTCCAACAGGTCTTGGGCTGCATCAGTTTCGGGGGCCTCAAGGAAACCCCGATAGGGGGCCCACTGACAATTTTCTCGGTAGACTATACGGTTTGTCCGCCTCTGCGACATGAGAAACTCTCTTGCGGCGATTTGTTGCTCAAGGTTGAAGAGTCCATTATTGGCGGAGATAATCCTCTATCAAAGTGAACTTACCTTTGACGCACCATTCTATGATGTAACAAATTCATATATATACTTCAGCTAATACCTTGAAAATTTAGTAGTTGACCATCTAGTGCCGTCTGGATTCAAGTAACTGTCTGATTTTTAAAGCCAGTGCCGATAACTCTGTCAGTTATTTTACTCTTTCTACCCGGGACTCATACATATGATGGTCAACCAATAGTTAAGAAGGGGCTGCTAGATCAAATTATAACGGAACCCTCCTGCAAATACAAAATAGTTCGGCCTAATCGCTCTTACCAGTAATCGGTAATCCTTTTCAGGAGATTGGTTGTGAAAGGGTTTAAATCAGTTTTACTTGTACTAGGTTCACGTATTGTCTGTATCATGAAAAACAATTCTACCCTCTCGACTTCCCCGGTTTTCTGAATTAAATCAAGAAAACCTGTGGCAACACATTTATACCGCAGGGTCTTCAGTGCGGGAGAATGGATTCCTTGTGAAACGTTGCACCTAATATTAGTTTTACAATTCATAATTTCATTGTCATTTATTTATTTTTCTCATGTCCAGGAAACTAGAACGCATGTAGTGATGTCGTGTGTTATGGCGTAGCGTAGGTTACGGGGTGAATGTGTATGACAGGGTTGGAGTCCAGCATATCGATTGTGAGCGTTGTAGCTCAGCGGTACGGCATTGAACTTAAACCGAGATGTCCACGGTTCGATCTCCGCCAAAGTTAACTGCGTTGTGTCCATGGGAAAGGCACTTCACCCCGATTGCCCACTACGGAGCTCGGGGACTACTAAGGCGTACTGCACGTCAGTGGTGCACTTGTCCTCAACCAATGCTAACCCTGCTTGTCCGGAGTTAGTACGTTCGGGGTGTGGGTGGAGTGGGGTGGAGGAGAGTGGTTCTGACAGTTGCTCGCCGTTCCCTAGTTCTCTCCGGACACTATGACTTCTCCCACTCGTAAAACTGTCCGACACGAGGTGACACTGGCTGTCGAAAGTGCAGTTAAAACCCCAATAAATAAATAAATAAATAAATAAATAAATAAATAAATAAATAAATAAATAAATAAATAAATAAATAAATAACTTAGTTATCGATTAGCTCTTGCTGTTAATCGTGTACTTTCGAGATTAGGTTTGATACTTTGAGTTATTCCACACACACACACACAGTCAGTCAGTCATACAAAAGGGCAGCTGTTTTACCCGAATTAGGATCGCCTAAAGCACGGGGGCAATGCAGCCGCTGCCTTCGGACCATGATTTATTCTCGGAAGTAAAGTTGAAAAACATCCCAAATCCGTTCTGGGGGCTTTCATAATTCAATGGGAAAGTTGGGAAATTTGAGAGGAGGTGTCCCCCCTCCCTTTGGGAGGGAGGGGGGCACCTCATCTCAAACTCTCCCATCTCAAGCCTTCGATCTTCGAGACATGAATGCTTCGGCATATCATGGCGGGGCTGCTAGCGCAAGTAAATGCCCTTTTCCCGTGGTCTTCCACCCTGCCCTGAAGTGCTTCTGTCAAACATACAGTCAGTCATACAAATTGTGGTCCGTAGAACTATATTTGGGCTGGTAGAGTGCTAGAAGCCACTATCAGGGCTTTGATATGAAGAGCAGGTACCCCAGCCCAAAGGTATCATATTCTGTGGATGTGCTTCATATAAAATTAGAAGTGAAATTACTTAGTCTATATGCTTTGCCTTGTTACAATGTATGGGAGAGTGCCTCTTAGCACTCTCCCATAAATTGTATCAAGGCAAAGACACGTGAACAAATTTTGATGACCAAAAATAACTTAGCACTCTACGAGTTAATTAATTAATTGATTAAATAAGACGATGGGAAGTCCATGTATCACAACTGCTACATGCATTATGAACAAATAAATGTTCAAGAATTCTTGAGTTTTAACTATAATCCCGACTAATTAATATTCCAATTACATCATCTGTCTTCGACGAAGGCACGCCTTGATGACGTAATTGGAATATGTTATTTGTCGGGACTTGAGCCATCACAGTCAAGACAAATCAGGTTTCATCACCTCCCGTCCTCAGTTGGTCATCTTCGCGACGACTATGCGTTCATGTGTGGTTTGAGAATGTCGCATTACAATATCGCTCATAGAAATTTGTTCCGCAAGCATTATTTTACGTCATCCTGTTTCATGCGGTCTTTACTTGTAAGTAATTGATAAACCTCGGATAAAATCGAATTTAGTGGCATCGATTTATAAATTCCGCTTTAAACAGGACCCCGTAGGGGGAAGATCCTCCATTTTTTCTGCAGCAGTCAGAAAGCTTCGGAATACTCGGCGGGGAACCCCCGCAAGACAAGTGACGTCAAATCACGTTGCATGGTGGGTGTCAAACGGGATGTCATGATAGCCAATGTAAGCGACTTTGTTGTGTGGTGATAAGTGATATTGGAACACATGCGCATGCAGAGCGCGTTTTGTTATAGAGATGTCTGTTTCGTCGTTCACTTTGCTTGCTGGACGTTGCCATCCTGATGTGTGTTATGGGATGTGTCGAGATATCCTTGTGTGCTAGTGGATAATGTGCGCACAACATATGCTGCACATAGACAAATGCGACCTCTACCAACCCCAAGGTTTTAGGTTGATCTATCTATGGTTGACATTCGTTGTCGCATTCTCTAGATATGCATGAGTGACAGTACACAATGTGTACATATCGCTTGAACAAATGTCAGTGCCATACAATCAGAGCACACATCCAGGTATATCGTGCTACAACAGGGTACTTCAGATGCTAAGGTACAGACAGGGAACGAGCTTAACTACCAGCTAATTTTCCTTCTTTTTATACCTTAGCAACTGAAGTATCCGGATGTAGTAAAGGTACGATCCCAGCAGCCAGCTAATATTTCTTCTGATCGTGGCCGAGTAACGATATTTTCCACTGTCACTGTGACATTTTTGTCACTGTTTCAATGTGTTTTCGACGTCTAACGATGCCAGAATGTACGAGAAGCAATATCCCAAACAGGCAATCTGCTTGGGAATAATCATCGAAGACCTTAGACTACTCTTATCGTCGAGTGGGATGGGGTTGGATGGGATATGGGTGGGGTGGGGTGTGGTGGGATGGGATGGGATGGGATGGGATGGTTATATACCAAAGAACCAAAGGTATATACTACGGATACGAGCGGTTGCTCGCATTCAGTGACAGGTTAACATTTTAACCCAGTTGAAACAACTGATATTTCAGCCACGCCACTTTTGAAATTTTCGATTCGATGACGTCATTTAGCGCGCGGTGGAAGAAAAAGTATTTTCAAGTGACGTGAGGGTGGGATGGGTAACCGTGTCAATTGATGCGAAGCAGTACGTCATGTTTTCTAACAAAATACAGGCAGTGATGACATATTCAAATGAAGATGACCACGTGGAATGGGTATGTCAGATCATTTCCACCCAGGTATCACACCCGGCACACGTGTCTCTCAACAGCCAATGACGGGAGAAAAACGAAAGATAACTGACCGAAATAAAGACGCGAAAGAATTTTTACGCGATACATGCAGGGAGGAAACAAGTGCCGTTTTACAAGCGGCGTAGACATATGATCTGTGTATGTATCTATCAACAATGTGGAGAACAGGACACCACTTAAGGAAGCGGATCAAACTAACCCGAGAGAGCATGGTAGTGTATTGAAGGTGCTGACGCACGACTATGTATGTAAAAAGAAGCCTGTTGCGGTGTCACTTTCTGTCGTCACTTCTGACATGGATCCAAGCCGAACGGCAATACACAGAACGATACGCGTGTGTGAATGGGTTAATCGATATGACACGAGTGCAAGTGCGGAAGGATAGAACGAGATGCCGCAGACATCAAGTTTTATCCTTCCGCCGTGTGTTTATTACACGCCTTCACGTCAAAAGTAATATTATTAGAAGGACACTCAGCAATTCATTTGACAACTATCCACAAAATGAACACATTTTATCGCCATCCACATTTGCGAGGGGAACCCGTGTTACTATTTCGTCCCCTCATTTCCACTGTGTTCTATGTACCTACTGGCACATAGAACACCCTTGAACTCCGGGGACGATTTTTAGCTATCGCTAGCGATTCAAATTGTAATTGCGGTGCACGATTTGTAGAAAATTCCAGTGAATGTTCGCTTCTTTATAGAATGTAGTCCGTTAACGAACTTAACGATTTCCGTTCCGCATATGTGGGCGGAAGAGATATTCATTTTCCGTATGGTTTAGTGTTGCTGTCAACAAAACCATATCATGTGACTCCTCGTTGGAACGAGCTCGTTCCAACGAGGGGTCACATGATATGGTTTTATTGAAATTTGTTGAGAAATTAAAAAAATGATGTTTAAAATAATAAATGTTGATATCGTCTGCGTTGGGTAGAGGGTTAAAGAACAGGCGTGTAATAGAAAAGAGATGTGCATGACACCAAATAGTCATTTCCGTTTTCATAGTTAAACACTGAAGACAATGTCGAATCACCGCTGGAGGTGTTGTGCAACAGAATTCTCCGGAATCTTCACACGCAAACAACGCGAAGATGGTTATTGTCTCAAGAGACAAAAGCAAAGAGAAGACGGAAGTTACTTACCTAAGAACACTGCTATAGAAAGGCGGAAAAAGGAAAAAAATCAGTTGCAATTTCTAACTCGCGAAGCCCATAATGGAGACCGCATGTGATGATTTGATTCATTGCTCAAGTGATTGTGGTAAGAAGATATTGGATTATAATGTACGCTTGACCAGGCTTGTCAGTTTTTCTGGTGGGCGATCGCTCTCGCTCTCACTCGCTCTCATAAACCCAAAATTCCGCGAACGATAAACGCCATCCCCACAACGTATTCCGAGGACGATGAAAGCTAATTTCACGTGTCTCAATGAAAGGGTATCGCCAGCCCCAGTCAGCGTTCATCACAGGCTGTAGATGAGACATCATTTGATTCACTTCTGTGTGCAGCTGCCTTTAGATTCATGTATTTCATATCTGGCTGCTCAATTACAGCAAACCAGTTACAGACTAAACTTCCCTGTGGGTGCAGGGGCGGCGGAACGATTTTCAAAATGGGGGGGGGGGGGGGGGGGGGCTGGACCGGGCGATGGATGGTCGTCGGTATGAAAATGTTAAATTCCAGGGTCCCAAAACGCGCATTTCCATACATCTGAGTGGATATTTTGAGATTTTTCAGGAGATGTATTTGAAAGATTTCACACTTTGAGAGCCGTTAAAAACGTCGGTAAAGTATACAGATGAGGTCTATTTATCAGCTTTGGTCGTAATGACCAAAGCTGATAAATAGACCTCACTTGTATGCTTTACCAGACGTTAACAGCAATTATACTGTCTGTGGATTATTTCGTCTGGGCGTAGATTTGTTACTTGTATGTCTGTAAGATTCCGATCTATTTCAGTTAACCGACTTATTAACAGACTGTATACATTTTAGCGTTCGCTGCCACTTACTGCAAAAAGTGATCCGAAATCAATCGAAACTGAACCAGTACGAGAGAAACATAGCTGGCGAAAATGTGGGATAGGCTCTGCATCCGTCCCACCAGTCATTGGTTGTGTTAAAATATATGCATACTAAAACCATGGCCCGGCAAAAAAGTGGAGGGGCTGAAGCCCCCCGCCCCCCCCCCCCCCGGGTGTTCAGTTCGAATGTGTGACTTAACTGATAGAGTGCTAAATTATTTTTGACCATCAAAATTTTTATCACATGTCTTTGCCTTCTTACAATTTATGAATTGTAACAAGGCAAATCTACATAAACTAAATAATTTCACTTCAAAGATAATATGAAGCTGGCTGCAGACTGCAGTTATTATTTTATCATCAATGCCCCTTGTATAGACCTCTTATCGTTAGCCATAAATGGGACGAAATTATGCCTTGGGCCGAAAAATCGGCCTTACGAGTTCAAAGGTTTACTAAATCATGTTTTGGAAAAAAGGGAAACCTCCCTAACAACTCACCAAAAATATTTCAAGTTTTTTCCTAAAAAAAAAACAGGAACATTTACTGTTGGAACTGTTCATGTAACATTGCCCACTGGAATGTCCTATGTATACCCACACATGGGGGAGGGGGGAGGGGAGGGGGCCATGGCTCAGTAGGTAGAGGTGCAGGCTACAAGCCGAGAGGTTCTCGGTTCGAATCCCACCTGCGGCAGCCGCATTGCACACGTGGGAGCACGGTGGCGTTGTGTACTAAGGCGTGCTGCACGTCGATGGTGCACCTGTCTTCAATCAATGCTAACCCTGCTTGTGTGTTAGTATGTTGGGGAGCTGACAGTTGCTCGCCGTTATTCGGTGGTTCTATACGGGTACGCCGGCTTCCTTCACCCGTAAAACGGGCGTGATCATGGTCATTATTGAGCAGAAATATGTGACCTTAAACGCCAATAAATAAATAAATAAATAAATAAATAAATAAATACACAGTTTGTCTTTAAACAATTCTGAAAGTATCGAGACAAAACGTGGTTTTAGGCAAGGCTGACAATTTTCGCAATTTGAAGAGATTGACAGGAAAGTTAGCAACCCTTAATTTTCTAAATTCGACAGTAAATTTAACTCTTGGTGTATGGGGATTTCATATAAAAATTGAAATGTTAGCGAAGTTGAATTATCGACATTTTTCTGTAGAGTAGTATAAAAATACAGAAGCTGGCTTTTTACAATTTTTTCAAATCAGTTTGAACGTTTGACTGTATTTCTCTATTTAAATTTACTAAACACTTTGAACCCCAGAGGCCGCATTTCCTGCCCAGTAACATGATACTTCATAATTTCATTAAGTAGGGTGACGTTTGAGTGAAGGTGTGGTGTAGACCAATCAAGATTTTCAACGTGCAGCCCCAAGGCTGCACGTTGAAAATATTAATTGGTCTACCCCCAGAAAAAGATTATGGAATCTTCCCGTTGCTGCCATTGAACTGATATGGAAGATACGACTAGGTTTCAAAGGGTTAAAAATAGGAAAACGGCGCTTTCAGCATCACTTGATGAACTTTTTCTGCTCAGAATATCAACAGTGTGCGCATCGTGACCAAAATACATACACTATCCTTTCCATTAATATAATAGTCTCTGAGGCAAGATGTGCTAATTCTTTTTCCTGCGAAGAATCAAAACTTACAAATTACTGTAACAACAGATTCGTTGAACTACGATTCGAAGCCAGGTTTCCTTCTGTAACTTTTAACAAACGAAAACAACAGAAAGCTCCGCGATCTGTCTGTTATTTTCGTTTATTAGAAGTAACAAAATGGAACCTCGTATTATTTTCCACTGATGTCAAAGGTGTTTCTCAACAATTACATGCTTTTCTCGGGAAGGTGTGGGGGGGGGGGGGGGGGGGGGCGGAAGAATTATGTGAAAATTAGGTGGGGTTAGGTGGGTGGGTCATCAAGTGCTCCAAAAATGTGCGTAAACAGTTAATGCATTGTTTTTCCTTTTTAGCTCACCTGGCTTAAAAGGCCATGTGAGCTTTTCTCATCACTTGGCGTCCGTCGTCTGTCGTCCGTCGTCCGGCGTCCGTAAACTTTTTACATTTTCATCTTCTTCTCTGTAACCGCTGAGCCGATGTAAACCAAACTTGGCAGGTATGGTCTATGGGAGCTTCTCTACAAACGGTCCTCATTTTGTTCCCATCGGATGAAAAACATGGCTTCCAGAGGCATTCTTTGATTCTGGTTGGTGGATTTTCACAAATGTTCTCCTCTGAAACTGCCAGGCCAAATGTTTTGAAACTTCACATAAATGATGACTGGGACCCCCTCTACTAACGATCCGCATTTAATGTTGATTGGGTCACAAACATGGCCGCAATTGCGGCTTATAGTTACTATAGAAACCCTATGGGAAATCTCATTTTCCTCTTCTTATCTGGAAAAACCGGGGCGACGTGGAAACAAACCTGGCAGGGATAGTCTATGGGAGATCCTCTACAAACGATCCTCATTTTGTTCCCGTGGGTTGAAAAACATGGCCGCCAGAGGCATTCTTTGATTCTGATTGGTGGATTTTCAAAAATCTTCTTCTCTGAAACTGCCAGGCCAAATGTATTGATACTTCATTTTAGTGATGACTGGGGCCCCCTCTACCAACGAGCCTCATTTAATGTTGATCGGGTTGTAAACATGGCCACAATTGCGGCTTATAGTTACTATAGAAACCCTATGGGAAATCACATTTTCATCTTCTTCTCTGGAATTACTGAGTCAACGTGAACCAAATTTCGCAGGAATGGTCTATGAGAGGATGGAAATATGTGGCCACCAGATGCTATATTCTAATGCTTACCCCTATGCCTCTCCTGTCTGCACGAAGATCGGTACTGTCATCAAAATACTTGTTTTTTGAGTATCTGGTAAGGGTTGGTTCCAGTTTTTCTCCACTGAGAACAGGGGAAAAAACCCAAAAATATTGTGTATACAGTACAGGTCAAAACAAGCTGTAGCATAATACCAAGAGACTAAGTAAACTGCTGCTCCTGCACTGACAAGATCAGAATCTAGCATTTTCTGGAAAGCTATCAGTGAGAGCTTTCCGGAAAATGGTCTCAGCTTCTGGTCTTATCAGTGTAGGAGGACAAAGATACGTAGTTTATAGGATTAACCTAACTTATTTTGACTTGTACTGTAAAATAACTTCAACTGTAAAGTAATTATCTATTCACTATTACGTATCAGAAAAATAGTGACTGATGACAGGTGTTTGGAAAGAATGGTAGTTCGTTTATATTCTGTCCCCATCATGTCAGCTCAGATGACAGTAATTATATATATCTTTTAAGATCTGACAAAAATTGGAGTAAAATGTCTTTCCTGTAACCCTTTACCTATCCAAAAACTATTTTGAAAGAGAATACTGTCTGAAAAAATTGTAATTTTCAAAATATTTTAACCCTTTTTTACAGATTTTATTTTTATTGAAACAGAATTCATAAATGTGTGCAATTTCAAGAAAATCTTCTTTGAAACTACAAGGCCAATTGGTTTGAAAAACTTAATGTGATTGATGACTGTAACCCCCTCTACAAATGACCCTCATTTAATCTTCATCGGGTTACAATTATGGCTGCATTTGTGGCTTATAGTTACTATAGAAACCCTATAGGAAAATCACATTTTCATCACCTTCACTGAAAGTACTGAACCTAGATATTTATTCGTTCAGTAGCATACAGGAAATACAATGGTTACAATCACATAGTTCAATTAATATATAACATTTTGTATACTACTGGGAGATGACATAGCCAGATTGGCTGTCTTCCAGTCATCTCCCTAAGGAATGTTTTGCAATACTGTTTACGGGCCCAGACTGTCGACGTTCTTATAAAAATCATCTCATCGGTTATAGAAAATTTACTATGTAAGGGTTGTGCTAGATTTGGCAGTTAAAGTGCTTTCTTGTGGATGTCTTTCAGCTTGGGGCCTTCTGGCTGTGTACTACAAATGAGGCAACCTAAATTGAGCAGTTCGAGTAAAAGAGATATAAAAATTTTCTTCAATCCTTTATTTATCTTGAGAGCGGCCCACAGCTATAAGACATCCCCAGGCGAGGTCATTTAACGCGGACAAGGTGGATAAAGCTATTTGGAGGACAGGATGTCATTTCGTCTGGTCATTTAATTTGTTCATATATAGGTAAAGTAAAGCAGGAAGACGTGTTATGACGGTGTCCAAATCAGCAAGATCACACCCTCTCTCAATCCAAGGGGTGAGAACGGGTCGTACTACCGCTGATGTGATCACCGCCGCTACGGTGTTTTATATAGTGTAATCTGGACAATAAGGATTACTGCATTCAACAATGTCTGAATAAAGTGCTAGAAGCCTGGACAACAGCTTCTTTTTAAATACGTTTCTATTGTTCATCGTACGTAGATCTCTATCTAGCGCATTCCAAATCCTGGGATACAGGTTGGTAGGTAGACGGTCCAGGGCTTTTGTCCTTGTTCTAGTTATTTGGAGAAGATCACGTTGTCTAGTGGTTCTGACAGGCATACTAGCTACTCTGAAGAAGTTATCAAGTGACTGGGGAAGATTGTCGTTTTTCCAATCAAAGACGAAGAGGGATACATGGAATTTATACAGGTCAGTCACCTTGAGTATTTTGTCCCTTTTGAAGAGTGGTTCTGTGTGAGCATTATACTTTTTGTTATTAATTATGAAGAGTTAGAATTTTATTGATAGATCTCGAATTTCCCCATGCTTGGATTCCATATACTAAGTGACTATGTATCAGAGCGAAGTATAGTGTTCTCATAGCCTCATGAGGAAGGATTGCCTTTACCTTGTTAAGGGCAAAGTTTGCGCGTGCAATCTTGGAACAAAGTTGAGCTATGTGGGCGTTACATGATAGACAATTATCAATGGATATACCTAGACATTTCAGTGATTTTTCAGCTTCATTTGGACCAACCTTATTTATTATTTGGTTGTTGACGAAAATATTATTGTGAGAGAGTGCTTGCTTATGGGATGGATTAAACACAATATATTTAGTTTTACTTGCATTCAATGCCAATCTATTCACGGAACACCATTCGGAGATGTTTTCTAACTCTTTATTCACAATAATTGTCAGATTGTCAGTATTAGATCCTGAAAGGTGTACGTTGGTATCATCGGCAAAAGATAAAGTGTTTAATGTAGTTGAATTGCAAAAAATCATTTATGTATAGCAAAAATAAAATAGGTCCTAATATTGAGCCTTGTGGAACACCACAGGTTATTTCAGCTAAGTCAGATGTGCCTTCACCGTATGCAACAAATTGGTGTCTATTTGATAGGTAACTTTTAAACCAATTGTTGGAGATACCCCTAATTCCATACCATTCTAGTTTCTTCAATAGGATATCACGGTTTATGGTGTCGAATGCTTCAGATAAGTCCAAAAATACCGCTAATGTTATGTCTTTACTTTGCCTATTATTTGCATCGGCAATGCACTTTAGGAGATGTAGGATAGGGTGGATAGTTGAGTGATTTTTTCTGAACCCATATTGACTGCTACATAGAATTTCAAAGCGATCGAGAAAGCTTATCAGCCTAATTGACACGAGTTTTCCTAGAACCTTTGAAAAGGTGGGAAGGATACTGATAGGTCTATAATTGGTAAAATTATGCACATCTCCAGATTTGAAAATGGGGATTACCTTTGCAATCTTCATTTGTTCTGGCACTACTCCTTGGACAAAGGAGTTATTCATAATATGTGAGAGGGGTACTACAATTTGGTTGATTGATTGCTTGATGAGAGTTGACGTGATATCATTACTGTCTTTACTTAATTTTGATTTCATTGACTGCACTATGTTAACAATTTCGGCTGGCGTAGTTGGTGTCATAAAAAAGTTATTTCGAAAATCCCCTTTCATGTAATCCCAGAAAGGCTTATTTGACATAGGTAATAACTCACTTGTTTGTTTCCCAATGTTCGCAAAAAAACTGTTAAATTCTGTGGCAATTTGGTTATGATCAGTTATTTCTCTTTCACCTTGCTTAAAAAAGGAGGGCAGTTTGGCTTCTCGTTTTGCTTTGTTTATGCTATCATTTAATATTTGCCACGTTTTACGCATATCATGTTTATTTTGAGCTAGAATGTTCTTATAATACATGGCCTTGCATCGTGTTTTCACTCTGTTGAATATCCTACAGTAATTTTTGTAGTTTTGAATATTGCGGTCGCTCGGACACTTCAGTTTTTTTTGGTAGAATTTTCGTTTATTTAATGACGAGATCAAGAGGCCCTTCGACATCCAAGGTTGTTTTCTTATAGTATTTGTCTTTGCCTGTGTCTGGGATAGAGGAAAGGCAGTTTCAAAGGCATTTAGATAAATTTCAATGAATGTGTTATAAGCCATGTTTGGGCAATCTAGTTCCATTACAGGAGAGAAGTCACACTGAGATAAAAGTAAGTTAAAGTGGGCAACACTGTCTTTGTTTATTTTTCGTTTGGACACAACAGGTCGACGTGTACTTTCCTTGGTATCGGTTTCAATATAGAATGTGCCAAAATGATCAGATACATCAGTTATTACTATTCCCGTGTTTGAATTTGTTGAGATATTATTTGACAATATGTAATCGATAAGAGTGGCAGAATAGGGAGTTACTCTTGTGGTCTTGGTTATTAGAGGTAGGAATCCCTGACTGAACATTAAATCAATAAAATATCTAGTCTTGTCATGGAAACTGAATTTTAACATGCTGATGTTCAAGTCCCCTACAATGTAGGATGGATTGTTTTCGCGATTTAGTTTGTCGGTTATTTCATTTAACTTCGATATGAAGAGGTCAATATCTGCTTTAGGTGGCGTATTTGGTCTGTATATCACTCCTATTATTTTCTTGGATTTCTTGGTATTGATTTCGATGAAGAGGGATTCAATTACATGCGGAATAAAAAGAGTCAGGTCCGGGCGAACTCCATAATCGACATGTTCCTTAATAAAGAATCCTACCCCACCACGACCATCATCGTCATTTGGTCATAAGAAGTGGGTGGTAGCCATTAAGTGTGTATGACATAGTGGGTGGAATTTTGAATATCTATGTTAGTCCAATTATGTCAAAGGAACTGTCCATGTCATGCAGGTTGAGTAAAAGATCATTTAGGGCATCCCAGTGTGCGGTCAGCTCTTGGCAATTTATGTGAAAAATGGAAAAGGACTTATTCAGTAGAGTACGACATGGGGCAAACTGTTCAGGGGAGTAGTACGAGCAGTCATTTTTAACACTTTTAAAGGGGGACAAGTCATCATCTTGTCCGTTGTAGACTTTTTCCTTATAATGACTAATAAAGTCGTATTCTGACCGCGTTTGGATCTCGCCCAACTCTGTTCTATCCATTACTAACAATGTAACTGCCAAGTACTATAAGTGCACCACGCCTAACAGAAAACAATATGAAATTTGGTAAAGAGGGATGTACTGAATACGACAAGGTTTGAGCCAGTCTAAGGGTGACTGCACTGGACCTCATACTAAGGGCAACAGTCTGGGGCAATGCAAACATAATTATATTAATGGCGGAAACCAAAAAGGTTGAAACAAAAGAAAAGAAATTGTTATAACAAATCAGGGCTATGTACAAAGAGAAACAGTTGCTATACATGGGTTCTTGAATAACTGGGTTTCTGATCGGCTCTCACGGCTCTTATTTAGTGGCATGGATGCATTAGTTACTAATCGGTCACACACTCGCTCATTGACCCACAAAGCCATCACTCAAGTCAGTGATTGAATGCGCGAGTAAATGAGCGAGCGAGTCAGGGTGAGGAAGCATCGAGTTTGCCAAGTAGACATTTCGCGTAGTCACTGAGTTGATTTTGAGTTATCATCTTCAGGTCAGGAGATGGCCACCAATTGTGAACCAGTCTTGACAGGTATGGTCTATGAGAGGTTCTCTACAACTGTTACTCATTTTATTCGTGTTGGGTGAAAAATGTGGCCGCCAGAAGAATTCTTTGATTCTGATTGGTCAATTTTGAAAACTTTTCTCTTCTAAAACTACAGGGCCACATGTTTTGAAATTTTGCATGGTTGATGGCTGGGACACCCTCTACCAACAATCCTTATTTAATGTTGATCGTTTTGCAAACATGGCCACAATTGCGATTTGTAGTTACTATAGAAAACCCCTAGGGGAAATCACAGTTTCATCTTCTCTCTGGAACTACTGAGCCGACGTGAACCAAAAACTTGGCAAGAATGGTCTATACGAGGCCCTCTACAAACGATCCTCTTTTTGTTCCTGTTGGTTGGAAAATATGGCCACCAGAAACATTCTATGATTCTGTTTGGTGGATTCAAATGTTTTGAAACTTCACGTCATTGAAGACTGGGACACCTTCTACCAATGATCCTCATGTAATGTTGATGTAATGTTACAAACATGGCCACAATTGCAGCTCATAGTTACCATGGAAAACCTATGGGAAATCACATTTTTATATGTAGTTCCAGGTGAGCGATTACAGGCTCTGTAGAGCCTCTAGTTCACTATTATGGCATCTTTTGTGCCCCATACAGTAACAAAATGTCACCAATTGACCATGCGCATTTGGAACATTATTGACAAAAGGTACCCCCCCCCCCCCCCCCCCACCTTATGATGAAAAATATTGGAGAATTTTACCAAAAACTGACTTCAGGCTGGGTTGGGTGTCCGGTCTTGAACGGGAACAAATTGTCCGACAATTTTCTCCGAAAAGTCGACTGAAATCTCCATTGACAACATAATACTTTCATTTTCGAGTTTTTTTTATGGAACGTTCTTTAAAATGAATCATGGTATATATAATACTGCCTAATGAGTCATAACAGCTAGGTGGGACTGATTTTTCAAAACTGAAAAATTGAAAATATATTAATTTTTATTTGAACAAAAACAAAAAGTCTGATTTAACAAAAATAAAAACTAATCTTTTTGATAGCTATCCTGCTATGCAGATGCCATAACAAAAACAAAAAAACACAAGGTTTGCAGTTCTTGATCCAGAACAAAAACATATGCCAGCATTATTTACAGAAACTAGACTTTTCGAAGTGCATATCGGAAATAAAATTTGGAAAAGCTTATTTAATTAACCCTTTACCCAACGCAGACGATATCAAAATTTATTATTTTAAATATAATTTTTTCAATTTTTTAAAAAAAATTCAACAAAACCATATCATGTGACCCCTCGTTGAAACGAGCTCGACGAGCTCGTTCCAACAAGGGGTCACATGATAGGGTTTTGTTGAAATTTTTTGAAAAATAATATTTTTTCAACTGCTGAATTTGCATATTACTCGGGCGGATGCGGGCGATTCGTTGGGTAAAGGGTTAAATTTGATTTAGAATCAAAGGTTTCTTGAAAGGTTTCTTCAAAAAAGAATAACTGAGTTTCACTTGCAAGGTACACACCAAGAAACTAGATTTGTAAGAATATTAAGCTATACATTTAGTTCGTCTGATTTGGTTTGGTTGGGTGATTACGTCACTCCCAACAACTGAGGCTATATGATGCCTGTATCATGGCATTGTTAGTTCACAAGATGAAGATAGAATTACTCAAACAGATCCACTGGATGGCCTAAGGAATCCAATAACCACTGGAGAGGAACTTTTAGCTCATTCACACAGAGACCTCAATATAAAGATGAAACCAAATTCCTCAGAATTTGCCACATCGTTTCGAGTTGGTGTTCGAGTGACGTATATAGTTTTGAATATAAAAATGTATGAGAAAATGGGTTCCAAAAATGTCCTGGAAAAATACGCAAGAAAGGATGAGTGGGTAAAAAGTCTGCAAATCAAAATTCGCACCTCTGTTCACTCAATCCCCCCCACCCCCCCCCCCCCCCCCCCCAGGCTG
Source organism: Pictodentalium vernedei (assembly GCA_031216915.1). Classification (NCBI taxonomy): domain Eukaryota; kingdom Metazoa; phylum Mollusca; class Scaphopoda; order Dentaliida; family Dentaliidae; genus Pictodentalium; species Pictodentalium vernedei. The sequence goes on along the minus strand of CM062293.1, from coordinate 457,538,281 downwards.
ATCTAAAACCTTCAGGGGAGATAACTTTCTCAAAAGACAGTTTTTATGACGAGATACAGTACGTGGAGAGTGGATTGTAACTAAATCATCCGCGGAGTGGAGTTATCAGCCAAGCTTTGATTTTCAAATTTTGTACATATCGATAAAAAACACAAGCAATGTTTCAGCCAATGGACCTCCGGGTTTAACCCGGAGGTCCATTGGCTGAAACTTTGCTTGTGCTGGTTAGGCTTTGCAACAAATTTGCAATTATTACTTGGGTGGAATCTCCACTCTGCGGGTGATTTAGTGACAATACACCCTCCACGTACTGTAAGTCATTCAATTCAAAGAATTTTAACCCTTTACCCAACGTAACGGCCAAAACCGGCCAGCGCTATTCTCAAAAATCGACAATTAATTTTCATTATTTTTTTCATTTTTTGTCTCAAAAACCTAGGTTATGACGCCTCGTTGGAACGAGCTCGCCGAGCTCGTTCCAATGGGGGGTGATAACCTATGTTTTCATCTTTTTTATGGAACGTTCTTTAAAACGAAGCATAGTATATATAATACTGTCCAATGAGTCATAACAGCTAGGTGCGACTGATAAACTTTCTCAAAAGACAATTTTTATGACGAGATAAGTCTCGCAAACACAATTTTTCTTCAAACATTTTTAAATGAGTCAAGACAAAATGTTGTCTTAGTAAGGCGTGATAGAGAGAGTTAAATCAATATCGTTGTTTACTGGATAAATATAAGAACATAAAGCCGTATTCTTACATCTCAAATCATGTTTGTTCTTTAGTAACCAACAAGGCACGTTGAACTGCTCTTCTTAACCGCACTGATGAATATTACCAGTTTTTTTCTCCAGCGGAATTAACCCGAATGGTATCAGCATTGACGTGGGGACGGACCAAATGTTTGAAGTAATGAAAAAGGACACGTAACAATTTCCTTAGAACAAGGGTTTCAGCGTAAAGACATTCAATGTAGCTGTAGATCAAAAGTTTTCAGCTTTGTGTTTAGATACCGCTATGCATTTCTCGTGTGAATGTCAAGTGATAACTTCTCGCAAACTCCACGGGTCAAAATTTGATGATACAATTATGAAGATAGAAATCGGTCGATTCATATTTTGGATCATAATTGTCTTGTTGTGTATCAAAGGAAATAAAGGTGGTAAGTATTAACCCATAATCCAACGCGCGCGATATCATATTTTTTTATTTTATCTTTCCTTCAGATGTTTAACCCTTTACCTAAAGTAACGGTCAAAACCTGCCAGCGCTATTCTCAAAAATCGCCAATTAATTTTCATTATTTTTCATTTTTTGTCTATAAAGCATAGGTTATGACCCCTCATTGGAACGAGCTCGTCGAGCTCGTTCCAATGAGGGGTCATAACCTATGTTTTTGAGACAAAAAATGAAAATAATAGTTATTCAAGAATTTTTTTTGCAAGTGTCGTCTGCTTTTCATGTTAGGTAAAGGGTTAAAAGAAATTCAACAAATTCATATCATGTGACACCCTCCCCCCCCCTCGTGCTCGTTCCAATATGAGGTCGCATGATATAGTTTTGTTGATTTTTTTTTTAAAGATTTTTTTCATCTGCTTAATTTGTAAATTTCGAGGTCGAAAATTGTTAACCACTTAACTCTTTTGCGTAAAACAATTTACAGATCACAATGTTGATTTTTAAAACCATTCTTTTTTAAATAATATTTTGACAACAACTATTTTAAAACATTTTTTTTAAATAATTATTTCTATTGTATTTTTTTTCTGGTGCGTGGCTCACAAACTGACATTGAAACTTAGTGAAATCGTACTCAGGTTCATCAAAAATGCAATTTCGGAGAGAACAACATGAACATTCCCAATACTCTGACGGTTTGCTTATGCTGTTATTTTATTGGGCGTATGAAGTACTTCGAACTTTTTGGGGGCAGGGTCATACAAGACGACCCACACACTGATATATATCAGGGGTCGCCCATGTACCTTCGTGACATGATCAGCACACTGGGACGAACACTTCAATATTGAGAAAAATCATGCGGTCATGTGGCACGTTCTTGGCTCGATTTTACACCAGGCCAACATATTGTTTAAATTTGTTAACCCTTTTCCCAACGTAACGTCCAAAAGCGGCCAGCACAATTCACAAAAATCGCCAATTAATTTTCATTATTTTTTTCATTTTTTGTCTGAAAAACATAAGTTATGACCCCCTCTTTGGAACGAGCTCGATGAGCTCGTTCCAAAGAGAGGCATAACCTTTGTTTTTCAGACAAAAAAGGAAAACAAATAGTTATTCAAGAATTTTGTTTGCATGTGTTGTCTGCTTTTCGTGTTAGGTAAAGGGTTAAATATATATGAGCAATACGTGCACTTTCCTTAACGTCGAAGGCCGTAACAGATACAAATCGAGGGAGGGAATCGTAAGTCACATCTTTAGAGCAAAGGTTGCGTGCAGCGCTACCTGCTTATTGCCAGTAAGATTGCAACGACTGTGGTACAATAACTCTCTGGTGGTGGTTTTATAGTGCAAAAATATATTGGTGAAGATAATGTTGTCTCTTTGTCTCTCTCTTTCCCCTCTCCACGCGTCCCCATCTCTCTCTCTCTCCTCTTGGAAGAAAGTTTGGTGACATGTCCCCCCCCCCCCGTCGCCTCACTTGTTCCTACGTCCCTGGGGTAAAGTATAGTATTGATTGATTCTAAACTCAATACTGAATGTATTTCTGAATTTATTTTGAATGTTGTGGAATCTTTTGTAGATAACAAAAAAGTAAAAACATTAGATCGTTGTAAAAAATGAAAATTTTTACTTATTCGCGGTAAAAAAATATATATATTGCTGGTATCGTTTTAAAGTGGTGTAACCCAACAAAATTTATTTATTTATTTATTTATTTATTTATTTATTTATTTATTTATTTATTTATTTATTTATTTATTTATTTAGCTTCAGAATTCGATTCAAAACCGTCCCGATGATTCGATTTGCTTCAAGTCTACGAATTGTCGAGAGTTTCTTAAAATTATCTCATACCTCCATTTGAACTATTCTTCTGTCATCAGGTCTCCTGTACAGGAGGGGGGGGGGGGGGTGTCCTGTACAAGAGGGGTGGGGAGGGATGTCCTGTACAGGAGATCTGATGACAGAAGAAAAATTCAAGGAGGTTCCGCTTCCGATTGCTCTTTGATTCCATTTTGGAGTATTTCGCCCTCTGGCTTGATTTGCCCTGACAGCCGATGAGTCGCCATTACAAAGAATATTCGAATGGAGACTGACAATATTTACGGTTGTAAGAAGATGCAATATCTACGATGTGAGAAAGGTGAGATTTAATTCGATATTTGATCCATTTGCAAACCACTGCCTGATTCGATTCGGGATTTGATTAGGGGCGAAACCCGAGAGACCCAGGCCCCTAATATCATATCGTATTCCTTAAAACAAATGTATGTTTTATGTTTTTGAAGGCGGTTAATTTGCCGTCGATATAATTAACGAACCGGAACAAAAAATAGATCAGTAATTCGAATGACTTTGAATCAAAGAAATGACCACAAGCTCTAAACTCAACTTGGATACCCTCTAATGTGCAAGAAACCTTCGGTACAATACAACAAAAACACACTGAGGACACCGTGGCTGGAGACACATTTAATCTGGTCACATGATTAAGGGCTTTCCTGTTGGAAAACTTTATTTTCTGAGATCTTTACACTGCATAAATGTGATTTATTTATTTATTTCTTTTTTGGGGGGTGGGGGCGGGGTGGGGTGGGGATTATTCAAGACGATAGAATAGCAAAGGTACAAAACTTCTACAGAAAAAAAATCCATTGGCAGTGATTTGATTGCGAGATAAAGTATCTAATTGCCACCACTGAATTCGAAAGCTTCATTGGAACCACTTTCGGTTCAAGGATTATGCGCCGCAATGCGTTCGAATTTTAATTTTGAACTTAATACATAAATCTGAATATTTGGATGAAAACCAAAATTGTATTAATTTAACCCTATAGCCAATGTAGACATTTTTTTTTTAATTTTCCGAAAATAGCAACCAAACTTTCTCATAGGAACGAGATCGACGAGCTCGTTCCAATGAAGGGTTATATGATATGGTTTCGATGAAAATTTTCGAAAAATATAGTTTTTTCAACTGCTTAAATTGAAAATTACAATCGTAGACGATGTAGATTCGTTAGGAAAAGGGTTAAACAAACTAGTTGCCTTCACAGTTATCAATTTTTTTATACATATCATTGGATTGAATACCAAAGTGTATTTGTTATGGAGGTCCCCAACTACCAGTGAAGCCATTCACTTATTTCATCTTTGCTATGAACAGGGAAGTGGCGACAGGTGGGGTGGGGCGGGGTGGGGTGGGGTGGGGGTTATCATCCCCCAATCATGGCCAAAATTTCCTAGAGTTGGAAATTCGGAGGACAGGTCATGAGTGGTTGGGAATTCCATCTTTCTGAATTTTAGAGCTTCTTTGGCGATGCTGATGTCTCCTTTACTTCCCAAAATTCCAACGCGGTTTAAATCGGCAGAAATTCTAAATGTTAGTTTTTAAAACTACAGCGTAAGCAATATCAAGCTTCATAAGTATGCATGATGTCAATCGATACGAGATGTCTATAGTACGTTTACTAATAGTAATAAAAAAATATCGTAGAAATGCACTTCAAGAAAATCCCATCATGTAAAATCGTTATCCTGAGTTAATTCCACCATTCACAGTTACAAAATGATGACACATCGAAAATTGATCATTCTTTCAGAAGATCTGATTTAATGTTAGGAGAGTGTAATTGCTCAAAGTTCTAAGCTGGAGCATCTGTTTAGTACATATTCAATTCCCAGAATAATAGCAAATAATAATAACCTGATAATTCTTTCATAAATGGTTTGGCATTTTAGTTACTGGAATCAATTTCATGGCTTCATTTTCAAAATCTTTCTTGGTAGTGAATTTCCACTAGGGGAGGGACCGGGAGGAGGTTCCCCCTCCCGGTCCCTCTCACTAGTGGACATTCATTACTCTACATTCTCCAATCATAAACCTCTAGCCACGTCCCTGGCTATGAAAGTTTAGAGCATCCGTATCTGACAAAGCAGTCCTTAAGTATACACTCCGTGATATTCCGTGATACTCCGTGATACTCCGTGACACTCCGTGTAGACTTATGTGAAATTAAACGATTTGAATTATTATTCCTATTTGTTATTTTTTCCAGTTATTTTTTTTGAAAGTTATATAACGTCGAAGTGTAATGCATATATAAATAACAGCAGTGGCGGCGCTACAGGGGGGCACTTGCCCCCCCAAACGTGGGCTCTACCCCCACTTGCCCCCCACCCACCACACACACATCCATCCAAACACACAAACACACACACTCTCTCTCCCTCCCTCCCTCCCTCTGCCCCTCCCTCTCTCTATCTCTCCTCTCTCTCTATCCCCCTCCATCTCTCTCTCCCTTCTCTCTCTCTCTCTACCCCCTCCATCTCTCTCTCTCCTCTCTCTCTCTCCCTCCCTCCCTCTCTCCCTCCCTCCCTCTCTCTATCCCTCTCTCTATCTCTGCCTTCTCTCTCTCTCCAGACGCGGATCCAGGATTTTTTGAAAGGAGGAGCGCTAATTACCATTACATTTAGTCGAAACTTGGACCCAAAGTCCGTAATATCATTTTTTGGTTTGGTACGTCCACAGGACGTACCAAACCAAAAAGTTATATTACGGACTTTGTGTCCAAGTTTCGACTACCTCATAATAAAGTAATGATATGATCCTTTATGTATTTGCTCCCCTTCATGGGGAGTCTGCCCCCCTACTTGCCCCCCCCCCCCCCAATAAAAAATTTTTGGCGCCGCCACTGAATAACAGTGAACTCTCTGTCCTCGACTCTGTTTTATACTAATTTCGTAATTTTCCTGATTACCATAGAAACAAACAAAATCAGGAGGTCCGGTGATCCCGTTATATCTTTTTAGTTGATCCAAAACATGTTTCAAACTTTGTAAAATAGTTAGATGAAATTTTCTTTCTATCCTTATATCAAAAGAAGACAACCTATCCACCCTCCTTCAAGATGAAAACGGGACTCAAGGGGCAAGGATAAAAAAAAAATCACTTTTAAACTTCTTTTATTTGCCACAAATAGAAGCCCCACCAAAAAGGACTTGATATCCGAGAGACGTTCTACAGTTGCCAATAATACTGCTAAGGTGCATCACAGTGCGTACATTTTAATTAAAGAGAGAAATGATCAGGATCCCGATACGGAACAGACCGAGAGGGTTCAAAGGCCGGATATGACTTCTGGATGCCTTCGCGATTGACAGGTGAAAGTTTGATGCGGGTAGGATGAATAGTTCCCTCATAATCGGCTTTCTTCATGTGTACTGACGACACTGTCTAATCATATCATTTCAGGGTTAATAACACAAAATCGTGCTTGTGCACTTATTTTCATTGCTGATTGCAATCTCAGGTTTCTATTAATCTGAAAATAGGTGTATCATTTATTTCATGCCACAAATACAGATCGCAAATAAATAACAATTTCAAAACGGATTCGTTAGGGAGGATGCAGTGCGGAGAGGATGGAGTCCGGAATCTATGTACAACATCCTATGGATAGTTCATCCACGATGAAAAAATACCCATTTTGTATGATGCTTTTGACTGATTTACATCACATATCTCCGCCAAATGATAACCAATGGAATTTGGACATGTTACCTGCACTGGCTTTTGGAAAGAATTGAGTAAAATTCCCTCCTGTATCTTTCATATTGATGCCTACTTGTTACGTCACTGTAGCGGGTAATGGTGGAGTGTAAATATGTTTTTCCAACAATCTAGTGTTAAAACTAGAAGTCCTGTCATGAAATGCGCACAAATAGCACGTTGATATGCGCGTTAATGTACGCGTTATGGCCCAAGTAAAGCTATCAAATTCTGTACATATGGCCTGTGCACAAGCAATGTTTCAGCCAATGGACCTCCGGGTAACCCGGAGGTCCATTGGCAGAAACATTGCATGTGTTTGCTATGAGTAACCAAGAGAACTTGCCGTGCTTTGGATGCCATTCGATATGGCAATTGCGCGCAATTCCAACTTAAGCCTAGATAAGCGCACTATTCGTGACAGGACTTCTAGTTTTAACTGTAGTGTAACAACATTCAGAAACATGCTTATATTACTTCGGCAGTTTATGGTTTTAGATGGTTTTTTTCGACATTTGGGAAAGTGTATTATACCTCTCACATACCCTGCTCATTTCTTACCACATCCACATTAACGCTAGATAATATTTTTTAATATTGATAATATCAGAAAGAAGACACATCTGTTAGTTTTACTACAATCATTAACCTTTGGGCCTACGATAATTTTACTACCCATAATGAAAATTACAGGTATGTCGTACCAACATCTTATTCTAACTAAAGCTTAATTGTTGGTTATAAAGTTTCAGAGATATACGTGATTTGGAAAATATGATTGTTGATTTTATGTAGAACATCAAGATTTGTTTCAAAATCAGTGCTTCATTAGAAGATTCCAGCACGAGATTCTCGTGAACTTATTCCATTCTGTCATGCTGTTGTACGCATATCAACAACTGTTGATGAGGAAGAAAATAGTCCAAGCATAAGCTTCAAATATCTCAATTTTGTTAAGTGTATGACAGAATGCGTAAAATCAACAGGGCCGAGGAGAGGGTGGAAGCCAGGGGTTGTAACTCCGGTGCTCAGAACACTGGGGCGTCTGGGCTTGGCCGAGGAGTCTAGAATTCTTCAGTCATGCCTTGGTCCCCAAAGTCCTGACACCTATGACAACTGTTAAGAAGCGGGCTGTATCGCGACTGAAGCTCTGCACTTGACCAACGGTTGTAATTTTGGACCGTATGATTCTTGAAGTGATAACATTTTTAAATCAGCTTGACGCAATACAGTTATCACTTCAAGAATTCTGCAGTCAACAGCTACAACCCAAGGTCCCCGGATACTCAGTGATGAACCTGCATATTTCAAATAATGAATATCCAGAAGAATAAGAGTATGAGGACGTTAATTTGGTTGGCAATAAAGTGTGTTCTTTCTGTAGATAGTTGCCATATGAATTGCTAAGTGTCCTTCTAATAATTGTTTTTTATAGACGTAAAGGCTTGCAATAAACACAGAACGACACACGCGTGTCAATGGATTAATGGTGTCGTCTCGTTATGCCGATGTGCTTAAATAAACATACCGAGATCGGGATTAGTGAAAGGTGCTAATTACTTTTACTGGTCACTTTTACCCAGGATTTTAGATGAGAAAAAATTACAAAAAAATTACAAATAACGAACATTAAACATTGCATGAAACATGGGCATTAATTAAATACTCTCAAAAAGGACTGGCCTTGGTCACGGAATCTAAAAATTGTAAAATGTTCATTCTACTTTCTCTGTATTCTCTTTGGTAATGCCGGATGAAATGTTCAATTTTTCGGTACTTTTTTCGTCGTGGGCAAACTTTACCACCGGCACGGAGTTGAAGTAATGTTGCTTCTGTGTAAGCCTGTTCCTGTTGAATAAAACTCACAACAGAGTACAAATCTGGATTACTTCCGTTGATTATTTTCTTCAATTTAGAATGCCATCCCACCACGTGGTTTGTTGTTCTTGGGCCATTTGTCTCAGAATGATTCCATATATTTTGATTAACTCCTTCAACCCAGAATGAAGTTACATAGTCTGTGAACTTTACCACTCGCTGGTCAACATCCCTAGTATTTAATTCTTCTTCCCATGCACTCAGTACTTCAAACCAAGCATCGCTGACTTCTGGCACTGCCACAAATGGAAGAGCTATGGCTCGTCGAACTAATGTTCTGACTGCTGTGTCGTCTTTGTATTCATTTCTAAGGCTGCACTTGTCTGATGCAAAGCGATAAACCGCTTGACTGTAGTGGAAGTAACATCCCTTTACCGTTGTTGTTGGAAAGATGAGCTGCGCAGCATTCTGAGCAGCAATTTCAAAATCCATAAAAATCTGAGAAGGCTGGAGGGTCACACCTGCATCTTGACATTTATTTGAGATAAGTTCAAGGAATCTAACGTAAGTTGACTGCTGCTTGTCTGGTAGAAATCCATACACAAGTGGGAACATTTTATTGTCAACAAAAGCATGCACTGAATATAACTGGAAGAAGAGTTTAGGCGACTTCTCAAATGTTCCATCACAATATAATGCTGCCGCTTCACTGAGTAGTTGAAGACTTGCTGTGGTCGCAAAGATCATTATTTTCTTTTCTTCGCCATCAGAAGCAAGAAGAAAGTTGTCCCCTGTTGTTGTTTTCTGGAACATTTCTGGTAGAAGTATATCAGAATGAGATTTTGGAAGAGCTGGCCTTGTTTTTGCTCGGGATCGTAAAGAGCTGAGCGTACACTGTAGAAAGTTGGAATTTTAGCAATGATCATTGGGTCAGTTTTGGCAAGTCCGGAAGATGATTATGTGTGCCCATAGGCGAACTAATAATGTCATCTCTTGTGTTTATTGTGGCTCCGCAACCGCGTTCACTACACACCCAGTGGATATTTGGTGGCTTCTGTGACTTTATTCGGAACTTAAAGTCATTGTAAACTAGATTTCTACCTCCTCTGTTATTAGGAATGAACATAACTGAAACTTGTTGACTTGCCATCACTGCGAGAACTATGTATGAGAGGGACTATGGAGATGTTCCTTTTTAAACCTTTTCCATGATCCCTATTCACCCTGACGGGTATTAACGTCCCGTATTCAACATGAATTAATGAAAGAATGAAAGGTTTTTGCGCGCCGAAGGCGCGCAGGGACGATGTAGGATTTACAAATCCCTTGCGACCCGGTTAACCTTATTTTATTTCACTTGGATCACACAGGCCTAGCTTTCCTATTGCCCAAAATGGAGTCTGAGGGGGCTATGCACGCGGTTAGAATACCCGGAAGAATACCCGTATTCAACAATATGGAGATGTTCTTTTTTAAACCGCCTCCATGACCCCTGTTCACCCTGACATGTATTCACATCCCGCATTCACTAAGAAAAAAAAACCGACTAAAATTCTGGGTAAAAGTGACCAGTAAAAGTAATTAGCACCTCTCACTAATCTCGATCTCGGTATGTTTATTTAAGCACATCGGCATAACGAGACTAAACCGGATTAATCGATACAGCGCTTATGCCATCGCAGAAGGATAAAACGAGAGGCCTGCAGCCTCTCGTTTTATCCTTCCGCGCTGGCATTCGTGCCATCTTGATTAACCCATTTACACGCTTGTGGTGTTCTGTGTATGTTTGTTCCAGCATTAAAGCGTATCTCTATTATTAGTATTATCTATGTAGAGGAAAAATAACTCATTGATGTTAGACGAGAGAGCGCTTCTCAGGTGAGGGCCGTTAGGTCCGAGACGGGGTGCTTTCTCTTACCTATCCAACATCAACGAGTTATTTAAACGGCCATCGACTGGAGAGCTTTCTCTCGCCTATTCAACAACAGTGAGTTATTTAAACTGCCCTCGACTGGGGAGCTTTCTCTCAACTTTCCGACATCAACGAGTTATTTAAACGGCCCTCGACTTGGGAGCTTTCTCTTACCTATCCAACATCAGCGAGATATTTAAACGGCCCTCGACTGGGGAGCTTTCTCTCGCCTATTCAACATCAGAGAGTTATTTAAACGGCCCTCGACTGGGGAGCTTTCTCTCGCCTATTCAACATCAACGAGTTCTTTAAACGGCCTTCGTCTTGGGAGCTTTCTCTCACCTATCCGACATCAGCGAGTTATTTAAACGGCCCTCGACTGGGGAGCTTTCTCTCGCCTATTCAATATCAGACAGTTATTTAAACGCCCTCGACTGGGGAGCTTTATCTCGCCTATTCAACATCAGCCAGTTTTTCAAACGGCCTTCGACTTGGGAGCTTTCTCTTACCTATCCGACATCAGCGAGTTATTTAAACGGCCCTCGACTTGGGAGCTTTCTCTTACCTATCCAACATCAACGAGTTATTTAAACGATTCTCGACTTGGGAGCTTTCTGTCGCCTATTCAGTATCAGCGAGGTATTTAAACGCCCCCGACTGGGGAGCTTTCTCTCGCCTATTCAACATCAGCGAGTTATTTAAACGGCCTTCGACTTGGCAGCTTTCTCTCACCTATCCGACATCAGCGAGTTATTTAAACGGCCTTCGACTTGGGAGCTTTCTCTTACCTATCCAACAACAGCGAGTTATTTAAACGGCCTTCGACTAGGGAGCTTTCTCTCGCCTTTTCAACATCAGCGAGTTATTTAAACGCCCTCGACTGGGGAGCTTTCTCTCGCCTATTCAACATCAGCGAGTTATTTAAACGGCCCTCGACTAGGGAGCTTTCTCTCGCCTATTCAACATCAGTGAGTTATTTAAACGGCCCTCGACTGGGGAGCTTTCTCTCGCCTATTCAACATCAGCGAGTTATTTAAACGCCCTCGACTGGGGAGCTTTCTCTCGCCTATTCAACATCAGAGAGTTATTTAAACGGCCTTCGACTTGGCAGCTTTCTCTCACCTACCCGACATTAGCGAACTATTTGAACGGCTCTCGACTTGGGAGCTTTCTCTTACCTTTCCAACATCAACGAGTTATTTAAACGACCATCGACTTGGGAGCTTTCTCTCACCTATCCAATCGTTATTTAAACGGCCCTAGACTGGGGCGCTTTCTCTCACCTATCCAACATCAGTGAGTTAGTTAAACGGCCCTCGACTGGGGAGCTTTCTCTCACCTATCCAACATCAGTGAGTTAGTTAAACGGCCCTCGACTGGGGAGCTTTCTCTCACCTATCCAACATCTGCGAGTTAGTTAAACGGCCCTAGACTGGGGCGCTTTCTCTCACCTATCCAACATCAGTGAGTTAGTTAAACGGCCCTAGACTGGGGCGCTTTCTCTCACCTATCCAACATCAGTGAGTTAGTTAAACGGCCCTCGACTGGGGAGCTTTCTCTCACCTATCCAACATCTGCGAGTTATTTAAACGACCCTTGACTGGGGAGCTTTCTCTCGCCTATTCAACATCAACGAGTTATTTATCGTACTTAAAAACTTTTTGTTGTTGGATAGTTCAATAGATGTATCCAACGTTTAGCTGTTTGATACACAACTGTCCAACTATTAAGCGTGGAATAATCAAACTATATACCAATAAATAACAATTTATGACGTCAGTAAAAGTTTTTAATGACTGGGCCAACTGTAGGTGACTCGAAACTCATTGAAGATTCAAACTGGTGATCACAGTTTGTTTGTTACCAAATGGGCTCCTGCCTGTCGGCTGTAGTTTTTCGGTGACTTCTCAACTGTTCAACATTTATAATTTCAGTATTCCTAACTGTCCAACAATATATATGCACACAATTAGGATCAATGTGTTTATTTAAGAACTATAGTTTATTTCTTTTAAACTTAGTGGCTGTCAATACTAGGATGCACATGAGCTGCAATTCAAACTAGGTGAGCTTATTTCAGTTAAACAGACTGGCGGTTACAACTAGATAGCACAATATGTAAATGATTGGAAGTGCAACCTCAGGAGAATAGAATTCTCGTGCGCTTGCTCCATATCAGTTTTGACTTTGTCAGTCTCAACAGTGGACTGATTTGCGTTTGAATGTGATCTGGTGTCCTGTCGCATTATATACCTTTGTTTGGAGGATAATATAGCTGTATCTGAGCAGATATTTCTACCACTCTTGTTCCTCTGTTTAGTGTGTTCGTCGGATACTTTGTTTGTTGACGGACTAAAGAAGTATCGATTGCCAGCACTTCAGACGAAACAAGAATCGAAATGACCTATTTGTTAGAGCAAGAAAGTGACATGCCTCCACAAAAATGTGGTATACATGGTAACAGGGAAACAATGGCGCACACAGTGCGTTGGCGAAACAAAAAAGAAAATACGCATCAGCATAAAGAACACTTTTATGACATCAGGAAACAACTTGATAATAGTTTTGTGACTTTGTGACCGAACAGTGGGTCGAAAATAATTGTAATGTTTGGAATCATTATAATACTGAAGGACCAAGAAACACTAACCATCTGGAGGGATGGCATAATAAGCTTAACCCTTTACCCAACGTAACGGGCAAAACCGGCCAGCGCTATTCTCAAAAATCGCCAATTATTTTTTATTATTTTTTCATTTTTTGTCTCAAAAACATAGGTTATGACCCCTCATTGGAACGAGCTCATCGAGCTCGTTCCAATGAGGGGTCATAACCTATGTTTCTGAGACAAAAAATGAAAAAAATAGTTATTCAATCATTTTTTTGGCAAGTGTAGTCTGCTTTTCATGTTAGGTAAAGGGTTAAGAGGAAGATTGAGCAGGCGTAACCCAACATTTACACTTTATATTGAGATTACTGAAGCACGTACAGGTGGAAAATAAGATTTCACTGATTCAGTATGCAGCATGGGGGGGGGGGGGGGGGGGGGGGGGGAGCGTCGCAAAGCGAAAAGACGAAAGTATCGTCATACTGACAATAGACTTATGATACTCAAACAGAGGTTACAAAATAGTGAGCTGAATGTAACAGGCTATACAAATTCTACTTGTTACAGCCCACTTTGTAATAAAAGTTGCAAAATGTAATAATTATTACAAAGTGCAACTACATGGACGGGAAAAACGTTGCAAAATGTAATAATTATTACAAAATGCGACTACATGGACAGGAAAAACGTTGCAAAATGTAATAAACTTTTTTTTCGAGGGGCACTTCTTTTTCAAAGGGGAAATCAGAAACTAATTCATGTTATTTTTCAACTATTAAAATAAATTTGTGTCTCTATGATTCTACGACTGTCTTCGGGTATGTTATACGCATTTCTACGTGTATTTGAGCGAGTTTCATATATGTCCGAAGTTTTATTACAAAATGCAACTACATAGACTGGAAAAACGTTGCAAAATGCAATAAATGTTACAACATTCAATTGCATCGACTGGAATAACGTTGCAAAATGTAATAAAATATTTTCAACCAGAGCAATCAAACTAATTCATTGTATTATACAATTATTAATAGAAATTGTATCTAAATGTCTTACCCAATTGCTGTCAGTGTGTGTTGTTTGTAGAGATGACCACTGGTGATCAGTAGTGGCGATGGCAAGAAATGGCTAGTGGTCATCTATGGCGATCTCCAGTGATCAATGGGAGCGAGATGAGGATTAGAGGGCTATGAGTACTAGCCGCACTGAGGCCTCTCCTCACCCCCCCCCCTCACATCCTCATACGGGGAGATGATCACTGGTGATCGCCAATGGCGATCACGGGGATGCCTAGTGATCGCTTATGGCGATCTCTAGTGATCGTTACTAGCGATCACCAATGATCATCTCCCTGTATGAGGATGAGAGGGCAGTGTGGAGAGGCCTCGTTAGTCCACACCCCATAGCCCTCACACCCATATCTCGCTTCCAACGATCACTAAAGATCACAGACATCCCCACTGATTGGCAATAGCGATATCTAGTGATTGTTGGAAGGAGATGGGGATGTGAGGGCTATGACGTGAGGCCTCAATGGGGCATCTCCTCACAGGCCTCTTATCCTCATAGGGAAGATGATTATTGGTGATCGCCGGTGGCTAACACTATGGATGCTTAGTGATTGCCGATGGTGCTCTCTAGTGCTTGTTGGGGGCGGGGGGGGGGGGGTGCGAGATGAGGATGTGAGGGCTATGAGGAGAGACCTCGTTGAAGCATCACCTCATAGACCTCATTGGTGTCCAAGTAGTCCGACGGAGAGGACACAGTCGCTGACCCGTCCTGAAGGCCTGGCCTACTTTACTTGACCGAGTGTCCCGGCGATCCAGAGACCTGCAACCAGTGGCCCGGCCGATAGCGACAGAGTCCCATTCTCTCTTCTCCCAACGGTGAACCTATCTCAGAAGCCCTCCAACCAGTGGCCCGACCTAGCGGAACAGTAACACCACCCCCTGTCCCCAACGTTGATACTATCCCAGAAGCCCTCCAACCAGTCGCCGACCGAGAGTGGCACAGTCGTACTTTCCTCTGCTCCCAACAGTGACCCTATCCCAGAAGCCCCCAACCAGTGACCCGACCGAAATCGACACAATTACTCGGCGATCCTACCATGGTGTGGGATAGCGACAGTCAAATTTTACTGGGGGAAATGGCACTACTGACACAAGTTCTGTGTGAAATGGCATAGGTTAAGGCAGACTTGGTCTGAAGCGATTGTGGTGAAAGGCTATCACTGTGTGGACAGTGTTACGAGGGTATTGACAAAGGCCAGGGGCTGCTCATCAGCAAAGGGCGTGTTGCTGGGCCCAAGCAACGTCCAGTCACTCACCTAGAGCTGTGGACATCGACAGCTGTCAACGTCGTCATGACCTCGCGCACTCTCTATGATGTCATCGACGTCATAGCTACTCTAACCATTTTCCTCTGTCGATTCCCGCCTTTCCGCATCTACACAAACTTTGCAGTGGACATCCCCACCTAGCCTGCGATGCAAGCGATGCGAACCGTACATAGACAGTCAACTAGAGTTGGCAAATGAGCATATAGAGATTGTGTCAGCGATAGGAATTTGGAGGAGGTGGGCTGGGTGCGTGTGCGGGTAGGGGTCCTGTAGAGGTCGACATAAAGGGCCTTTTCGGGAAAATAATGTACTACCCGTGCAGGATGATATGGAAACAAAATACTTCACTTTGCTTTCATTGGGTTTTATGGATTTCATTATATTACCTTAGCCATGTATCCACAAGAAATCTTTCCAGGCAAGCGTTTTCATGATGAAAATGTTGTTCAGCTTTAGTGGTTTTAGGATAGGCGCAGGGTCAGGATTATGGGCGGCATTGGCACTCCTTTTCATAGGAACTATTCGGTTGGTTATTCAAGAGAATTACAAAGGATAACATAAAATAAAAATACAACACTTATTTACTGGTAACTAGAAAAACAGAATATAATCAGTTTCACAAATATAAAAAAGTACAGGTAGAAACTGCACTGTAAAAAATAAAGGTTCTTTTTTGAACCAAAACTGGTTCTATCTTATCCCTGAGATGGAACCAGTTTAGTTTAAACAGTATTTATTTCAAATCAAATAAATTTACCAAGATTAGCATTCAATTTTAACAGAATAATACATGAACAGAAGTAGATTCAGCAGTAAACTTGGAGCTTATTCAACGCAGTCGCCAAACATTTTGAAACAAAGCGAATATAAATACCTGGTATATTGGTTCTATACAGAACCAAAACTGGTTCGATATGCCAACTGTTCATATCTCCTTTTCTTAATAATGATTTGAGACAACCTCGTATAATCTCTAAACTTACGGCTGAAACCCCCTCAATTTATGTTTAATTCTGTTAATATTTAATGTTAATCTTTATAAATTTATTTGATTTGAAATAAAAACTGTTTAAACAGAACTGGTTCCATCTCAGGAACAAGATTAGAACCAGTTTTGGTTCTAAAAAGAATCTATATTTTTTGCAGTGTGGTTATAATTGAAACCGCTGTAGTATTAATGCAAAATTGTGAAATGGTTCGGCATCACTATTCCAAGTGAGAAGCTAAACATTTTTTTAAATGCTTTCTTGCATGGAGAGGAAATCAATGGTGTAATGTCACTACTTCTGAGGACACACACGAGGAAAAGAAAATCTCGTATTTTGTAAGTGCATACCGGAAAAATCGCACGCTTATAATGTTTCTCATGCTTCTCGCTTCCACTCGTGAGATATCCCCTGTATCTACTCGGATATTGTTCTTTGGGTTTTCGGAATTTCAAAGTTAATTCGTAAATTTGAAATGAGGAATGATTACAAGTAGTCTTTCTACCAGTTTAGTATATGTAGCGCTCCCCTGAATATCAGGTCTTGAGAAATAATACTAATAAAAAGAATGCGCGTGAAAGCTTAAGTTAATATTACTATTTGTACCCCATATGCCCCAAACAATTGGAATCTAATCCGAAAAAAATAATCATCACATGTGCTGCTTGCGTTATCGTCCATATAAATATATATAAAGTATCTGAAATTATCTTTTCACTAGTTTCCTGAAACTTCAATTATTCTTTCTATCCATCCAGTGGCGTGGCCACGGGGGGGGGGGGGGGGGATTGGGGAACGCGTCCCCCTCACTTTCCCTCAAAGTTGGCCCTTGAATTATGTCCAAAACTGGCATAAAATCGTGGGGGGGGGGGGGGGGGGGTTAGGTCCATGGGGGTAAGGTTGTAGATTTGTAGATTGCTTGTCCTAATATCTGATGCGGTGAAAAAGAAGACAGTCATCAATACATGAAAAACCTTAAAATATCCGCTTAGATGCAAGGAGATGGGGGTTTTTGAACCTTGGAATTCAAAATTTTTCAACCACGGGCCGAACCATGGTCGGTCCGTGGTACCAACAACCCTTGGCCGACCCATATCAGGCACATTTGGTCCATTGAGTTCCAATGTGTTCTATGTGACTACTGGCACATAGAACACATTGGAACTCAGGGGACGATTTATTTACCTCTGGTGGAAACCATGATTATTGTTACCTAGCTCAAATTTTAGGCACGCAAAATTATGAAATGTGAAAGTCTGGAAAGCTTTTACAGCACACACCGCCCCCCCCCCCCCCACCAGTTACAAATTCAAAGGGGGCTCACTCCCTCCCTATTAAAACTGCTCTAAGCCAGGCTGTGCGAGTTTGTCCACCCCACTTGCTTTGGGCTGGCTACTGTATCCATCCAAAAATTGGTGTCGAAACTTCACTTTACTGAAATAACATAATTCAAAATTGTCTGGAACAGTTTAAAAATTTTAACATTTTCGCCTTCTCATCAGACACTTCACTCTGAATAAACTCTGACAACCTTGTCGACTTAACATGAAATAAACAGTTTTAAAAATCAGAACTTTTTAAATCCATTCAACGAAACTGTTCTTGTTTCATTGAGTTTGATAGACTTGGGACCTCGTGATAAAGGAAGCGCGCAAGCCAGTTCTGTTGGAAAACAGCAATCCAATCTGCTGCTATCTATTTCTTTGCGAGGCACTCGTTGCCATTATATGAAGTAAATTATAGTCATTCCACAGCACACTGTTTAAATGAGAGAAAGTCCACAGCAGAAGCTCAACCAATTACCGTAGCACTTGAAATCTTCGGAAAGAGGATCAATCACTTCAAGAAGCCTGTTTTCTGGGCATCATCATTAAAAAAGAACCTGACCCTCAAGACATCTTATGACAAAATAAGCAGCAGAGCAATAGCTAACTTGTGCCTGCGCGAAGCTCTCAATGGTTCTAATAGGAAAGATGGGGGGTGGGAGGGGGTGATAGAGGGTCTGTTCTGAGGCTCTTCGCGAGCTTTGTCAGGCCCTTTTTCGACCATGCTGCTGTAGTCACACACACATACTGTATTAACCGGATTAAAGCGCACCAATGGGGATACAAGACCCCAACCTGGCGCTCTCGGTGCTCGGCACACCCGCATCACTCGGCTCAGAAGAATCGGGCCTTGAAATACACCACGAGCGTCTCACCAACCTTGTGGAAAAGACCCTCTCTCGTCTAAGCGCGATATCATAAAAGGGGACCAAAAGCTTGATATAACCCACAGGGGGGCTGGGAATGGGCGTGCCAGGTGTACCTAGGACTTCGAGTCCGGACTGTAAACTAAAAATCACCTTTCTGGTTGTCGCCAGTAGAAGCGTTAAGGTGTCTGGCCTACGGCCCAAAGTTATTAATTCTCCTGTTCCCTTGCATACCGGGCACGCTAGAGGTATGTTATGTAACCAACTTATCCTCACCCACTTCCGGACCCCCGCTCCACCCGAACCGGTGCACCCCGATGTCCTGTCACTGACACGACAACTATAGGTTTAATGGCCAACTCTATTCGTATGGCTATGTACAGTGTGCACCGCCTGCATCGCTGGCTGGTGTGGATGCTTAATGCATGGTGTAGGCCTATGTGAATGAAAAAAACAGAATCAAGAGTGAGAAACCGTTAGGGGAGCTATGACGTCGACGACATCATGGTGGGCGTACTGTCGTTGTCCGCGGAGCTGAGTTTCTGGACGTTGTTCGGGCCCAGCGAGAGGGCCGTGCAGCTGAGCAGCCCCGGACCTAGATTAGAACGACTTCCCTAGAATGGGCTAGCTGCGTTTGCTAGCTCAGTCGACCGGGTGACTCTAAATGGAGCATGGGTGTTGTGATCTTCTCTCTCTTTCTTCTCCGTCTCATGGACGGGTGGCTCTTTGTGTCCTGGCGGCGTTCTCGGTTCGCTTGTTCCCGCCTGCCTTGGCTTGAGATTTTGCATGAAAAATATTATATAAGTAATTTAGGATGTAAGTGGAGCTCACGCCCATATAGACGGCCACGCGCGCCTTCATTGCGCGTAACCCCCCCCCCCCCCCCCCACACACACACTCACAAACAAACAACAATTAAATAACACGTTGTTCACTCAAAGAGTTCAGCTGCTTGACTTAAAATTTCTTGATTCATTTCAGCGAGTTAAAAGCGGAGCGCGGTGGCACATTGACTACATTGGCGAACTTGAGACCGAGGGTTCAAAAGTTCGAGCCGGGTCGGTATCACTCACCTTGTGTCCTTGAGCAAGACACTTAATCCGGATTGGTTATGTGGGAACACGATGGCAAAGTGTGCTAAGACGTTTGACACACCGATGGTGCACACACCTTCAACCAATGCTAACTCAGGTTAGTGCATTGGAGAGTCTGACAGTTACTCGCCGCTGTTAGGCGGTTCTATCCCACTACTCCGGCTATCTCCAGCGACACGATATGACCCTGACTGTTGAAAGTGTCGTAAAACCCCAATAAATAACAGTGCGTCAAAGCCTAGTGCAATCAATACACCTGTAGCAAGCCACAACGTCCCCGATTTATACACCCTATATCTTAAAGAGTGGCATTTCTATAATTCGCAGCCCAACGATGTCTGGCGGTGATTTGCTGTTGCGGTTAATCTGGGTCTGCTCCTGTCAACTCTGGAATATCTGTGATCTTTAGTGATCGTTGGGAGCGAGATGTGGACGTGAGGGCCATGAGGTGAGGACTCAATGGGGCCTCTCCTCACAGCCCTCGCATCCTCATACTGGGAGATGATCACTGGTGAACCCTAGTAACGATCACTAGAGATTGCCATAAGCGATCACTAGGCATCCCTGGTGATCGTCATTGGCGATGACCAGTGACCATCTCCCCGTATGAGGATGTGAGGGGTGTGAGGAGAGGCCTCAGTGCGGCTAGTACTCATAGCCCTCTAATCCTCATCTCGCTCCCAGCGATCATTAGAGATCGCCATAGACGATCACTAGACATTTCTTGTCATCGCCACTATACTGATCACCAGTGGTCGTCTCTACAAATAACACACATTGACAGCATTTGGTTAAGACATTTAGATACAACTTGCTATAAATAATTGTATAATACAATGAATTAGTTTGATTGCTCTACTTGACAATATTTTATTACATTTTGCAACGTTTTTCCAGTCGATGTAGTTGCATTTTGTCACATTTATTACATTTTGCAACGTTTTTCCAGTCCATGTAGTTGCATTTTGTAATAATTATTACAATTTGCAGCGTTTTTCCAGTACATGTAGTTGCATTTTGTTATAAAACTTCGAACATATTCGAAACTCGCTCAAATACATTTCGAAATGCGTTTAACATACCCGAAGACAGTCGAAGGATCACAGAGACACAAATTTATTTTAATAGTTGAGTAATAACATGAATTAGTTTCTGATTGCCCCTTTGAAAAAAGTGCCCCTTTGAAAAAAATTGTTTTGCAACGTTTTTCCCGTCCATGTAGTTGCATTTTTGGGTGCGCGGTGGCTCAGTAGGTAGGTGCAGGCTGCAAGCCGAGAGGTCCTCGGTTCGAATCCCAACTGTGGCAACCGCGTTGTGTCCTTGGGCAAGACACTTCACCCCCATTGTGGGGGCACGGGGCGCTGTGTGTCGATGGTGCATTTGTCTTCAACCAATGCTAACCCTGCTTGTGTGGAGTTTGTATGTTGGGGAGCTGACAGTTACTCGCCGTTGCTCGGTGGTTCTCTCCGGGTACTCCGGCTTCCTCCACCCGTAAAACTGTCATGGTCATGATTAGCCATTGTGCAGAAGTATGTGATTAAACACCAATAAATAAATAAATAGTTGCATTTTGTAATAATTATTACATATTGCAACGTTTTTTTCCCGTCCTAGTAGTTGCTTTTTGTAATAATTATTACATTTTGCAACTTTTATTACAAAGTGGGTTGTAACATTCTGCTTCTTGTATGCTACACATTTGAACTGAATGTATATTGTGTTCTGTAGACTGGGTTTCCTTTTTTATTTTTCTCTTCATGTTATTTAACCCTTTACCTAACATGAAAAGCAGACGACACTTGCAAAAAAAATTCTTGAATAACTAATTTTTTTCATTTTTTGTCTCAAAAACATAGGTTATGACCCCTCGTTGGAACGAGCTCGACGAGCTCGTTCCAACGAGGGGTCATAACCTATGTTTTTGAGACAAAAAATGAAAAAATAATGAAAATTAATTGGCGATTTTTGAGAATAGCGCTGGCCGGTTTTGGCCGTTACGTTGGGTAAAGGGTTAAGAAATAGAACAGATTTTTTACAAGCTATTGCAAAATATTTATATTTTTTTCTTTTTTTTAAATAAAATTCTTTTCTGCTCTCATATAATTCTCACATAATTCTTTTTTAAATAAAATTATTTTCTGCTCCCATCAGCTCCCATATAACTCTTATAATCTTTCCAACAAGATATTTGCATGCCTGCCGTTTTATAATTATTTAACCCTTTACCTAAAATGAAAAGCAGACGACACGTGCAAAAAAAAATTCTTAAATAACTGATGTTTTTCATTTTTTGTCTCAAAAACATAGGTTATGAACCCTCATTGGAACGAGCTCGACGAGCTCGTTCCAATGAGGGGATCATAACCTATGTTTTTGAGACAAACAATGAAAAAATAATGAAAAATAATTGGCGATTTTTTAGAATAGCGCTGGCCGGTTTTTTGACCGTTACGTTGGGAAAAGGGTTAATTGGGGCATGGAAATGCCGTTTTAGCTTAATTTGACAAAGTCAAGATAAGCTATTGCCATCACGCGTGCGGAAGTCTGTTAGCCTGTGAGTCTGTTCACATTTTCCTTTGGAACAGGCTACACCCCATAGTTCTTGTCCGATCATCACGAAATTTCATATGCAGGTTTGGGGGCATGTCTAGATGAGAACATCCCCTTTTGGTCGTGATCGCTCAATCGGGATGGCTGCCTGAGCCCAAAACCCGAAAACCTTTAGCACAGTCTACAGGTTGTATTTATGAAGGGATTTCATTGTAACTTGGTTGGGTGCCTTTGTATAATATCTAGATGAGAACGCCCCCTTTTGGTCATAATCTGTCAACCGTGATGGCTGTCCAAGCCCGAAACCCCAAGACTTTTAGCACAGTCTGCAGGTCATATTTAATATGGAGGGATTTCATTGTAACTTGGTAGGTTGACTTCATATAATGTCTAAATGAGAACGTCCCCTTTTGGTCACGATTGGTCAAACGTGACAGCTACAGAGGCCCGAAGCCCGAACACTTTAGCACAGTCTCTAGGTCATGTTTATGAAGGGATTTCATTGTAACTTGGTAGGATGACTCCAAATAATGTCTGGATGAGAACGTCCCATTTTGGTCGCGATCATTCAGCCATGATGGCTGTACAAGCCCAAAACACGAAAACCTTTAGCATAGTCTATAGGTCGTATTT
Source organism: Pictodentalium vernedei (assembly GCA_031216915.1). Lineage (NCBI taxonomy): Eukaryota > Metazoa > Mollusca > Scaphopoda > Dentaliida > Dentaliidae > Pictodentalium > Pictodentalium vernedei. Next base: position 457,515,410 of record CM062293.1, on the reverse strand, counting down.
ATGGAGGGATGTCATTGTAACTTGGTAGGTTGACTCCATATAATATCTAGATGATAACGTCCCCTTTTGGTCGTGATTGGTCAAATGTGGGGGCTACAGGGGCCCGAAGCCCGAAAACCTTTAGGACAGTCTACAGGTCATATTTATAAAAGGATTTCATTGTAACTTGGTAGGATGACTCCAGATAATGCCCAGATGAGAACGTCCCCTATTGGTCGCGATCATTCAACCATGACGGCTGCCGACGGTCGTATTTATGAGGGGCTTTCATTGTAACTTTGTAGGATGACCCTGTATAATGTTGAGATGAGGATGTTCCCTTTTGGTCGCGATCGGTCAACCGTGATGGCTACACAGGCTCGAAGCCCAAAAACCTTTAGCACAGTCTACAAGCCATATTTATGAAGGGATTTCATTTCATTGTAACGTGATAGGATGACTCGTTTTGGAACAATGTCACTGTAACTTTGTGACTTTCGTTGACATACATTAACTGTGAGGGCCACATACATTAACTGTGATTGCCACATTAACCCACCCCTCAATTCTTTAGTACAATCTACACATTATTTTTATTAAAAACATAGCATACACGGAACAGAAATTATCATGTTCCAAATTATCACAATTCTTGTCTCATTTCATAATCCTTTCATAAACATTGAACATTATCCTTTTCATCAAACACAACGCACAGACAAGTTAAACTACAGTGTCATTGACACTTTCATTGCTCTAAAAACATAGCTTATGACACCTCATTGGAACGAGCTCCCAGAGCTCGTTCCAATGCGGTGGCATAAGCTATGTTTTAAGCAAAATATGAAAGATTTTCGATATGCGAAATAATGTTTTGCAAGTATCGTCTTCTAGCTGGGTAAGGCAACACACAGACAAGTTAAGCTACAGTGTCAATGACACTTTCATTTATATTTTTAACCTCGTGACAACATTGCAAGTTCAACGATATTCAGGTGATTAACCTCTCTGTCTTATCACGACATGAGCGAATGCTCAGAACAAGACAAAACGAAGATGAATTCAACGGTTTGGGTTGTGTCAGCAATTGTTATATTGTCTTTGCGTCCGGCAACTCAACTGTCATATCTTTTGCAAAATATCGATGTTTAAATGGTTTCCTCTCTTTTATGATCTTTACAGGAACGTTACATTCATGGCAATACAAAAACAACAAAAATGAGTCACCATAGGTTTCCGAAAATGAAAGATTATCGATTCGTATACTCAAGAATCAAACGGTCAACGTCCTACTTAGTCTTCATCTAAATGACAATAATAATATTAACTCTTTACCAGAGGCATTAGGGGACGCGGTGGCTCGGTTGGTAGAGGTGCAGGCTGCAAGTCGAGAGGTCCTTGGTTCGAATTCCACCTGCGGCAACCTCGTTGTGTCATTGGAAAAGACACTTCACCCCCACTGCCCACGTGGGGGCATGATGGAGTTGCATAGTAAGGCGTTCTGCACCTCGATGCTGCACTTTGTCTTCAATCAATGCTAGCCCTGCTTGTGTGGAGTTACTGTGTTGGGGAGCTGACAGTTGCTCTCCGTTGCTCGGTGGTTCTCTCCGGGTACTCGGGCTCCCTCCATCCGCAAAACTGTTGTGGTCTTGATTAGCCATTGTGCGGAGATATGTGATCTTAAACACCAAAATATAATAAATAAATATAAATAAATAAATAAATAAATAAATAAATAAATAAATAAATAAATAAATAAATAAATAAATAAATAAATAAATATCAGAGGCATTGCAAGGAACTTAAAAGTGCGGTTCGCACCAATATAACAAAATTGTGGTCACCAATATCAGAAAACGTATGTGAAGGGTTCGTGGGCACCAATAAAAGAAGTAGCCCAAATTCTTCTTTTTTTTTTTTTGAGTTGGAAGAGGAGTCACACAGGCAGAAATATACGGTGAACCCGGGGCATGGCTAATTTAAAAAAATTGCAGACGCCACCTAAGTGAGTGGGCTGCGCCTTCCAATAGGGGTGTGGGGTGGGGGGGGGGGGGGGCTGGAAAATGTTGACAATCAGACTCACTCTGATCTGATGGATTCTGGGGCATGAGTGAATTCAACACTATTCTCTGTTGTTTTAGTAGGATATTTTTTTCATGGTTGGAGTACACGATCCCCGACCCCATTGGGGTACACCCATGTTAATTTCAACCAGAGGGGATGGGGTTAATCACCTGGTGTTGGTTGAACATTGAACACATATTATATCGGAAATCTGGCTGTTTTCCGGTGTATGATGAAGTCGGAGCAAGTGCTACAGTATGAGTGGCGTAGACTGGTCACTTTCCACAGGTGGGCAATCTTTTCACGGATGCAATAAAATTAGATTCCAAACACTAATTTTTGGAATAATCATAAAAAATTACTTAACGAAGCTTAATTAATTAACATTTTGCTGCTGATGATTTTTATGACCTGGTAACGCATGCGCGGACATCACTGCCCACGCGTGAATTACTACCAGTCCACGGCGACTGTACTGCAGTTTATATCCAAATATGCAGAAGCATTATCAAAATTGAGTTCGACCCCCGCCAGGGATTAAAGTGCTTTTATTTATTTGTGAACATGCAGAACAAAGCAGGATGTTACCCCCCCCCCCCCCCCCCCCCCAGCCTGTGGAAGTTTAACGATGCTCTGCTCTGGTAAAAATATGAAGAAAAGTGGAGGTGCATCAAGACACGCTCACGATCTGCTTATGTTTGGGGGAAACAGTGCCCTTCACATGCACTGCTAGAAGAAACCTCTAATACTTTGTCGTAAATAGCAACACAATTTCAAATTTTCGTTTCAAAAATAATTTATGATCCTCACTAGAACGAGCTTGTCCAGGGCTGTGGCCAGAGGGTTTCAGTTGGGGGGGGGGGGGGGGGGTGGTGAGGGAGGGGGGGGGGTGAGGAGTGCCACCGCCGTAAATTCCAACTGTGAGTGGTTTCGATAGGTGGTTGCACTGCAGCGTTGGGTGATATCTTATATACATGCTTATGAACCCTTCTGAAAATTTTCACTAGCCCTGAAAAGGAAAAAGCATCATTTATAATGTGTCTAGGAAATTTGAAACTCATGTTTCCAGTTGGCAATAAAAGATCAAAATTTCTCATCATTAGTTGGAATTTTAATATTTTTCATGAACAATGTCAATTTATTGAATTTCCAACTATACTCGCCCAAAAAAGAAAGTGTGCATTGCAGAAATTGATCAAACTCCAAAAACTTTCGTAGGTGTAAAGAATGTTAACCTGTCGATGAATAAGTTATATTGAACACAAAAACAGCTTTCCCCGTTAAAATTGCATTAACGTTAAATGACGTGCTGCACGTTTGTGAAAAGACATGTTTTGCACGTGGAGAGTCTGAAAATTCATGCAGCAGTGTGAATCCTTGGGTATTTAAACACTAAAGTAAGGCCTTCCTATCGTTCACATTCAAACTTGCGCTGCTGTTAAAACGACTCCACATTAGCATGCCAAGATTGACACATGAATCAACGTCTCCTTGCCCTGGGTATGATTAAAGCTGGCAGAACACACAGAGAGGTTGCCCAGCATTTGAACTGCCACCGTAACACTGTAGACAGGCTAGTCCATCGACATGCACAACATGATGACGTTCGAGACCGACCCCGCTCTGGGAGACCCCGAGTTACCACCCCTGCACAAGATCGGTATATCCGTGTCGTCCATCTCCGGAACCGGCAACAAACTGCAACGACGACAGCTAGGAAAATCCCTAACCTGAGACGGATACATCCTCAAACAGTAATCAACCGGCTGAGAGAATACGGCTCCTCGAAGACCTGCAATTCGTCCGATTTTGACGTTACGTCATCGTCGTGCTCGACTGCAGTGGTGTAGAGTAGGGTTAGGGTTAGCCTAACCTAACCCTAACCCTACCCTAACCTAACCCTAACCCTAACCCCAACCTAACCCTAACCCTACCCTTACCCTAACCCTACCTAACCTAACCCTAACCCTACCTAACCCTACCCTAACCCACTTCCATGCTAACTTGTTCGCTTCCATGAGGCGTAGATGCACAGCAGTAGTCGATGCAGACGGAGGTCATACCAGATATTGAGTGTGTGACTTTTGTGTTTGACCCTTAGTGTCTTTGACTCTCCATGGCAACAAGAGTATTCGTCGTAGCATAATGAAATTTCTCGTGTTGATCACAAATTGATTCATCTGTGATTGAATAAAATTTCCATGAATGAAAATGATATATATCTTTTTTTAGTGTTATTTTTTAGCATGCACACTTTTTTGGGGGGAGAGTATATTTGATTTTTGATTTCGGAATTTCCAACTATTGAAAAAAATACTCCTAGCTGGGGGGAGGGGGGGTGAGACACCCCCCACACACCCCCTGTCGCCACATCCATGAGCTTGTCGCGCTCGGCCCAAGGAGTGATTATAAGCTATTATCTGTTATGTTTGGAAACACAATATTCTAAAGAAAATAAGACTGACCTGGTGATTTAAAGTAAAGCACTGGGCGGGTTTTGTCATTTTGTTATCTATTTATTATTTATTTATTTACAAACGTCTGGTTGACAAAACAGATATATGGCACCTTGGTATAGGGCCGCACGGTATTTCGATAAACCGATATATACCGGTATCGATTGAATACCGGTGTAATTACAAAAATATCGGTTTATCGTCATTATTTATTTACCCACAATTTAATTTTCAAGACGTCTTGAGTTTTTTAACTATGAATAATATTATCGCTTTACCAAAGGAATCGTCCGCATATGCCCACGTAATATACAAACTCAGCAGTTAAAAAACTAATTTTCAAAAATTTCAACAAAACTATGTCATGTGACCCCCTCATTGGAACGAGCTCAACGAGCTCGTTTCAATGAGGGGTCACATGATATTGTTTTGTAGAAATTTTTGGAAAAATTTGACTTAAAATAATAAATTTTGATACCGTCTGCGTTGTGTAAAGGTTTTTCGAACCGCATCACCAAGGCATGCAGATTCGTTCAGTTGTTATGTCCCAAGTCTCGATTGTGATACTTATGTTCAGATATCTGAACAGTTTTCGATACCGGTATTCTGTTTTGAATATCGTGCAGCCCTACCTTGGTACCCTTTTCTGTGCCACACTATAGGGTGAATCTTGATGACAAAACAACCACAAAGAGACCATACCAAGGTCTTATCGCCCTCGACCAATCACCGATGTGCTAGAAAGCCTACCACAATACTCTGCTTCTTCAACCCCAACCATCAGTCCTCTCATCTGGAAGTATTTACACAAGTGTGGCAGTCCCCGAACGTGGTGGTGATTCAACATGATTCTTGGTAGTTTTTTATCAAAAGATTATGGCTAAAATTCGGAAAATTTATTGTGTGTGATTTTGTTACCATGGACAGCATTCCATCATGTTTCGTTGCTCTGTTTCGTTGCTCCTGGATAAAATACAAAATTGTCAGTCGAAGCGTGCACTGAACACAATAAATGCTTGAACAACTATTTCTAATACTGATGTAAGGTTGAGCACTAAATAGTATTTATTTTTTATATTTATTTATTGATGTTTAAGGCCACATACTTATGAACAATGGCTAATCATGACGGTGACAGTTTTATGGGTGGAGGAAGCCGGAGTACCCGGAGAGAACTCCCGAGCAACGACGAGCAGCTGCCAGCTCCCCAACATCATAACTCCGCGCTACAGCACAAGCAGGGTTAGATTGGTTGAAGACATGCGCACCATCGACGTGCAGTACGCCTTAGTACACGGCGTCGTCGTGCCCCCATGTGGACATTCGGGGTTAAGTGCCTTGCCCAAGGACACAACGCGGGAGTCCAAATCGATCGCTCAGACGGTCACCCATCCGAGGATTAACCGGGCTCGACGTTGCTTAACTTCGGTGATTTGAGGAGAACCGGTTACCGCAACGCCACCCCGCCCCGAGCAGCAGCCTATCAGGTGTTATGCGTACACTCAAAACGCCAAGCGTTATATGGATGTTTGTGGATTGTATAGGAAGTTGTCTCCCGTTGATTCTATTTCACGGCAGGTACAAGACGGAGTTACTAAAATTTGATTTGTGAACAAACATTGCTGCAATTACGTCTCAGTCCACAGTGTACTCTTTGACCTTTCTGAGTGAATTGCGAGTTAAAATAGCATGAATGTGTCATTCGATTCGTGTTGAGATAACAATTGAACGCCAGGGGCTGTTGTGTCTGTCGGACGTCGATGGGAAGATCATTCCATAGTTTGACTGTTGAATAAAGGAATGGTGCATCACGTAATGCGGAACGGGACGATAGTCTCGATTAGGTCCACAGCATTGCTGGGGATATAATTCTAAAAAGTAGATATTGACTCTGGAAGTAGATTCTGTTGTCTTTATTGTTGGCTTTGTTGTGGTGGTTGATTCTGAGGTCTTTATTGTTGGCTCTGTTGTGGTGGTTGATTCTGTAGTCTTTATTGTTGGTCTTGTTGTGGTGGTTGATTCTGTAGTCTTTATTGTTGGCTCTGTTGTGGTAGTTGATTCTGAGGTCTTTATTGTTGGCTCTGTCGTGGTGGTTGATTCTGATGTCTTTATTGTTGGCTCTGCTGTGGTGGTTGATTCTGTAGTCTTTATTGTTGGCTCTGTTGTGGTTGTTGATTCTGTAGTCTTCATTGTTGGCTATGTTGTGATAGTTGATTCTGAGGTCTTTATTATTGACTTTGTTGTGGTGGTTGATTCTGAGGTCTTTATTGTTGGCTCTGTTGTCGTGGTTGATTCTGTAGTCTTTATTATTGGCTCTGTTGTTGTCGTTGATTTTGTAGTCTTTATTATTGGCTGTGTTGTGGTCCTTGAGTCTGAAGGCTTTATTAATGGCTCTGTTGTCGTGGTTGATTCTGTAGTCTTTATTATTGGCTCTGTTGTGGTCGTTGATTTTGTAGTCTTTATTATTGGCTGTGTTGTGGTCTTTGAGTCTGTAGTCTTTATTATTGGCTGTGTTGTGGTGGTTGATTCTGTAGTCTTTATTATTGACTCTTTTGTGGAGATTGATTTTGTAGTTTTTATTATTTACTCTGTTGTGGAGGTTGATTCTGTAGTCTTTATTATTGGCTCTGTTGTGGTGGTTGATTCTGTAGTCTTTATTGTTGGCTCTGTTCTGGTCGTTGATTTTGTAGTCTTTATTATTAGCTCCGTTGCGGTCGTTGATTCTGTAGTCTTTATTATTGGCTCTGTTGTGGTAGTTGGTTTTGTTGTGGTGGTTGATTCTGAGGTCTTTATTGTTGAGTCTGTTGTCATGGTTAATTCTGTAGTCTTTATTATTAGCTCTGTTGTGGTGGTTGATTCTGTAGTCTTTATTGTTGGCTCTGTTGTGGTGCTTGATTCTGTAGTCTTTATTATTGGCTCTGTTGTGGTAGTTGATTCTGTAGCCTTTATTGTTGGTTTTGTTGTGGTGGTTGATTCTGAGGTCTTTATTGTTGAGTCTGTTGTCATGGTTAATTCTGTAGACTTTATTATTAGCTCTGTTGTGGTGGTTGATTCTGTAGTCTTTATTGTTGGTTCTGTTGTCGTGGTTGATTCTGTAGTCTTTATTATTGGCTCTGTTGTGGTCGTTGATTTTGTAGTCTTTATTATTGGCTGTGTTGTGGTCTTTGAGTCTGTAGTCTTTATTATTGGCTGTGTTGTGGTGGTTGATTCTGTAGTCTTTATTATTGACTCTTTTGTGGAGATTGATTTTGTAGTTTTTATTATTTACTCTGTTGTGGAGGTTGATTCTGTAGTCTTTATTATTGGCTCTGCTGTGGTGGTTGATTCTGTAGTCTTTATTGTTGGCTCTGTTCTGGTCGTTGATTTTGTAGTCTTTATTATTAGCTCCGTTGTGGTCGTTGATTCTGTAGTCTTTATTATTGGCTCTGTTGTGGTAGTTGATTTTGTAGCCTTTATTGTTGGTTTTGTTGTGGTGGTTGATTCTGAGGTCTTTATTGTTGAGTCTGTTGTCATGGTTAATTCTGTAGTCTTTATTATTAGCTCTGTTGTGGTGGTTGATTCTGTAGTCTTTATTGTTGGCTCTGTTGTGGTGCTTGATTCTGTAGACTTTATTATTGGCTCTGTTGTGGTAGTTGATTCTGTAGCCTTTATTGTTGGTTTTGTTGTGGTGGTTGATTCTGAGGTCTTTATTGTTGAGTCTGTTGTCATGGTTAATTCTGTAGACTTTATTATTAGCTCTGTTGTGGTGGTTGATTCTGTAGTCTTTATTGTTGGTTCTGTTGTGGTGGTTGATTCTGAGGTCTTTATTGCTGGCTCTGTTGTCATGGTTGGTTCTGTAGTCTTTATTATTGGCTCTGTTGTGGTGGTTAATTCTGTAGCCTTTATTGTTGGTTTTGTTGTGGTGGTTGATTCTGAGGTCTTTATTGTTGAGTCTGTTGTCATGGTTAATTCTGTAGTCTTTATTATTAGCTCTGTTGTGGTGGTTGATTCTCTAGTCTTTATTGTTGCCTCTGTTGTGGTGGTTGATTTTGAGGTCTTTATTGCTGGCTCTGTTGTCATGGTTGGTTCTGTAGTCTTTATTATTGGCTCTGTTGTGGTGGTTGATTCTGTAGTCTTTATTATTGGCTCTGTTCTGGTGGTCGATTCTGTAGTCTTTATTATTGGCTCTGTTGTAGTGGTTGATTCTGTAGTCTTTATTATTGGCTCTGTTGTGGTGGTTGATTCTGTAGTCTTTATTATTGGTTCTGTTGTGGTGGTTGATTCTGTAGTCTTTATTATTGGCTCTGTTGTAAGGGTTGATTCTGTAGTCTTTATTATTGACTCTGTTGTGGTGGTTGATTCTGTAGTCTTTATTATTGGCTCTGTTGTGGTGGTCGATTCTGTAGTCTTTATTATTGGCTCTGTTGTGGTGGTTGATTCAGTAGTCTTTATTATTGGCTCTGTTGTGGTGGTTGATTCTGTAGTCTTTATTGTTGGCTCTGTTGTGGTGGTCGTTTCTGTAGTCTTTATTATTGGCTCTGTTGTAGTGGTTGATTCTGTAGTCTTTATTGTTGGCTCTGTTGTGGTGGTTGATTCTGTAGTCTTTATTATTGGCTCTGTTGTAGTGGTTGATTCTGTAGTCTTTATTATTGACTCTGTTGTGGTCGTTGATTCTGTAGTCTTTATTGTTGGCTCTGTTGTGGTGGTTGATTCTGTAGTCTTTATTATTGGCTCTGTTCTGGTCGTTGATTCTGTAGTCTTTATTATTGGCTCTGTTGTAGTGGTTGATTCTGTAGTCTTTATTATTGGCTCTGTTGTGGTCGTTGATTCTGTAGTCTTTATTGTTGGCTCTGTTGTAGTGGTTGATTCTGTAGATTTTATTATTGACTCTGTTGTAGTGGTTGATTCTGTAGTCTTTATTATTGGCTCTGTTGTGGTCGTTGATTCTGTAGTCTTTATTGTTGGCTCTGTTGTGGTGGTTGATTCTGTAGTCTTTATTATTGGCTCTGTTCTGGTGGTCGATTCTGTAGTCTTTATTATTGGCTCTGTTGTAGTGGTTGATTCTGTAGTCTTTATTATTGGCTCTGTTGTGGTTGTTGATTCTGTAGTCTTTATTGTTGGCTCTGTTGTGGTAGTTGATTCTGTAGTCTTTATTATTGGCTCTGTTCTGGTCGTTGATTCTGTAGTCTTTATTATTGGCTCTGACGTGGTCGTTGATTCTGTAGTCTTTATTATTGGCTCTGTTCTGGTCGTTGATTCTGTTGTCTTTATTATTGACTCTGTTGTAGTGGTTGATTCTGTAGTCTTTATTATTGGCTCTGTTGTGGTCGTTGATTCTGGTATCTTTATTGTTGGCTCTCTTGTGGTGGTTGATTATGTAGTCTTTATTGTTGGCTTTGTTGTGGTAGTTGATTATGTAGTCTTTATTGGCTTTGTTGTGGTGGTTGATTCTGTAGTCTTTATTGTTGGCTCTGTTGTGGTGGTTAATTCTGTTGTTTTTATTACTGGCTTTGTTGAGGTAGTTGATTCTGTAGTCTTTATTGTTGGCTTTGTTGTGGTGGTTGATTATGTAGTCTTTATTGTTGGCTCTGTTGTGGGGGTTAATTATGTTGTTTTTATTATTAGCTCTGTTGTGGTGGTTGATTCTGTAGTCGTTATTGTCGACTCACCGGTGCTAGTTCTTGATTCCATAGGTTTAGTTGGGTGCGTTAGTAGTTGTAGTGGATGCAATAGTAGTTTTCAAATATGTCGTAGTTGCTGGTTCTTTTGTATTGTGTTCTGCTGTGGTAGTTGTTGACACTGGTGCATTGCTTATTTACTAGTATTTGTCGGCTATGTTGTTACAGTGGTTGGTTGTCCAAGCTTTACTTATTGCCCCTGTGGTGGTGGCAGTGGGCTCAGTAGACTGTAGATTTAGACTTTGTTGTGGTTGCCCTGGGTTTTGTAACAGTTTGTTTGTTTATTGGGGTTAGCGATACTTTCAACAACCAGGAGCGCATCGTGGCCGAGAGTTTTAGTTTGGAGGAAGCCGCAGTACACCGAGCAGCGGCGAGCAATTCTCAGACTCTTCACGTTACTAAATCTTCACAGACAAAGTTAGCAGCGGTTAATGGAAAGTACGCATTCTACCTGCCAGTACGGCTTAGTACAGTTAAAATTAGAAGTCCTGTCAGGGGGCGCGGTGGCGTCGCGGTAACCGGTTCTCGTCAGATCTCCGAAGTTAAGCAACGTCGAGCGCGGTTAGTAGTTGGATGGTTGACCATTTCAGCGACTGATTCGTGCTCCCGCGTTGTGTCCTTGGACAAGGCACTTAACCCCGATTGCCTACATTGGGGCACGATGACGTTGTGTACTAAGGCGTACTGCACGTCGATGGTGCGCATGTCTTCAACCAATCTAACCCTGCCTGTGCCGCGGTGCAGAGTTCAGAGTTACGATGTTGGAGAGCTGACAGCTGCTCGTCGTTGCTCGGTGGTTCTCTCCGGGTACTCCGGCTTCCTCCACCCGTAAAACTGTCACCGACATGATGTGACCCTGGCTGTTTATGTGTCGTTAAACCCTAATAATATAAAAAAGTCCTGTCACAATTAGCGCAGAAACTGCTCGTTAGATAATGCGCTCCTTACTGCAGAAAAATGAAGCAGCCCGAAATACAGGAGAACGTTTGAGCTGTGCAATGCAAAATACAATGCCCTATTAGCGATGTCGGTAGTGAAATCACCAACTGAATCAATCAAACAGAAAGAAAAGACTGCAGTATGTAGAGGGTGGATTATTACAAAATTGATGTGGGATAGATTTTTCAGTCAATAATTATTTACAATTACTGAGAACAAGACACAAGAAGCACTCGCAAACTTTCATCACATGGACCACCGGGTTACTTCATCATGTTGAAGATTATGCAGTGTTGCCCCCACGTGGCCAATCATAATTAAGTGTTTTCCTTGCAGTTATGAACAATTATAAATACTTTCGAGTGGAGATTATATGGTGCTGCGATTAAGTAGTAACACACTCTGTTCATTCTGTTTATGCTGTCGAATTTTAATATCTATTCACGTCATTACATTTTCATGTATCCCAGTAAAGGGTAGGAATGGTTTTAATGACCTCTATTTACTAGTATAGAATTGCTGAGCACACTGTTTTTCTACAGGAAATCGAGTTACACAAAAGAGCTTGATAGGGACAAAAACGCTATTACTTCAAAATAGTGCACAATACGGTGACAGGACTTCCAGTTTCAACTGTATACAGCACCAACGTTGCCCCCACGTGGCCAATCATAATTAAGTGTCCCAAGGACACAACGTTGTTATCGCTAGTCAGGAACGGTTCGATATTTTAGTTGAAAGGCGGGCAGGCAGCAGGCAGGCAGGCAGATATTTGATAAATAGATGCGCTGTAGCACAGAGTGAACAAAATCACTTTCTTGACAAAAACTGTTTACGGGACGTGCTTTTTATTGTTTAATTATCCCAATAATATTGAGTCGATTTGTTGTTGATTTTTTTCATTTTTAAATGTGCTTAAAGACCTCATTTAATATGGGAGAAAAAGAAGGATTACACATCCAGCAAAGCCCGCCATTGCAAGACATCGCGTGTAAATTCAAAAGAATTTAGGTGCGGTCCCACAAATCAGGAACAATGAGCATTGCGAGATGTGCAATCTCCACCCCCTTTTTTACCGGGGATCAATCCCAGCCTACCCCCCATTCAAAATAAATCATGTTCTCAAATTCAATTTAGCTCAATGGCTTAAATTTGAAACTGACTAGGATATCCCTTAAACTGTGATTTTTAGAATTGGCTATCAAGGGTCGCGCCTGGATGGGCTGCTTTAACTCGGAATTGAGGATTTTAATTTTCTCTTTAAACATGTGACCGATTTGGATCGCCTGGCGGTTATACTGAAAGACAAAGGGCAGAAATTGCTTTTTACCTTGGTGGCCTGCGCGCTCGTTCATACCAAGAGGTGTTGAAGTTTGAAGTTCTCGGATCCATTAATCTTCGCGAATCTTACCGAATTTAGTGTAATTTTCTCGGTTGGAATTATTCTAAAGTGTTGCCTGATGTTGTGGTCTGGAGTACTGAAGTGCTCAGAAACAGGTGTATCGTTCTTGTTGACAATGTCGGACACGTGATGGGTGGCTCTCGTTCTTAAAAGCCAACTGGTTCCTCCTACATTCTGGCATTTACACAAAGTACAAGTAATCAGGTAAATAATATTCTCCGCGTCATAGTCCATCTCGTCGCGCAGTTTGTATTGGCACTTGGTCTGGTGACCGAAAAATTAGTCAGACTCATTGAAGAAGTAACTTTGCTTACAGCGGGTTTTGCTGCAGGGAGTGGTCTTTCCACTGCCTACAACTGGCCCACTGTGCCTAATTTTAACGGGTTGATTGGGATGGTTCTAAGCGGGGTCAGTATTTTCTACTTGTCAGAGAGTTTCCGATTTAATATCACGCACAAATCTATTACTGTCCCATCTTTCCAGGAGAGCACTGAACAGCGTAGAGCAGGCAGAGTAGGTATATATTGCGGATTGACTATCACTTTGTACATGTACGTGTACACGATGCGTTTACCAACGTGGGATTCGGTGTTAAATCGCACGCTTGTTCACAAAAATGTTCAGTGATCTTGAATCTCCCATGTTTTTTTGTGACTCCTAGATCGCACTTTTAACGTTCAAATACTCGTGGTGAACGTTGAATGTCACGCGTTTTTTAAAAAAAGGTGAAATTGTACATTTTCACTTTTTTCTTTTACTTTAAAAATTTTTGTCAACGTTCCCATCGCAGATCAGACCATCGATCCATCGTTGGTGAACGCGAGCAAAAAATTCTAGGCTAGCATCAAAAACGGTTTGCGGATTCTGGATCAGTGATTCAGAATCCGCAATTGTTTTAAGGCGGTGGGTTTTTCCCATTTATGACGTCATTAGGGGAATTCCCACTATTGACCAATCAGATTGCTCGATTCTCATAAACTCGATCATACAGAGTTATCTCCCCTCGTCGTGGGGTGGGGGAATACCCGGATTTTTTTCCTCCAAAAAACTTGACGGACAACTGTCGAACGCTTCCATTTCTGACGTGAGCGGGGGGAATACCCCGAGGAAATAAATAAAAAAAGTGATCGATATATATAGGAGAGAAAAAAACATAAACATAAAAATAATGATACATTTAATTTTGAAAATAATAAAACAATTAAAAACGAAAGATGTTTTTACAGATGGATCCTAGACGCCGAGATCTAATTTTAGGCGAGTATGAACGTGCTAAGAAGGGGATTCAGTCGGCTGATAGAAGCAGACGTCTTGGTGAGATGGAACTCAAACGCGAAGCCACAAAAATATTTAAACCCGTGACGGAGGGTCAAGAGCGAAGCAGGAAGGAGATAGTCGAAGAATTGAGACCCATAAAGGAGAGTTCTTTGAGAATGGGTTCGTTGCCTCCTAGTTTTGGAAATCGGTATTCCGTTCAGTCTACACCGGATTACGTTCCCACGGGAATTCAAACAGATTTGAGCGAGAGCGACGATACAGCTTCGACTATCACCACTAGTAGCGTCGCATCGTCTGATGATGATGGCGGTAAGAGAGATCAGTCGTATGGATTTTATAAGGATTCGGAGGGAAGGATTTTTGTAGGAGACACAGAAGTAGATATTGGCGATGATGAATTGATCGTGGGTTCGAACAGATACGAATTGACTGATGGACTGCGCAGATTGCTCCTTTACGACAAGCCCGGCGATTACACGGAACAGGATTTCGACAATTACGGCGACATTCTGGTCCAGACCCACGCCATGAAGAGAAATAACGATGTCAGAGAGACGAGACCCAAAGCCAACAGAGGTTACAAGTGGACGAAAGTGGTGAAACCCATATGGGATATGAACAAGAGGTTCGTCGAATCGGTGACTGGCAAAGGGGTGAAAACCACTTTTCTTCCGAGCGATTCTGACGCTCTCTCTCAGAGATTGAGTTTGTTGATGGCGAGCAGACGGGCTGGTAACACAGGATTAGATAATCAGATAGTTGCTATATCTGACGAATTGTTAAGACAGAAGGTTTTGAATAAAAAAGACTATAAAAGGCTGATGAACGAATTGAAGGATTGATGTGTATATAATAAGTAGAGAGAAACAAACAAACAAACAAAAATAAAATAGTAAATTTTTACACTAGAATAATAAAAGTATTTAAAACAACAAAACGATTTACCAGTGAAAAAACAAAATATATTATAAAAATAAAATATGTTGGTGATAAAGAACAGGGGATACGTCAGAACTTACGTTCAAGGCGGTTCTGGCATCGTCGATTCTATAATGCGAGCGTTCACGAGCGATGCGGGTAGAAAAATCGCATCGACCGCGTTTGAGGTCGGTAAGAAGACGGCTTTGGATGCTGGTAAGAAAGCCGCTTCCGAAGCCAGTGGTAGGATAGCTTCTGTGGCTGGCAAGAGGGCAGCCGACGCGTTGATCGACAAGTTGATCAGTCCGCCGGCGAACCGAGCTGCGTTAGAGCGAACGCCGAAAAGTTGGAAAGATTTTAAGGATGCTGTGGTACCCATACAAGATTTAGCCAAAATGACGAGTGGATCCGGATTGAAGAGAACTCTCGACGGTGTGATATAAATAAATAATAACATTAAAAACTGAGTTTGAAAAACATAAAAAATTTGCGTTTGAAAAGAATCTAAAATAACAACAACAAAAAAATAAAACAAAGATGAACATTAGAGATATGTCTTGGAACGACGCCGTGACCAAGAGGTCGAATAACGAGTTCTTTCCCAAAAGCATAAGAGGTTTGATAGTGGGAAAATCGAATTGTGGAAAGACCAATCTGTTGATGAATCTGTTGTCCCGACCCGACTGGTTGGATTACGACAGATTGTTCGTGTTTGGCAAGAGCTTGTTTCAACTCGAATACAGATTGCTTAGAGAGTGCATGGATCGTAGATTGCCCAAGGACGTCATAGCCAGAATCTTTGACAGTAGGGAGGAATTCGACAAGAGTGGAACTCCACTCTCGACCATTTTGGACGGTGCGGCGACGGAGCTGATGAAGAGAAATGCAACTTCGAACGTCGAGTGTCGATTTTATGAGAACGCTAGCGACGTTCCGGATCCTAGAGAACTGAAATCGGAAGATAGGAATCTCATGATTTTCGACGATCTGCTTTTGGAGAGACAGAACCGATGCGAATCGTATTACGTTAGGGGTCGACACAGCAACGTGGACTGTTTCTACCTGTCGCAGAATTATTTTCGATTGCCCAGACAGACGATAATTTTCTATGTCTCTTTCGCCAAGATCTCAAGAATCTCAATCACATCTACGGCGATCAAGTCGCAAACGACATGAGCGCTGCGGAATTCAGGAGATTCTGCAAGAGGGTTTGGGATGGTGGACTTTACAATTTCGTCGTGATCGATTTGACAAGAGAATTTAATCGCGGAAAATATCGGTGCGGATTCGACAAGTTTTATGTTTCTGATGATAATAAGACAGAGCGTGAAAATAAAATTTAGAAAATAATAAATCTTCAAATAATTAGTTTTGAATAAAAAAAAATAAAATTAAATATAATGTTCGAACATGGAGAATTGTTAGAACGAATAGCCGAGAATACGGCTGCAAAACAATCCATTCAAATCGTGGTGAATGGCGATTCGACTCGATTCGCTACGAAATTCGAACCTTCCATCGAATTGAATAGAGAGAAAAGATACGAGATGGCGTTGGTGAATCTGGAGACTTATTATTCCTTTCCCAACGTCACCGAAAAGAATAACTCGTTCAAGTATTCCGACGGAACGGATTGGTTGGAGATTCGAATTCCCAAAGGGAGTTACGACATAGACGATTTGAACGATTACATTCAGACGCGAATGAAGACGGATGGAAAGGGAAGCAACAAGATCAGACTCGCTCCCAATCCTAATACCTTACAGACGATGTTGGATTTGGAAGATAATTTTCGAGTGGATTTCAACACGGACGATTCTATAGGCAAGATGTTGGGATTCGATTGAAAGATGTATCGAGGCCACGCAGCATCTGAAAATACGGTCGACATTCTCGCAGTCAATAGCATTCTGGTGAACGTGAACGTGATTGCTGGAAGCTACGTGAATGGTAGCGCTCAACCGACGATCTATTCCTTCTTTCCAAACGTGTCGCCGGGTTATAAGATCGTGGAGCGACCTCGAAATTTAGTTTATCTACCAGTGATTTTAGACACGTTGTATAGTCTCAAAACCACGTTGACGGATCAAAATGGTGAACTGTTAGATCTTTGCGGAGAGAGAGTGATGATACGATTTCACATAAGAGAAATATAAAAGCAAAAAAAAAAAAATATTGTGTATATATATAGATAACAAAAATAAAATAAACGCAATATTAATTTTACAAAATTATTTTAATATAATTATTAAACAAGAAACAATTGAAGTAAATAATTTAAAAAAAACAGAATTATGACAGAATACGTGATTAAAAACGTGAACATATCCGCAGGACAGAGGAGGAAACTTAAGAGAGCGTTAACAACTCGAGGCGAGGCGGTGAGATTCAAATTCACTCACGAAGATCTGACGAGAGGTGGTCAGGATTCGATCGCCTGGACCAGAAGTCAAATCAAAAGGATGGAGAAAGCGATTTGCGATGGAAGAGGGTTGACGGTGAGATTGAGTCCCGCTCATTTGAGATACAATTTGAGAATGAAAGGCGGTTTCCTACCGCTATTGGCAGGAATCGCCGCAAAAGCATTACCCTTCGCCACAAAGGCACTACCCTTTCTCAGAAAGAATCTCGGCCTGGGAGCTCTCACGGGACTCGCTAGTTCGGCAGTTGAGAAATTAATGGGTGGCAGCAGATTGTTCTTGAAGAAGGGAGGAGCCGTGTGTCGCGTCCACGTAGACGACAGCGGTAAAGGATTGTATCTAGAACCCGTTAGAGGTGGCAACTCTCTGAGAGGAAACGGTCTCATCTGAAGAGTGGACAGAACGTTGAGCGACTCGGCAAGGGTTTGTTGCTCGGTGAGAATTCGCCGTTTAAGAATATACCGATTTTGAATATGTTATTATAATATAAAATTATATAAAATATAAATCATAAAAAAGTATAAAATAATATATTTAAAATGGATAAAAAGGTGGAGAAACAATTAGATGATAATGACGAATATCGCGAGACAGAGTGCGAAGAAACAAAAAAAAAATGGAAAAATGGTTAGACGCTAATGATGGATATATGAGGAAAGAACTGATGAAAGAGACAGATAAAGTGCGGGATAGACGGTTGAGAATGAGATGCTTTCCACCGTCACAACTACCTTCTAAAGAGAATGGTAATGATGCGAGTGTTACCAAGAGATGCACAACATTCGTTCATAATTATGATTCGGATAAACAAAAATGTTGGTATAAACGTATCATATCACAAAAAAAAGAAAAAGAAGAATCGACGCTGAAAATTGAGAAAAAAGGAAACGTTATTATAATATATGGTAATAGTGAAGAAGAAGGAAAATAAAAAAAAAAGTAATGAGATCTAAAGATGATCTCATTACTTTTTTTTTCATTTTTCTTCGCTAAAAATCAATCTCTCCATTGTTTATATTTCCAAGTCTGTTATTAGCATGTTGACACTCGTGTCTTCTCCTTTTTCGAAAACGTGTTGAATGTTTATCTTTACTCTTTTGAGTTTTTTTACATCAGTCAACTCGCTCTCACCACCCAATTTCTCCACTAGTTCGAATGAGATGTTTGGAAATATGTAATTTTCATAGGGTAACGACAAATCGTCCTTGTCGAATTCTCTATCTTTGGCGATGACGATGTTCTGCAGATCGCTTTGGTAGTCGTAAAACAAATCGAGCACGGCTTCGTTCAATTTCAAAGGCATGCGATATTTGTCGTATTTGTGCTCTAAGCCCTTCATCTCGACCTCGTTCAGTTCGATGGGATCGTGTCGTTGTAATCTATAGATTTTATGACCGAATTTTTTATATGTTTCGACTCGTTTCAATTTCAATTCGCATCTTTTAGGTGTTGCTGTCTTCATGATCGATTATTTAGTTTTTTTGTTTTACGAATTCTTGCAAATAAAGTATATTTTAAATTTTGTATTTAAATAATAATTTGTTAAAAAAGTTTGTTTATTTTTTTTTGCTCTTTATATATATAAAAAAAAAGTTGTTTTTTTAATTTTTAATTTTCTTTAATGTAAAATTTTTGAGTAAAAGTTTTTTTTCTCTTTATATATATAAAAAAATAAATTTTAACATTTCAATCTCTCTATTGTTTATATTTCCAAGTCCATTATTAGCATGTTGACATTCGTCATTTTTCCACTTACGAAAATGGTTTGAATGTTTATCTTTACTCTTTTGAGTTTTTTTACATCGGTGAATGCGCTCTCACCACCCGATTTGTCCACGAGTAGGACAACAATAAATCACCCTTGTCGAATTCTCTGTCTTCGGCGACGATGATATTATTCAGCAGATCGCTTTGGTACTCGTAAAACAAATTGAACATGGCTTCATCCAATTTCAAACACATCTGATATTTGTTGTATTAACGCTCTAAGTCCTCCATCTCAACCTCGTTCAATTCGATGGGATCGTGTTGTTGTAATGTATAGATATTAAAACCGAATTTCTTATATGCTTCGTCTCGTTTCAATTTCAATTCGCATCTTTTAGGTGTTGTTGTCATGATCGATTATTTGGTTTTTATGAATTCTTGCAAATAATGTATATTTTAAATTTTGTATTAAAGAAAAAAATTGAATTTAAAATTTAACTTTTTTTTTTTTTTTTTTTATATATATAAAAAGAGTAAAAAAGCAAAAGTTTTTTAACAAATTATTTAATACAAAATTCAAAAAAAATATTCTTACAAATGAAGCAAACAGATAAAACAATGGTAAATTTAAATGAGAAAACCATACCTCAGTTAAACGAGATTTGTAAACTATTACAAATTTCACATTTCAGAAATCATAGAACTAAATCAAAAAAATTGATGTTATACAAGAATATTTGCGAAACGCTAGAAAGGCAAACGAAATGTCGATAGCAACGACATCAAAAGATGCATCAGTTGTGAAAAATGAGAAGATAGTAAAAGGAATCGAAATGCCAACATCGAAAAAAACCAAAAACGTTTCGATTGTGAAAAATAAGAAGATGACTAAACGAAAAGCCGTTGAAGAACATCAAGTTTCCAAAGAAAAGAAAAGAAAAACTAAAACGAAAACGAGTGATGCACTTCAGATTCTAGACAAACGAGATATATCGAGCGAAATTCAACGAGCAAACGACGAAGGGAAAGGAGAAGAATATGTAACATGACTTGTTGTGGAACTATTCCAATCGAAACCCATAGAATGGGAGAGTGCGATGAAAGGCGTTTTTAAAACTTTCGACGTGGTTCCCTCGTTCAAGAAAATTGATCCGAAATTGTTCATGGAACGGGTGAAGAAAAAAGTATTGGATTTGTTTCGGGAATACATGAACGTAGGACTAAAAATTAAGATGATACTCCATTGCGTGATGAATAAAATCGACGTGAAGTCCGGCGAGAGCATCGTGAAAAATGCATATTTCAGATCTAACATCGAACCCGTATTTCGAGGTTCAGATTTATCGGACGTTTTCGAAAAGATGAAAGACAAGATGTTGACATCTCTCACGAATTATCAACATGAAGGTAGTAAATGGACATTCGATGAGGTGTTGAAACTTGAAATTCACATAAATAAAAACGATCCGTTGAAAGGATCTTCCTCCTTGGAATTACCGTATTTCTTGACTAAGAAACACGCCGTGGTCAACGTGAGAAATAAAGATGATCAGTGTTTTAAATGGGCAGTCACCTCCGCTTTATACCCTGTCGAAATAAACTCTGATAGAGTTTCTCGTTACGTGGAAACTTCTAAAAATCTCGATTGGACCGGAGTGAGTTTTCCAACAGAGTTAAAACATATCGAACATTTCGAGGCTCAAAATCCCACCGTAGCGGTGAACGTCTTGGGATACGATGAGGAAAAACGAATGATCTATCCTCTTAGACAGACTTCGTATCTCAGAAGAGAAAAGACGATTATTTTATTATTGATTTCGAATAGTGACAATCGTCATTATTGTTGGGTTAAACATCCGACCCGATTACTGTCGAAACAAAATAATAAACATAAAGGAAAGATATCTTTATGTTTCAATTGCATGAACGTGTTTCACAGAGAAGACTCGTTGGCGAAACATCAGGAATATTGCAACGAAAATCAAGGTGTCGCCGTCAAAATACCCAAACCCAACACCATCGTGAAGTTTGAAAATCACAATAGAAGGTTAAAAGTACCATTCGTCGTGTACACCGATTTCGAATGTTTCACCGCGGAAATCAGTTCCTGTCAACCCAATGCTCTTCAAACTTATGTCGAAAGATATCAAAAACACATACCTTCGGGCTATTGCATTTATGTGAAATGTGCTTTCGACTTGCAACACGACATGGATCCCTTCACCTACATGAAACAGTATGAAGACGATGACGTTTCTCAAAGGTTCGTGGAAGAGTTAGAATCGAAAATTCAAATGTTATACGACAAATTCAAAACTCCAGCGAAAATGATCATCACGTGAGAGCAGCAGGATGAAAATAACAGAGCTACCGAATGTCACATATGCAGACAATCGTTCGATGAGAATTCGAAGGAAAATAGGAAGGTTAGAGACCACGATCATTACACGGGTCTGTATCGCGGTCCGGCTCACAGCAAGTGTAATTTAAAATATCGAGATGCCGCTTTCTATCCGGTGATGTTTCACAATCTCTCGGGTTATGACAGTCATCTGTTCGTGAAAAATCTCGGCACCTCACACGAAGAATTAAATTGCATTGTGAACAGCGAAGAAAGATACATTTCCTTCACGAAATGGAAGCTCATGGAGAAGAAAAGAGTAATCGACGGAGAGACGTTGGAAGAAAAAAGGAAATCCATTCGTAGATGCATACATTTCATCGACAATTTTAAATTCATGTCGACCGCTCTGGAAAAATTAGTCGATAACATGAGCAAGGATAAATTTAAAATCACAAGCGAACATTTCGAAGAACGAGTAGATGTCATGTTGAGGAAAGGAGTCTATCCTTATGATTACATGAACGATCTAAAGAGATTCGAAGACACCGCACTACCTTCGAAAGAAGATTTTTATTTGAAATTATACGAATCCGACATTTCCGATGAGAATTGCGAACATGCTAAAAACGTGTGGAAATCATTCGATATGAAAACCATGAGAGATTATCACGATCTCTATCTGAAGACCGACGTTCTGCTCTTGGCAGATTTGTTCGAAAATTTTTGAGACATCTGTCGTCGAAATTACGATCTGGATCCCGCTTGGTATTTCACCGCACCCGGTCTGGCGTGGGACGCTCTGTTGAAGACCACCAAAGTCCAATTGGAATTATTATCCAACGTGGATATGTTGCTCATGTTCGAAAGGTCTGCGAGAGGTGGTGTCTCGATGATCTCTCACAGATATTCTGAAGCTAACAATCCCTACATGAAAGAAGGTTTCGATTCGAAACGGTCAACTAAATACATACAGTATTGGGACGCTAATAATCTGTACGGTTGGGCTATGAGTCATCCTTTACCAATTAGAAATTTCAAATGGGTGAAGGAACCGGAAGATATGCAAAAATGGAGAGACTATCCTTGCATTTTAGAAGTCGATTTGAACTATCCAGAAGAATTACACGATCCACACAACGATTATCTGCTGGCTCCCGAACGAATGGAACCGAACGAAGGAGATGAGGAAAAACTCATTCCGAATTTATTTAACAAATGTAACTACGTCGTCTAGAGCGAGAATTTGAAACAATACGACAATACATCGATTACGGGATGAAATTAGTCGACATACATCACATCATTCGATTCGATGAAGAGCCTTGGATGAAAAAATACATCGATCTCAACACGAATCTCAGAATTCGAGCCGAGAACGATTTTGAAAAAGATTTCTTCAAACTCATGAACAACTGCGTGTACGATAAATCGATGGAAAACATCAGGAAGAGAACCGACATTCGACTCGTCACGTCTGAGAAAAGAGCTAAAACATTAGTGGCGAAACCCAATTACAAACATCGAACCATATTCGACGAAAATCTAGTGGCCGTTCACATGCAAAAGACGCACCTGAAGTTCGACAAACTGTATTTTCTCAGACCGATCATCTTAGATATCAGCAAGCGATTGATGTACGAGTTTCACTACGATTACGTCAAACGAAAATTTGGTGATAAAGCCAAACTACTGTTCACTGACACGGACAGTTTAGTTTACGAGATAGAGACGAAAGATGCCTACCGAGATATATCTCAAGACGTGGTCGAGTGGTTCGACACGAGCAATTATCCCGTTGATCACCCGTCCAACATTCAATCGAACGACAACAAGAAGGTGTTGGGTAAATTTAAGGATGAGAGAGGTGGTAAACAAATCGTCGAATTCGTAGGCTTGAGACCCAAACTGTATGCTTATCGTCTAGAAGATGATGAAGAGATCAAGAAGTGCAAAGGAGTTAAAGCGTGTGTGGTGAAGAAAAACATCTCTTTCCAAGAGTATAAAGATTGTCTGTTAGGAAGTGGTCCGGTGTATAAGACTATGAAATCGATTCGAAGCGAAAATCACGACTTGTATACCGAAATAGTCAACAAGATTTCGCTGACGGCCGACGGCGATAAGAGATTCGTGTTAGACGATAAAATAAGCACTTTAGCACTCGGACATTGGACTGTGGATCTAATTAGAGATGATATGAATGTGGATGATTGGATTCCAGATACGATTGTAGATGATAAGATTCCAGATATGATTATGGATGATAGGATTCCATAAAATCAAGAAGAATTAGATGGACACAATATTATAGAAATCGATAGTGACATCGAGAAGGTTAGTTTAAAAAGAAAAAGAAAAAACAAAAAAAAAACCCTAACGAACTCCAATTCTTAAATTCCGAAAACGTTCGAGCTAAGAGAGACAAACTACGTTTGATATATCTTTTTGCATCATCTTTCTTTGCAGATAGCGAAAAAGACGTATTTGAATATAATATATATTTGCAGTTGTTCTTCCTGTTCAAAAAATTGTCAAAAGATCAAGAGAAATACATTTACGACATGGTGTCTAAAAAATTTCATTCGTTAAATCACCACAAAACGATCGAATCTGTTCTACTAAAAGATGGTAATATCAGAATTCCAGAAAATCAAGAGCAATTAGACGGATTCAAGATTATGGAAATCGACAGAGACATCGAGAGTGTTAGTTTAAAAAGAAAAAGAACAAAATAAAAAAAAAAATAACATCATTTTAGTGAATTATAATAAAATAAATAATTAAAAAAAAATATACGCATTTATGAATAAGAAAATAAAGATATCCGTAGAAGGTGTCGTCTTACCTAATGAACACCTGTCCAACATCGATCTGTTGAATGCGGCAAAAGATTTGAAAATCAAAGATTTTCTAGGCGTGTTTTCCAGAGATGCCTTGCCGAAGAGAAGACCTCGACAATTGGAATGCAGAATTTTAAATCTAGACGATTCATCTGGTGAAGGCACTCACTGGGTGGCATGGATCAAGAACGTGAAAAAGAAAAATTATTATTTCGACAGCTACGGAATCTCGCCGCCAAAAGAAATAAAGAACTATTTCAACAAATCGATGGTTCGTTACAACACGGAACAAGTGCAATCACCAGATCAAGTGTTTTGCGGTCACCTGTGTCTCTACATTCTGAAAATGGTCTGAAGGAGATCGATTTCAAGACATTCTCAATGATTTACATTAGAGAGAGATTTTTTTTTATAGTATATATAAAGATAAAAAATTATTTTAAAAAAATTTTAATCGAATAAAACGAAAAATAAAATAACATAGTTCATTTTTAATAAACTGCGTTTTGAATATATTTTTCTAAAAACAAAAAATCCTCACAACAACATGCCAGTCGATAAATTTGGTAGAAGTGACGACGAAAAAGTCAACCCAAGAAAGAAGAGGAAGACGTTCGAATTCGACGATGGTTACGATGTTGCCAACTTGGATGAACATTACGTTCGGAGATACGAACCTCGAGAAGAACCTTTGAACAATGAACGATGAGAAGCTCTACAATCTTCCCGAGCTGATAGATCTCGCAGATGCTGCGACTAAAAAATACGTCGACAGGGGGAACGCCGATTTCGAACGAATCCTGCTGGATAATTACGTGGATAAAACCATGACCGACGATCTCGATCTGAAATCCAAACATTTGGTGAACGTCGTGAATCCCATAGATCCCACCAATGCCACGACCAAGAAATATGCGGACGACTCTCACGTGAGATTCAGCGAACACCTGAGAAATAGATACGTTACGAAAACGATGCACTCGGAATTGAACACCAATTATAACAAGATAACGAACGTGGCCACTCCCACGAATCCCAAGGACATGGCGACCAAACACTACGTAGATCTGGAACAGAGAAAGTCTGATGGACGAGAAATGAAATCAGATCTGAATGTGGGATTCAACAAGATATTGAATCTGTCGGAGATCAACAACATGGATGCAGGCTCAACCGCGGTCAACAAGGGCTACGTAGATTCTGCCATGATACAATCGCAAGAATACCTAGAATCGCAAGTGGATGATCTCTACCTGAACAAACAATCTGGCGGAACCATGGAGAGTGGCATCAACATGAATGGTCACAATTTATTCGGTCTCGATCACGATCCCGAATTCGATTCCAGCACGGTCAGCAGAAAGTATGTGGACGACAACTCGGTCTGGAGAAAGGGTGACATCATGGAAGGTAAACTAGACATGGGTGGACACGTGCTCACGAATCTACCGGATCCCGTGAACATGACGGATGCCTGCACCCTGATTTCGGTGGGGGGAAAGTCAAATATGCTAGACAATTGATCACTGTGTGGGCTGAAGAGGCCGGCGCCTTACATGAGGGAAAAGCTGAGTGGTCTTTCGGAAATGGAGGTAGCGGATCGAAACATGGTCAGGTGGGATATCCCATGCCGTTGGGAGGTGAAA
The DNA here is from genome assembly GCA_031216915.1 of Pictodentalium vernedei. Classification (NCBI taxonomy): domain Eukaryota; kingdom Metazoa; phylum Mollusca; class Scaphopoda; order Dentaliida; family Dentaliidae; genus Pictodentalium; species Pictodentalium vernedei. Next base: position 457,489,763 of record CM062293.1, on the reverse strand, counting down.
TCCTTCGATTGAGTCTGGCTTCCTCGGATTTGAATAACAGAGCGGTCGTCAATCTCATGGTGAATGGTGTAGAGAGCAATAAGAGATACAGCGTCGAAAAGACTGAGAATCAACACGCGAATGTTAGCACGTTCGGCACGCCTCTCAAAGTGAACGCCGGAGACAGGATTAATTTCATTATGAAAACCAATAATCCCGAAGCCGCCACTTCCGTGGTGAGTCTACTGATCGAACTAGTTCCTTTGAACAAACAGTGAATGCGTGAAAATAATGAATTAAAAAAAATAATGTGTGATTATTAAAAACAAAAAAAACAAAAAAAATAGTAATGAGATCATCTTTAGATCTCATTTTTTTTTTCCTTCTTCTTCACTATCACCATATATTATAATAACGTTTCCTTTTTTCTCAATTTTCAGCGTCGATTCTTCTTTTTCTTCTTTCTTTTTTTTTGTGATATGATACGTTTATAACAACACTTTTGTTTATCTGAATCATAATTATGAACGAATGTTGTGCATCTCTTGGTAACACTCACATCATTACCATTCTCTTCAGAAGGTAGTGGTGATGGTGGAAAGCGTCTCATTCTTTTCATTTCCAACCGTCTATCCCGCTGTTTATCTAACCATTTTTCCACATCTTTTTTTTTGTTTTTTGGCTTGCAACACAGGATGGAACATCTGACGGAAACGGAGAGACGATCGCACAGGATCGAACAATCTAAGATCTGTTCGAGTTTTAATATCTTCATCACAAAATATCCTTTTTGTTTCTCTCGAGTGAATAGCACGCGATCTTTTAAATAATTCAGAACGTAATCGTAAAAATCTTCTTTTTTTTTCAAACGCGAAAATGGAATGTGTATTTCATTTTCTACATGACTACTTACGAATTGTAACATTTTGTAAGTCGGGAATGTTGAAAAAAGACGATTTTTTCTCGGATGAAACTTTTTTTTTTTGTTAAAAAAATATCATTAAAAACGAATTAATTTTTTTTTACGATTTTTTTTTTGTTTTTTTGTTTTTAATAATTACTCATTACTTTTTATTTTTTTTTGTTTTTTTATTTTTTTTTCACACTCGTCTCTCATCAAATAATCGACATCTTATTTCCGTCTGATTCGAATTGTAATTCTCTGTCCGACAGGACCAGGGCGAAGGCTTCGGTTTTTCTCGGCACGTTCCTATCGAATTTCATCTTGATCTGAATGTCTAAGACGCTACTCTTGAGTCGTTCACTCTGTTTACTGACGTCGAATACGAACATGGGATATGTTAGGGTTGCTTATCAATTCGTCTAGACCATGATACTTCTTTCTAAAATCAGCGGCATCGCTGTACAGTTTGCAGAAATCGTTCTTGTCGAACGAAGTGTTGTAATCAATTGCTGGATATCTCGTGGCGTTCAGAAACACTTGCATGTTTCTCAAATGGCAGTGATCGAACAGTGATGCATTCTTTTCCTGAGACCCGTCCCTATCGGTCTGAAATGCAACCACGATGAAACGCGGTCTGTCGGAAGCGGATTGGACCGTCAATCTCCAATCGAAGTGATTCATGGAGAGAGGAATGCTAGCCATGTCGCACTGTCTCATTCTAAATCCCACTGGTAATTTACTCTTGGATTCTATGATCTTGTAGAGACGCGCTTTTTCCACGATCGAAGGCTCCACGTGCGGAACGAACCACGATATCTTGTGTAGAGTTATCTTACCCGCATTGGTCGCAGTGAGTCTCACTATTGCATCGTCGTTTCCTTTTTGAATCAACGCCAGATTGTGTTTGAATCCGTACATGATCTTGTTGTAATCGTCTGCAAATCCGAAGATGTGTTTCAAAGGTATCCTGAATGAAAACGTTCCTTTAGGTCTGGACGTCTTGACGACGTAGTCGAATATCGTGGCGGCGCCGGCACTAGCAGGGCCGACGGTGTCTTTCACCCACAACTGATTAAGTCCTCTGGATTTTGAAAAATCATCAGGATACGTCAAGAGTCCGAACATCGTGGTGGCCTGACCGGGATGAAACACAGATTCTATCTCTTGTCCGGATAGCATGTATTTTATGTTACTGAATAGATGCATGATGCCATTATTAGCTAGAGTAACCGTGTCGTCGTCGGCGTAGTCGCTCCCATCTTCCTTGGTGAGACATCCCTGCACCACTATGTAACTCTCGCTAGGATGTACAAATAGATCTTGAGTTTCAACGTTGATTCTTATCTCTCCCGCATTGTTCAAACTTGTTCCGGTTACCGGTTCATATTCGTGAACCTCATATTCTTGAATACTTTCATCTTTCACTATGCTTTGTGCTATATCTAGTATATTTGTCATTTTAAAGGATTTTTAGTTTTTTGTTTATTAATTAACTTGCTTTTTTTTTTATCTAAAAATAGTTTTTAATTATTTTTTATTATTTTTTCTCTCTTATATATATGTGTGTAAACAAGAAAATGTTAAAGAGAGTAAATAAAAAAATTTTTGTCTTCTTCATCAAAACTTCGTCTTCTGTAATTGTTGTTCGTAAAACTTTCCGATGATCTCTTCTCCATCCAAAGCTTCGATTTCGTAAGTCACCGGATCGGTGTGAAATATTTTGATTATCACAAAGATTTCTGAGGTCCATCGAGGAGTATAACCCTTTTCAAAGTGCTTCTTATAAGCGTAGATTCTCACTCGATCACCGACCGCAAATTTCGACGTTCTAGACTTCTTCCTGATCTTAGATCTCTCAGGATATAGATTCACGTAGACCCGTTTTTCGTTTCGAGGATCACTAGCTTCCGCGGGAGTCATCTTGATCGATCTGTGTTGCGTGTTGTTGTAATCTTTGACTAGACCATTCAGAGCATATATGTATTTCTTGGTCGAATTCGCCGTGAAGTATCTGTGCATCTTTTCCTTCATCGTTCGATTCCAACATTCCACCACGCTGGCACATTGACAAACGTGCTTGTTGTAGAATTCCTTTCCCTTATCCACCCACAATTTACTCGGTTTTCGAGAAGACGAGTCGAACACGCTCTTCAGAGCCTCGGCGATGCAAAGTCCTGATTAATTCTTCAAAGCTCTGATCCAACCGTATTTGGAAAACACGTCGATGACCATCAATAGATATTTGACGCCCTCGTTCCACCTCGAAAACGATCTCATGTCGACCAAGTCGGCAGACCAAATATCATCCAGACCCTTCACGAACACCCTTCTCTTTCGAAATTTACGCACTATGGGTCTGTGTAACTCCTCAGCCAATTCGCTCGTCAATAATCGTTTCTTCTTCTTTTCAGATGCGCTTTTTTTTTTTGAACGCCCCATCCGAATCGACGTTTCGCACCGATCAGATTGCCGACCAGCGAACGTTCCATCTTCTCTCTCCTGGTCGAATTCGATATGCCTCTCAATTTCCCCAACATGTTTTTATCGCAGACGTCGTTGCGAGTCTTGGTGTAGGGATGTCCGACCCTATTCACAGGTTTGCTCCAAGATTTGGGTGTCAGATCGGCGTTGAGTCTCTTGTTCAATTTCGTTCCGGGTCCCGTGAAACTGTGACCGGGCAGATGCATTTCGAAAGGTAGATTATTGATCATTTTATTCACGATGCCTTTACCTTTGCTCGCGTCCTTTTTTTTGACGAATCGTGTCTTGACAGAACCACACACATCGCAAATTCCGCGAAGCATCTGTCTGTCGTTTTTAGTTCGCACTTCTCTAGAATTACTCGTCTCGGTAACTCTCTTACACTTTACGCAATACATTTTCAAGAGTTATTTAAATTAATTTTGTTTTTTTTATTTTATATATAAATTTAATTTTTTTTTAAAAATTCTGTTCTTATTATATATATTTTTTTTTTCAATCGCTGCTCTTGAGTTCTATCATCTTACTGAATTCCTCCCTGGCCTCTTTCCTCCCCTTTTCCACGAGAGAATCCTTCATCTCTTCCTTGATGATCTGATGAGTCTTGATTCTCACGGCTTCTTTCATGGCATCGTATTTCGTTTTCTCGCTCAATATCGCGAAGTATTCTCCGTCCGATATCCTACCGTCTTTCAACGCCATAGAGATCATTTCGGATATCGTGTCGATCTTGGAGTCGGCCAAGACGTGAATCTTGTCGTGTTTCCTCACCTTCAGATATAATTTCCTACTCAAAAAGTTTCCGAGCGTGCTAAACAATCCGCCGGCGAGAGCCACTCCTTCTACGGTCAACACGATCGGAATGGCGACCGTGGTCGACAACAATCCGATGCTGGCCGCGTGTAAACCCATGGAAATCGTGATGAGTGTCGTGTCGATCGCGTTGACGAATGTCACGAAACGCGAATACTTCTTCTTGAGGAACGACGAGAATCTCTCTCTCGAGTTAGATACTCTTGGATTCTATTGATTTGATCGATGCGATACCTCTCTCCTCTTTCTCTTTCTTCTAGCGACGGTGCCGTCGGCAAAACGTCGATCGGCTTCTCGTCCTCGTCGTCCACTAACGTCGGATACAATTTATTTCTGGTTCTCATTTTTGTATTTTTTTTCTTTCTAATATTAGATAAAAATTTTATGTGTATATTTATTTTTTATTTTCTATTCTCCCTTATTTTATATCAACGAAAAAAACTTATACGTATGCTTCATTCAGCAATAATTTCTTGATGCATCCCTTGTCTTCTAAAGTCAAACTTTTACGCGCCAATTTCAGTTCTTCCAAATCTGTGGACTTGTCTTGATTCTTACAGAAGACTAATCTCTTCCAAAACGTGATCACATCATTGAATCTAACGCGTTCGAACGCCGGTTCGAAATACATGACGACCATATCTTCCCTTTCCATCGTCAGACACGAATGATTCTCGTGATCGAAGTCTAGATGATCCTGACATCCGACGCATCGTTCTAACAAGATGGGACGTAGTTCTTCATTCACGCAGATTGCGTATGTTCTCATCAGCATGTTTAAAAGAAACCTTGCTCTAATAGTCTGAGAATCACTCATGATTTACGTATTTTTTATTATCTATTCGATTTGATATATTTATTTTTCTAAATAACTATTATTTATATATTTTTTTTTCTCTCCTATATATATCGATCACTTTTTTAATTTATTTCCTCGGGGTATTCCCCCCGCTCACGTCAGAAATGGAAGCGTTCGACAGTTGTCCGACAAGTTTTTTGGAGGAAAAAAAATCCGGGTATTCCCCCACCCCACGACGAGGGGAGATAACTCTGTATGATCGAATTTATAAGAATCGAGCAATCTGATTGGTCAATAGTGGGAATTCCCCTAATGACGTCATAAATGGGAAAACCCACCGCCTCAAAACAATTGCGGATTCTGGATCACTGATCCAGAATCCGCAAACCGTTTTTGATGCTAGCCTAGAATTTTTTGCTCGCATTCACCAACGATGGATCGATGGTCTGATCTGCGATGGGAACGTTGACAAATATTTTTAAAGTAAAAGAAAAAAGTGAAAATGTACAATTTCACCTTTTTTTAAAAACGCGTGATATTCAACGTTCACCACGAGTATTTGAACGTTAAAAGTGCGATCTAGGAGTCACAAAAAAACATGGGAGATTCAAGATCACTGAACATTTTTGTGAACAAGCGTGCGATTTAACACCGAATCCCACGTTGGTAAACGCATCGTGTACACGTACAAAGTGATAGTCAATCCGCAATATATACCTACTAGGCAGAGTTAAAATTATTTTTACTGCTCGAATTTCTATGGCAAGAGACAATCTGCGACTTTATAATACCTCTGAAGGTATGTTTTGAGTGGAACGAATTTTTGTGAAGTAGATGTTGGGAGTCCGTCGGATGAAAAATTGTCCTGTAATCCAAACAACCTATGGATTGGAATTTTTCACCTTTGTAAATAGTAACGTCCAAAAAATCAGCTGATAGCTCCGAAATGGTAGCTTTCAGCTTGATATTTTGGTCGCGACTATTTAAAAAATACACAAAATCTTGACAATCACTCCTTGAGTGCTTCTCCCATACCACGAGCATATCGCCCAGATATCTGAGAAAAGTTGACGGGGTTTTTGTGCAGGGCTCAAAATAAGCGGTGTCGCGTCGCTTTTTGCTATGCAAAACTTGCAAAAAGCTACACAATGTTAAATTATGTATAGCATTTTGCGGTACAAGATAATCAACTGCAGCCTATTAGGCTGCAGTTGATTATCTTATATCGCAAAATGTAAATGAAAATTTGCAAACAAATTTGAAAACTAATTCACTGATGCTTTACTTCTGATTGTGGAACATTCCAGGCATAATATTGTGGAACATTCCAGGCATAATTCAGATTAACTCTCCATCAAGCATCATTAGCAACTTCATATATACGATGAGTTCTGTTGGTTTAAATACTTCCTGTTTTTACAACATTTTGCATAAAATGTCCATTAAAAATAACTACAAGCCCATCAAATTGAAAATCCCAACTTCCATTTTGAAAACTCTATTAAACAAGCAAGACGCCATTTATAACAGAATACAAGTCCATGCAACCCGTAAAGGCAGTTCAGTTAAAAAAAACATAGTAAATGTTTCATGTGTTGCAGATCATTTGGAAACGCCCAGAAATGGATGAAACTATTCTATCTACTTAGAAGAATTCAATATAAAACAGCATAACATAACTCTGGTATACAAAAATAGCTATGTAATTTTTACAAAATGCTATTCATTTTTTGGAAATGCGTAGCATTTTGCTATGCAAAGAAAAAAAGTTATTTTGAGCACTGTTTTTGTGTGTGCAGGTTCCAAAACTGTCTCTTCCTACTCTGACATAAAAATGGAGGCAAACGACGGACTGTATGGTTTCCCCATGGGGATACCTTTGATTTGATGATAATATTGACCGTCAAACAAAAAATCATTACCGTTCAGACTGATTCACAACAGTTCGAGTATTTGTTTATCCGACCGGTTTGGGTTTGCGAATTTCTCAAAGGCCTTTTTGAATGATTGAAGGCCCGACTTAATGTCTATATTTGTGTACATGGCATCGACGTCTAGCGAAGCCAAAAATGCATATTTTGAAATTTTGAGATCTGAAATCTTAGCCAAAAAGTCCTGGGTGTTTTTTAGATAGCCTGCACAGCGGTTAGCTACAGGTTTCAAAAAATGATCTATATACTGTGCAATGCGGTACGATTCCGACCCACAGTCTGAAATAATCGGCCTGCCTTTGGGCATGCGCGCACCAGTCCAGGTGTCTCTCGGTTTGTGCGTCTTTGGAAAAATATAAAAAAGTTCTAGGTTTTACCTTAAATCGTGAAGCTGCCAAATATTCGAGTTGTTTTTGAGAGATGTAATCTTTCTCCAAGATGTCTCTTAACACTTTACCAAATTTTGAAATATAGGATTTGACGGAGTTCTCCTGCCTGTCATTACCAATTCTTGTTAGTTCAGTATTATTCTTTACTTTTAAATTTGGAAATTTATTTTCATTATTTTGTGGGTGAAGAAGAATACCTTTGCTTTTTCAGGCATTTATGACAAGTTTGTTGCATCGGCACCAGTCGCACACAGTCGATAATTCGTTATTGATTGTTTGTTCCAAGATGTGTTCGTCGTGACCTGACGTATAAACCGTGGTATCGTCAGCAAAAGAAAGCAAGGCTACAGATTGTTGACCCAGTAATAGCTGTTGGCCCTGTTATAGTGGATTATGTAGTAGCTGTTATTGTTGACAATGTCGTGATAGAAGTTGGATCTGTAGTAGGTGTTGGTTCGGTTGTGGTAATTGTTAAAAACACGTTTTGTTACAATAAGGGGCCGTATGCTATGTCTTTTAACAAGTTTAGTAGCTCGTGGCCATGATATACACAGAACGACATGCACGCGCATGTCGTTCTGTTTATTACACGCCTTCACGTCTATAAAAAAACAATTATTAGAAAGACACTCAGCAATTCATTTGACAACTATCAACAAAAAGAACACACTTTATGGCCAACCAAATTTGCGATGGGAACCCCTGTTACATTTCGTCCCCTGAGTTACAATGTGTTCTCTGTGCCTACCGGCACAGAGAACATATTGGAACTCGGGGACGATTTGTCGACAACGACAATCCCGACCAACGAGAATGATCACGGACGCTATAAATAGAACATTGATGTACAAAAGCAAATATCGCCGAAAATGGTATTGCAGTTCATCTGTGTCGGAATTTTCCGCGAGTCATCGGCTAATCTCTTCAGATTGTACAACTGTGACAGCGGTTTCCACATATTCGATAAATTCTCGCATTGGAAGTTAATATACTAAATCGAATTTTATTATCCATCCATTCAACTTTAAACCCTTGTATTTAACGGAATAGCCGCTATGACATAAATGATTCTGTATTCAATGGGTGATGTACAAACCGGAACTTTTTTCCCAGCACCGTTCATACTTGTTCCTTTCTCATCAAGTCATTAGTTTCGCTTCGAAAAGTTTCCAAATTTCGTTATACAGTTATCGTCGACAGTCTGTCGCATGGTGTGAAAATGAAAACGTCCAAAGCAAAATAAAGTCGGTTTACAAAAAATTAGTTAACTAAAAATGAGATAATATTTTAAAAATAAACCCCAATCATTTCCAACCAGAACATTAACCCTGTCACGTGGCCGTCTCGTTTTGTGGATCCGTTATATCTAAATTGGTCAACTCTATTTCGGTAAATCTTCGTACATCTTGCTTCGAACTTCTTTTAAAAATGTTTCTCCCAGCTGTTTTGCAAATCTGCACAAATTTGTACTTATATTTTTACTAACAGTAATAGCCACCAAATGGTTAGGCGTGAATGGGCACCAGTCGAAGAGAAACAGCGATACGAATTTCAACAAACACTGGTTCCGAAAAGACTGTTTTAATTTTTTATCGATCCATTTGATCAGTACAGCTTCAAACAAACCAAACGGACTCATCACCTTTGGGTTTAATTATCGGAATTAATATTTGTTTATTTAAATGAATTGTAATGTATGGGATGTGTAATAAACACAGAACGCGGTGTGTGTTTGAATCGGTGGGTGTTTTACATAACTCGTTCGATTGGCGTCGTCATATTTCTCTCGAGCCTACGGCTCTCGCGAAATATGACTACGCTATTCCAACTCGTTATGTAAAACACCCACCGATCCAAACACACATCGCGTTCTGTCTATGTACGCTATCACATTAATGATAAATAAAACATGAGGATACTTTTTGCATTACGGAAATTAAGGTTTTGTTGTATGGTCAACCTATTTTTTTTTTAAATCGTGGCATATTGTCCCTTGAAGTGATGTTGCCCTTTGAACTGGTTCGCTGTCCTTATTGGCAAGTATAGTCTGTCTTCGGCAGTCTCAGTTTGATAGTAGTTCCAAGGGTGGTTTCTTTATGGTCTTCAGGCAAGCATAGACTGCCTCTGTGGTAATTTGCGAAAAGCCGATTGCGGCCCGCACTGGTAAGCCTGTCTCCGGCTCGATCAGGCCAGTCCGACATGCAAGGCATCAAGCAAATGAGAGAGTGTTGGTAAATGGGGCATATAGGTTGTGAAAGGTTTGACCCCCCGCCCCTCCCGCCAAATCGTCGATGCCCCCAGATGATTAGGAGCCATCGTCGGTATATGTCGAGCGTCAGCGGGAAATTTGGGTTCTACCCAGACAGGCAAACTAACTGGTGAAGCCTGGTCAGACTGGAGAGAATAAGCTATAGCGGTAACACCCACCAGGATGTGCCTCCGATATTATAGTCCATAATGGTTACAAAAAGTGTTGGAGAAAACTTTGTAGTCTTTTTAAAGGTCATGGGTCATCCTCCAATCCTACAGGGTGGCTGAGATGCCGAAATTGATGCTTACCCCAGCCATCAAAAGAGCTAAAATAGTCACTGTATTTCTGGATTAGGTATACCTCTGTATATTTGTGTTGTTTTAGTAACTTGTTAAGTCGGTTGGGGTGGGGACAGAGTCAAGCTGCAAGTGAGGATGAAATATAGGCGATGGTCTGTTTAAGTCCTAGACTGGTTCCAGGTCATACCAGCGTGGAATATCTGATAAAATTAGCCCAGTGGATTGACAGCTTACGGTTATTGACGGTATTGTGGGTAATAATTCCCCAACCCATTGCCTAACATTGCAGCCATATCCGGTCAGTCTTTCCCAAACTCGCTTTTCAAATTATTATATTTTTATTCAAATTTTTCTCCAAATCATAGTTTATGATACCTTTTTAGAGCGAGCGCGTTCCCAGGAGGTGTCACACGTTTTATGTTTTCGGCAAAAGATGGACAGATTTAATTAGGGCTATTTTTCAAGTAGTGGTAAAGAACTAACTGTTTTCCTATATTATTTTAGGAGATATTCAAGAGATATTGCCATGCTTTTATAACGGTGTCAAATTCAGATGTTTTTGGTTTCCATTGATGACAGACAAAGTGGAAAATCTTCAGCCAAGATGTGAATACTTCAACTCCGATCTTGCAGTGATTGATAGCCAACAGCTGTCAGACCATATAAAGAATAACTTGTGAGTTTACGTCACTGATATCTGTTAGGTTCAAGAGAAATTGCTGGAATCCCCATTGGACACATGTAGAAAAGTGTCTTTCCCGCTGCCAGAGATTAGGAGAGAGAGAGAGAGAGAGAGAGAGAGAGAGAGAGAGAGAGAGAGAGAGAGAGAGGAGAGAGAGAGGGGGGGGGGGGGTGCAAGCAAATTTCTCGAAAGATTTAAATTTTCCGACGTCACACAATCACCGATTCTGTACTGCGTTGTGTCCTTGGAAGACACTTAATCACACTTGGTCACGTGTAGGCACGGTCACACTCCATATTATGACGTACTTCAACTCAAAGGTGCACTTGCCACTAACAGCTACTGACTCTGCTTGTAGATGAATTAGTAAGTTGGGGAGTCTAACAGTTGCCTGTCGCTGCTAGGTGGTTCTCGCGGGTACTCCGATTTATCCCGCCTGTAAAACGGTCCGATACGATGTAAAAATGGCTGTTAAAGGTGACCTTAAACCACAATAAACAAACAACCAACGTTTAAACTGGTATAGAAATATTTTATTTTCTTTTGCATGATTGCAAATTTTCATATATCTTACCTCTTACAGGTATCTGGGAATTTCATTGGTTCAAAGACGTCACATGCAGATTGCATATAAAACCATATACTGCCTGTCAACATCAATATACGCTGACAGCTATGGTTAATTCCCCTTTTGTTCATTGATTATTCAAAATGGCAGCAGCCGATAAACGCTTCAGTTTGAAAGATTGAGTGTTGGAAGCCCATATTTGATCTGAAGTGCAGGTTAGGCAACTTAAAATACTTCATATTCTGTGTCATGTTACCTTCAAAATGAAACTGTTTGGTATGTATGAATTTGCCTTGTTACAATTTATGGGAGAGTGCATGTAGGTACTCTCCAATAAGTTGAAACAAGGCAAAGACATGTGAACACATTGTGAGAATTCTCTCATTTAATTTTGATCGCCGTTGTTATTAGTTCTGTGCATCGATGCAGCAGTAAGATATATTCATTACACAGTTTGTTGATGGTCTAATATGGTATATATATATAGTGTCAGCTAATTCCATATTGGACTCGAGCTTTGCTCGAGTCCAATATGGAATTAACTGACGCCATACATACCATATTATATGCAGTTTTCGCTCGAGTCCAATATGGAATTAACTGACACCACATATACCACATTAGGCCACTAACAAACTGTGTAGCTAATCATATACTCTGCAGGAAGTAAGAAAGAAAAGAGTTAAAATGGAAGAGGCAAAAAATGGTTTAAGTGTGTTGGGTGACTGGCCCAAGGGTAAATTCTGGCCTGTGGTTGATAGGCGTGCGTCACAAGTCAGAGGCTAACATTTTGATTTAGTAGAAGCGTTCACTCTGAAATAACCTTATGGACCTGCTCAGATATGGAATACGGTACAGTCGTCGTGGAGTGGTTGTTATCCGCGCATGGGCAATGATGTCCACGTAGGGCAGTGATGTCCACGTATTGCGTTTCCCAGGTAAAAAAATTATTATCAGCACAATTTTAATTAATAATGTACCAGGTTGTACCCGGTGCTTCATTAATTAAAATTTTGATAATTATTCCTGTAATTAGTGTTTGGAAACTAAAATTATAGCGTCCGTGGAAATATTAACAACCGGCTGAAAGTGACCAGTCCACGGCGGCCGTACTGTATACACTGAGGTCATCGAGTAATGAATTAGTTGATGATATGCACATTGTCCGCAGCAATGTAAATTGAATTTTACAACATATCTTTGTTATTATTGACAAGAACAATTGCCAATATTGAAAAAGTGTTACCATTGTTACCAGTTTTCGTGTTAGGCAGTGAACACAGCCGAAAGGCCCTCGGTTCGAATCCCACCTGCGGCAACCGCGTTGTGTCCTTGGGCAAGACACTTCACCCCCATTGCCCACGTGGGGGCACGGTGACGCTGTGTACTAAGGCGTACTGCACGTCGATGGTGCACCTGTCTTCAACCAATGCTAACCCTGCTTGTGTGGAGTTGGTATGTTGGGGAGCTGACAGTTGCTCGCCGTTGCTCGGTGGTTCTCTCCGAGTACTCCGGCTTCCTCCACCCGTAAAACTGTCACGGTCATGGTTAGCCATTGTGCAGAAATATGTGACCTTAATCACCAATAAATAAATAAATAAATAAATATAGGCAGTGACCGCAATAACGCTTGATGACGTGAATGGTATTACAGAGTATACATCGAAAATGCGTACCATGCGACTTTTATTTGTTGAACCTGTTAGACGTCTGTCGCATAAATCACATCACATATTATGAATCACAAATTAAACAAATTGAGACTATAGCCAATAACGGATAAACTATAGGTGGGTGTTCGTGAATGGTATTACAGAGTATACATCGAATATGCGTACCATGCGACTTTTATTTGTTGAACCTGTTAGACGTCTGTCGCATAAATCACATCACATATTATGAATCACAAATTAAACAAATTGAGACTATAGCCAATAACGGATAAACTATAGGTGGGTGTTCTTATAAAAGCAGTGACCATTTTGATGCAGCTTATTGAAGCTGGAAGTAGGAGGGGTACTGACCCATAACGCTGACTTCAATAAAACAGAGGCTGCTTTGCTTCCGTGCTATTGAAGACGTGAACTATGCCAGATATGAGCTACTATACTTGAGCACAATGCAGTCGCTTCCATAAAATGTCATAGAACACTTCAATGGAGGACAGGTGAAGGGACACATACCAATTTTTTGGAAAAGTTTAAAAAATGATTTTTAAAATAACAAATTTTGATATCGTCTGCGTTGGGTAAAGGGTTAACATATTTGACATGTGCAATTCCTATGACACAAAGTACAACAAGGCTTTTCAGCGTAAGAGAAATCCGAGTATACGCAAACATGGAGTGGACACAGAATTACCATCACGGAGTTCACAAGTAAACTGTTCGGAGTCAGATGTTTGAGAAACGCGACCATGGGAATACGCATGAAGAGAAAAGCAATGGTGAATTGATAATCAACAGATAAAACGTGGGTACAATCTGTGAGAATATATCATTTGTTTAAGTAATAATAACATTTTGGCCAGCCGCTGATTTGTCGCGGTTCTCGGACGAGAAGGCCATGATTACCCCTGTACTCCCAACTGCCTCCCTATTCCCACGCTTCTCCCCTTTCCCAACACTCGGAGACGAACTGCTTGATGATATCCCTTGTCCCATTCTTCCCAATCTGTCCGATTAGCATATTAACCCTCTCCTTTGAGACTCCCCCTAACCACATGTCCTTCATTCTCCCATCCCACTTCCCCATTATACTCCCAGTGAATCTCATTCTTTTAGACTGATACTTTGGGCATTCTAGAAGAAAGTGTTCCAGGGTCTCCACCATGTCCAAGTTACACATCTGGCACTCCCTTTCACCGCGCTTTCCCAATTTCCCCCCTCAGCTCCAGGGATCGCGACCTAAGTGCACAAGCATTATAGAACATTGTATACAGTTCAGTTGCCATGGACTGGGCAGTGATGTCCACGCATGCGTTTACCAGGTAATAGAAAGCATCATCAGCACAATTTTAATTAATGAAGCACCGGGTTGATTTTTCCTATAAATAGTGTTTGGAATGACGGAATCTAATATTATTGCACCCGTGGAAATATTACCCATCTGTGGAATGTGACGAGACCACGTGACTGTACTGTATCTCCTAATTGTCTGAACTTGTTATTGAAGAGTTATATTGACCCGTCACTTGAATCGGTTGAATTTTGAACACTTCTCGGTAGTAATAGGCAGATAAAGAATGGAAAAAGAGACGTCTCGCTGATTTCTAATGAGGTGCAATTTGTAGAATTAAGTACTTAGATTCAATTATCTGATATCCTCACTCGTTTGAACGAGTTCGTAACCCACGAGCTCGTTCCAAAGTGGGGTCAAAAACTATGTTTTTGAGACAAAAAAATAAAATAAAAAATAAAATATAATTGGCGATTTTTGTGAATATGGCTGGCCCTTAGTTGAACTGTAATTACAACTTAGTTATAATGTAATTACAACTTAGTTAAATTGTAATTACAACTTACAAGGGGACGCAGTGACGTTGCGGTAACCGTTTCTCGTCAGATCACCGAAGTTAAGCAACGTCGAACCCGATGAGTCCTTGGATTGGTGACCGTCTCCGCGATCGATTCAGACTCCCGCGTAGTCTCCTTGGGTAAGACACTTAACCCCGATTGTCCACATGGGGGAACGATGACGACGCCGATGGTTCGCATGTCTTCAACCAATTTAACCCTGCCTGTGCTGCAGTGCGGAGTTACGATGTTGAGGAGCTGGCAGCTGCTCATCGTTGTTCGGTGGTTCTCGACGGGTACTCCGGCTCCCTCCACCCATAAAACTGTCACCGACACGATGTGACTTTGGCTGTTAAAGTGTCGTTAAACCTTAATAAATAAATAAATAAATAAATAAATAAATAAATAAATAAATAAATTACAATATACTGTAATTACAATTGAGCTATTTTGTTTACTTATTGATCGTCCAACCGATCAAAACCGTTTAGTCGTACCCCAACTGTGATGACATACCGTAAAGCCTATTTTTCAATTTTAAGAACACATTCCATACGGGAAGTGGGTGAATTATGTTTGTTTCCTACATTTGTAGAAAAATAATCTTAAGTATGTTTTAACACTGTAGAGCATTGGTTTGGTCCTTAACCCGCCTAACCTCTCTGTCAATGTCAGTTGGATTCAGCGGAAGACTCTTTCAGAGAAGTGAGGCCTCTTAACTAGACACGAGGTTTACTGACTAGAAGTGAGACCATTTCCATGCTTCACGTGAATTGACCCAGAAATAAGCTTCTTCAATGTGCGCCTGTATCCAGTTTCTATTGTTTTGAATTGGCAAAAAAATGAAACCCTCAAAAGTGTCATGGCCGCCATGGACCGGTCCGGTCTACGTGGGAGGAGTATGGTCAGATCCAAAAGTGGGTGGTCCGGTTTAGCTAAGTTGTAATTACAATTTAGCTAAGTTGTAATTACAATTTAGCGAAGTTGTAATTACAATTTAGCGAAGTTGTAATTACAATTTAGGTAACTTGAAATTACAATTTAGTAAAATTGTAATTACAACTTAGTTCTTTTGTAATTATTGTAATTGCAATTTAGTAAATTGTATTTACAATTACAATTTACTAAAATTGTAATTCCAATTTAACCCTTTACCTAACCTGAAAAGCAGACGACACTTGTAAAAAAAATTCTTGAATAACTAATATTTTTCATTTTTTGTCTCAAAAACATAGGTTATGACCCCTCATTGGAACGAGCTCGACGAGCTCGTTCCAATGAGGGGTCATAACCTATGTTTTTGAGACAAAAAATGAAAAAAATAATGAAAATTAATTGGCGATTTTTGAGAATAGCGCTGGCCGGTTTTGGCCTTTACGTTGGGTAAAGGGTTAACATAAATTAAGCGATGATGATCAATGAAGCTAATACGCTGCCATTTTAATTTCATTTATTCTAATGTAATTCAATAAAATATTTTTTTACGTTTCATTTTTTGCTTTGTATCTATTAAAAAGCAAGATTTTTTGTTTTAATAATTAATCATTCATTTTTTGCGAAATTGTTTTAATATCGTTCAAATAATTTTATAAAATATTTTAACGAAATAGGAACAATTCGCTCATTCGGGATCGGATGGATAATGCACAAAAACATCATTCAATGTACAATCAATCCTTCGGGATCTACACGCACAAAAATATACAAATCACTCATTCGCCATCTGAGGCTAAAATACTCGTCAATCAACTATGTATTTGTTTATTTACTTATTTTTTATTTATCGAGGTTTAATGACACTTTCGCCAACCAGGGTTATCTCGTGTCGGACAGTTTTACAGGTGGAGGAAGCCGGAGTACCAAGAGAGAACCGCCAAACAGTGGCTAGCAACTGTCAGACTTCCCAACGAACTAACTCCGCACAAGCAAGTTAGCATTGTTTGAAGACAAATGCACCTTCGACGTGCAGTACCGTTAGTACACAGCACCCCTTGCCCACAACAGAATCAAACCTGTGCGTAACTTCTAACTAAAGATACCTCTACAATTAATGGCTCGATTATAATGCAAAGCGTTAAAAACTGGACATGTTGTGAATAATTTCACTTCCTGGTTTCCATACACACAAAAAAATCCGATTAAAAAAATCACCACATTTCAAAAATTGCAATCGCAGAATCCTTTAGTCCATAAATGTCGAAAAGATGCTCCGATTACATGAAGTGAAAATTTACTGTGGGATTTCACAAAGTAAAATTCGCCTCAAAGACCAAACTTCGAGTCCTGTATTTTCCCGTGAAGCGGAAATAGCTATGGGCAACCGTTTAGGTTGTAATTGGAGAAAATAACACAAGTGTCACGAAACAAGACCAATTGGATTTCTCGGTCGTGAGCATACAATTAGCGAACTACACTTAGCGTGGCACTCTCCATAGGGGAAAAAAGTGAAAGAAGATGAAAAGGACGTTTTTTTTAAGATTATGTTTTCTGAAATTGCGTGTAACCTGTTCCGGATTTCTTTTGGAGTATAAATTTGCACCAATTTAGTACGGAAAGTCCCATAAATTCAAATACACAAACTAAAGCTTCACATGTTTTGATGAAATGTAGAATATACCCATAGTAGCTTGGTGTACCAAATGATCACCACGAGTGGTGAAGTAGTGTTAGCCGCGAGCCTTCGGCGAGCGGTTAACACCACTTTACCACGAGTGGTGAACATTTGGTACACCAAGCTACATTGGGTATATTTTATTTATACCATGATCGTCAGATTGTTAAGAGTCGCTATTATTTTTTTCGATTTTACTGAGCTGCGGCCGCACATACGTGCGAATTTATTTTTGTTTACATGAGCATCGGTGGGCGGTACTTCCGCTGTCAGTTTTATCACCGACACGAAATAGAAAAAGAAACAGGGCCTTTTTAATTTTAATAACATACTATTTCGAGTCATGGGTGCTTTATTAACATGAGACGATGCATGTTTGTTAATTTTTGGTGTTTTTATGGGGTAAACTCATTTAACAACGTAATAAATAATTGTCACTTTCATTTCACTCTTCGCGGGGCGACGTGCGATAAATTTAGAGAAGTTCTCATTCTGGTCGAGGTCACCAAAGGTCAACTTGGATATAATTCAAGTGTAGGTGGAAATTTTAATTATAGAAATCCCACTGATGACGTGTTCAGCACGGTTGTTGTATAAAGCTAAAATTTATAGCATAGGCTTTTCAAGTATAGTAGGTTAGGTAATCATGGTATAAATGAACTTATCTTTGGAACTCCCTAAAACACACTGGTTACGCTGTTTCTTCACTTTGCAGGGGAAGCGCAATCAACGGTTTTTATTTTGGCGTCAAGCGTCAACTGGGAACAGAGACATGGACAGAATGGGACGGCACTACTCATTTGGCATGGACAAATTGGGACAATGTTCCAGCAAGTACCGAGTCCTGTGTATATTCTGACAGAGATTTAAAGTGGCATTCAAACGATTGTATCGCATCTTCGCTGTATGTTCTTTGTGAAGATAGAGGTTTGTATGACGCACCTGCGTATGTATATTTTAACGATCCATGTTAGTTTGTGTGTGTACCATTCAGTCTCTCCATGACATTCAATTGACAGCGAAAGCTAATAAAATTGAAAATATTTCAGCTGGAACGAATGGTGGTAACAGAATTTTTTTTATGATTTAGCTCATTTGACTGGGAGTCATGTTAAGATACTGATCACACTTCGTCCGTCGTTTTGCATCCATAGTAAAGGTGGTGCAGTTTTCTACCGAATTGCTGGGCCCAAAAAAAATTCATTTGAATACTGATAGGAAATGGGGAATTCAGTTTTGTTTTAAAACAAATGTGCTGCCCCCCCCCCCCCCCCCCCCCACAGTTAAAGAAAATTACCTTAAATTTGAAAAAAACAATTTCTCGTGGTCCGATGGATGGAATAAGTTTATATTTAATATTCACTTTCCTTTTGAGGTGTACTCCAAAGTTTGATCAAGGGAAGTTTCAAAATTATTCCACGTCCCCGTGGCAACACCAGGTGCTAAAAATAAAAATATATTTAAATGCCCATGTTTCCCAAACCGCATGGACGAGAGAATTGTTCGGTATGCAGCACACTCAGGCCCACTAGAACCGAATAGGCAAAAACCTGCGATCGTTTGTGTCATAGTGTACCGCATGAATGACAAAACTACAAATCAAAATAAAATCTAATTTCAAATTCAACAATTCAACAATTGTCAACAATTGTCAGTTCTCTCGCATCACGATTTTGGGGCAGGTTGTCAATGTGAATAGTTGCGTTCATTACAACCTTTAATTGAGGCTGTCGTTAGCTAAGTTCCTATAGTGGCAGAACATTTAGGGCTAGGTAATTCGTTGCCTAGTCCAGAGTTGGACTTCCATTTTGGCCAATTTCTCAAAACTTTAGAGTTTTCAATTGAACAGTCTTTTATCTAACACAATGCGTGGTGCAATTCCCACTTGAAATAGGTGATACAAAATAAACTCGAGCAGTTGCATTCTAACGGAAATTCCATTAATTGAGATTCCTTTGTTTAAAGATGGGGCCATAGATCATTACAACAGCAAACTGTTCCAGTGTGCATCGAACATCGCGGCAAACGATGCAAGGGTAAAATCTCACAAAAATGCAGACGCTATCGTACACAATAAATACAGGAGCCATCTTACAGAATTACGGATCAACGCAAAAAATAGTTCCAAACTTCGTAATTGACAGTTCTCGGTCTTGGGTGGGTTATGAATGTAAACTAACATGCTGTCTGAGTTAATTACAACCTTTCAGCGGGTTGCCATTAGTTCAGCTGGAATGGCGGTAGAATATTTAGAGCTAGATGACTCCGTACCGCAGCGACTCGAGCCGGGACAGATTTCAGAAAAGTTTGAAGTTGAACAGTCTCGTAACTGGTACAATGCCTAGTGGAATGCCTGCTTGAAATAGGCGATGTAAAATTGAAGTCAAGCAATTGCAACCTAACAGATCTGCTATTAATTTAAATCCCTGAGTTTAAAGCTGGGGTCATACACCAGTATAACAGTAGACTGTTCCAGTGTGCATCGAATGTCGCGTCAACTCACAATAGATACATGCGCTATCGTAAACAATTACGAATCAACACAAAAATCATTCCAAATTCAGTAAATGTCAATTCTCGTATCTCGGTCTTGGGCGGGTTATGAATGTGAACTAATATACAGTACAGTCGCCGTGGACTGGTCATTTTCCACGCATGGACAGTAACGCCCACGCGTACGCTTAACCCTTTACTTAACGAATCGCCCGCATCCGCCCGCGTAATATGCAAATTGAGCTCTTGAAAAAATTAAATTTTTCAAAATATTTCAACAAAACCAGATCACGTGACCCCCCTATTGGAACGGGCTCAATGAGCTCGTTCCAATGAGGGGTCACATGATATGGTTTTGTTGAAATATTTTGGAAAAGTTTAAAAAATGATATTTGAAATAATAAATTTTGATATCGTCTGCGTTGGGTAAAGGGTTAACAGGTAATAAAAATCATCTGCAGGGCTGTACTCGGTGCTCCATTAATTAAATTTTTGATGATTATTCCTATAATTAATTGTAATCTAATATTATTGAGTTCGTGAAAATATCGCCCACCCGTGAAAAGTGACTAGTCCACGGCGGTCGTACTGCACTGACTGAGTTAAATACAACCTTTAATTGGAGTTGCCGTTAGCTCAGATGTTGTGGTGGCAGAACATTATGGCTAAGCGATTTCCGTTGGAGTTGACTTCAGAAAACCTTAGAGTTTTCAATTGAACAGTCTCGTATCTAGCACAATGCTTTGTAGAATTCCTACTTGAAATAGGCGATAAAAATTACGCACTTGTATTCTGACGGATCTTCCATGAATTTAGCTCCTTGTGCAACAGGGGCTGCTGAAGATGGCAGAACCCATGGCAAATGCTCAGAGATTGCAAATGCCTCAAATAGATCTTTAAAGGTTAAGGTGTGTTTAGAAACTGTAGATACGATTTATGTTCGTAAAATAATGCCCATGTTGAGCTCAATGGCAGAGGCATTTGTGGAGCTGTGGTAGAATGTATCAAAAACAACTTATTCTGCATTTTCCTGATGTACTTTTTGGTGCTTTCAGAAAATCAGACACCGAATACCGAACCGATACTAAGGTATTCCCCATAAAAATACCGAAACCGGTACCGAACTCGAAATTCCAATATCGCCCATCTCTAGTAATTTCTTCCAGTTGTAGTGGATATAAAAACAAACGATCCACAATGGATTTTGTAGAACAAAGAAAAGGAACTTCACAGACATTTACAGTCACTGGCGCAGTTCTCTAATGTCGGACTTGTGTCGGGTTCTGAGTGTGAACCAAAATACAGGTTAACCCATTGAACCTTCGTTTCCTGGAATGGTATCACCTTTGTGTACACTTACAGTGAGACGGCTGCAGTTATTATTTTATCACCAATGTCCCATGTATAGACCACTTATAATAAGACAAAAATGGGACGAAAGTATGCCTTGGACCGAAAAATGAGTCTTACGAGTTCAAAGGGCTAAGATAATTCCAACCTTTCTGGGACGCCATGCGTCGGAATGGTAGTAGATCAGTAAGTGCTAGGCGATGGGAGTCGTACACCCAAGTTCAAACTCCCATCGATGCTGGCTTCAGAAAACCTTCGAATTCGCAGTCGAGTTACGGAAATAGCACTAAGCCTGGGACTTGTGGGATTCCTGCTCGACAGATGTATTATAAAATTAAATTCAAGCCAGTTGCATCCGCATGGATCTCCTGTTAATTGCGATTTTGTGTTCAAGGTGGAACCACAGACAAATAATTTAATCATTTCCCCCGCCTCTGCGTTTGATTGGTTGAAAGCATACAGCGTGAAAGTCTTCAAAATCGTATAAACCAAATCACGTAATAATTTGGAATGTCTATACTCTGGAAGCCCCGCCCACTCAATCCAATTGTCACCGTGAGGGCGTGACGGCAGACTGATAGATGGATAACAAGCTTATAAACAAAGATCAATGATCGATTTTTCGTCTCCTACATTCAGCGAGAATATAATGATAATTTCTCGGGAACAATTGAATTTAATGAAATATACCGAAGTGGGAGACGAATAAAAGATCATACATCCCAAACATGATTTTAGGAGATCTTAAAAAAATGTTTTTAATGATATTGTTATGTGACTTGCTAAATATCTGTCGTCTGCGATCGAAAATCAAAACAACAAACAATTTGACAATGATTGACGTGACCTGTTTGTGGCACACTTTCCTGAGTTTGACTGTTGTCTTTTGCGAAAATAAAAAGTTTTTCGTTCACGTGCACATAGTTTTTATATTTTAATATTACAGCCGGATTAAATTATAAGAAATAACTGTTGTTTTCCTTCGGTTTATGCGATATAAACCGAACATTTTCAGCACAAGCTTAATCATAACTCGCTACGCGAGTTATGAAGCTTGTGTTGAAAATTTTCGGTTTATATCGCATAAACCGAAGGAAAACAACAGTTATTTCTTAAATATAACAGAAATCTGTTCAGTCCCATTCGATGTGAAAACAAACGACCCACGGTGGATGTTAAAATATAGAAAATAACCTAACGCATTCAGTAAATGTCAGTTCTCGTATATGGGATATGGGTTGCCTTCTGAATGTGAACCAAACTGCGATATATCTAAATGTTTCAATGAAAGTAAAATCCTCGTTCTCTGATTGAATGAGAGTTGGCGTAATTTCTGTTATGTTTACGGCGGGCTCCAGTAGGAAATGTTACCGTCTGACGCAACAACACAAGATATTTGAAATGACGTCGCTTGTTTCGTAATTGCTTCATCAACGGAGCAAGCCGCTTCATTTTTCTGGATTTTTCACATGTGCAACAAACGGTGTTTCGGGTGAAGTGTTGTTTAAATTGCAAACCGATTTACGATTTGAAATGAGATGGAATGAGTTTATCTGGTTTATTCAATACTTATCCAGTGCCGTCGTGGGGTACACGAGTGGTTTGTTTATTAAACCTGCGATCGTTAAAAGTTGCCTTGAAGAATATTTATTTATTTATTGGTGTTTAAGGTCACATATTTCTGCACAATGGCTAATCATGACCACGACAGTTTTACGGGTGGAGGAAGCCGGAGTACCCGGAGAGAACCACCGAGCAACGGCGAGCAACTGTCAGCTCCCCAACATACTAACTCCACACAAGCAGGGTTAGCATTGGTTGAAGACAGGTGCACCATCGACGTGCAGTACGCCTTAGTGCCCAGCGTCACCGTGCCCCCACATGGGCAATGGGGGTGAAGTGTCTTGCCCAAGGACACAACGCGATTGCCGCAGGTGGGATTCGAACCGAGGACCTCTCGGCCTGCAGCCTGCACCTCTACCTACTGAGCCACCGCACCCCCTGCCTTGAAGAAGGCAACTTTTAACGATCACAAGTTTAGTAAATAAACCTCTCGTGTTTCACGATGTAGGTTTTGGTCTATGGGTAGTGTCTTATTGGAACATATGCGTTATTGTGATGAATTGATGGTAACACGTTCTGAGGTTTGTGGCTCGGAGCGAATGTTCAACCTCGAAGCTGCACCATGGATTGATCCATACGGACGCTTCGTACTCATTACGTGACATGTGGTAAGGGAGTTTTCAGTGTCAAGTTTTACACTTTAGTGTTAATTGCCTGTCCACCCTTATTATGGAAATTCCCGTTGACATTTTCAGGATCACTTGAAAATGAATGTCTAAAACTGGTTTGAACAGGTAGAAGCTAACACTGACAATTCCACAGGGAAAGACAGCAGTTGTTGAAAAGACCTGCATTTTGTGCATCCGTGTTCAATTTTGCTTTTGTTTGTAAAGTGAATTTTCAGCTAACCCTTTACCCAATGTAACGGCAAAACTGGCCAGCGCTATTCTCAAAAATCGCCAATTAATTTTCAGTATTTTTTCATTTCTTGTCTCAAAAACATAGGTTATGACCCCTCGTTGGAATGAGCTCGTCGAGCTCGTTCCAACAATGGGTCATAACCTATGTTTTTGAGACAAAAAATGAAAAAATTGTGTTACTGAAGACATTTTTTTTGCAAGTGTCATTTGCTTTTCGTGTTAGGTAAAGGGTTAAGAGTGAGTTATAAAAATGCGTGTCCCTTCAACGTTTTTTTTTTTGCATCAATCGAAGCATAAGAAAAAAATAATCAATTTTCCGCTTGTCGTATCTTGAAGAATACGGCGATTACTGGACACAGTGACCAGTAACATATCCTTTCGGGTTTTTTGGATAGTCTTTGATGTTTACGACGATCAGCGGAAGACCCATGAAGAGAGGTAGGCAAAGGTGACCGTCTGAACGATCGATTCAGACTCCCGCGTTGTGTCCTTGGGCCACATGGGGGCACGATGACGCCGTGTACTAAGGCGTACTGCACGTCGTTGGTGCGCATGTCTTCAACCGATGTAACCCTACCTGTACTGCACTGCGTAGTTACGATGTTGGGGAGCTGGTAGCTGCTCGTCGTTGCACGTTGGTTCTCTCCGGGTACTCCGGCTTCCTCCACCCGAACAACTGTCACCGACACGATATGACCTTGGCTGTTAAAGTGTCGTTAAATCATAATAAATAAATAAATAAATAAATAAATAAATAAATAAATAAATAAGTCTTAGCATCATGCCGAAGTTGTGAAGAATATTTTTAAGTAAAAGATGGTATTTAAGAAAAAGAGTGTTTTATGGATTCCAATTCACTTAAGAATGTTCAGACCTTAAAAAAATTGGATTTTGAATTGATTTGGAAAAGGTCCATGAAACCTTCAGTGTTAACCCTAGTACTACCACGCGATATATGGAGGACCTCTTTGTGTGCCCGTATGCAAGGGAGTTTAATAAGATTTATGACATACTTGAAACTCTATCATCTGATTAATTGTTGGAAAGGGCTCTCTGAACCCTTTCTAACAATTAATCAGATGGCTGGTTAGATCTGCGCATACTAAAACGTACAGATAATCACCATGATATAGATGACAGCGTAAATGTTAATTCTAATTCACGTATTAAAAATTCGTGTCCATTTTCATTTTAGCGGAATTTTGCTCTGCACCCAAACTTTCTCACAATGCGTAATTCCCTATGTAAAATCCCGTGTTAATGATAAAACCGGCTAGAAACTGCTAGAAACATATGTACTATGGGAGTTTTCAGTGTTTTTGTATGTTTATGTTACTCGCGTGTTCACCTTTACTATGGAAAATCTCATAGACGTTTTCAAATTAACCTAAAATTGAAGTTTTCAAAAAATGTTCCCAAGTGATCTGGACATTAAAACTGAAATCTCCATAGGGAAAAATAACTTTTTTAGCCCCCGCGTTCAATTTCGTTTTATGTGTAATCGAATTCCGATTTAAAAAAAATTGGACAAACAATTAATTGAAATGTTGGTATCGTTTCGTTGTATATATCGTTTTGAAGGTTTTTTTCTGCGGAGAATCTCGGAATGTAGCGCTGTTTGAGATTTTTTTTCCAGTAAATATAAAAGGCACTGCGGGAAAAGTTAAAGTCGTTAGGCAGTTGAGGACGTTTGATTGAATGTTATACAGCGACACAGGCTTTCAAAGTTTTTAGAACAAAAAAAAGCCATCATAAAAAAGCCGCGGCTTTGAGCAAATAAAAACGCTTGCAGATGTTGACGAATCATATATATTGGAAGAGTTGAAATCACAATCGGTTCCAAATGTGAAAATAATTAAAATTAAGATAAGTAAGTAAGTAACAACTTTATTTGCAAAAGACATTATAATACATGTCTATAACATAATTGCTCAAGAAACAACAAATAGTATAAATAATATATTACATCTACGATTTATGAAGCTACATATTTGTCTTCTGCAGGGAGGTGACATAGCCAGCTGGCTGTATTACTGTCACCCACGTCAGGAAAAGGGAAAATGTAGAGTATGGAAAAAAAGAAAAAAGTGGGAGATAAAAAAGTAAGATAAACGGGAACGGAACAGAAACAAATACTTTATATTTTTCACTTTATTACACCCCAACCGCCAAAATCAATGAATACAGGTTTTATGAACTTTGGAGTAGATTTATACATTCCAAATTTAACTTCTATGCTTCAATTACCAAACGTTTGGGCATGCAAAAATACATGCCGAGGTGAAACAACGTGCCACAAATGTGGTCAGACGTTCAGTGAATCATGCACTAGTGAAATATTTAAATGTATAAACTGTCATGTCAGTCATAATTTATCATCTCGAAATGTATGAAATCTGTATGGAAAAAAGAAAAAAATACAAATTGTGAAAACAGAAAAAACAAATAAATGTCAAGGAGGCCAGAAAAATGGTTTCATCAATGCCGGGAACAAATTCGTCAACACAATCATATGGTCGCCTGAGTGCTAGAATGTCCTATGTCGGATAGGGGGCATGGGACATTCTTGATCTCAGGCAACGATATGCTACAGTAGTGAATAAAAACGTCCATCAAAATCAATAGAATGTCAGACACCATATAAATTTCTCAAACTCACAATACCACACCCGTCACAGGACTTTACAATTGAACAAATCAATCAGCCGGAACTAAAGTCAACCCCAAACAAAGCTAACTGCTTCAAAAAAAAAATACAAAAAAATACAGAAAACAAAAAAGAAGAGAAATAGAAAATATATAACTAAAGCTGAACAGAATAAGGAAGGGATAACATTTTCAAACTATAAAAATGAACCAAACGAAACAAACCCCAACCACAGCAAAACAAAGATCACAGCACCAAATTCCGAGTCCAAATCAGTTAAGGAAACAAGAAAGAGATAACAAGAAAGTAGAAAAGGAAAAACAAAAACAGTTATCAGACAGAACACCCAAAGTACTTCAAGACCTTGTTTGAAGGCTTCGAACAGATGTCAGTCGATGAACGCATCAATGAAATGTTCTGGCAACGGCACCTGAACGCATCTCAGAATACGTCAGCGAAACATAAATCACACAAAAACCCCCAAAATATGCTAATGTGAGCATTTTACAATACATCATAAAGTATTGCACAAACCCTATTGACGGGACTTGAGTGACCTAATAACTGACATTTGACACTTGTGGTCATTGACCTCTTTCAGTTTAGTTTATACAACAGTAAAGGTGGCTTCAAAAAATGTAAAACAGAGAAAATTAGGGACTTCGTGGTCAGATGAGGAGCTATAGTTTTGCTAAGGATATGGGTAGAGAGAAGCATTGAAGAATAGTTGGACAGTCAACAAGTGAACAAACCTGGTATTTACAAATCAATTTATCAAGCAGTGTGGAAGCATTCCACGTCTCCTAAACCTGAACAGTCCATTAAGAATCCCAAATGCACGTGAACGCATAGAAAAAAATACTTTTGCACACGAAAACAAAACTTGCATATATGCAAATTTACTCGCGTATGCAGATCGGCGCATGTGAGCGGGGCTTAAATTCGTTAGAAATGGCATCATACATACACAACACTGTACTTTTACAAACAAATATATGGTAGTAGCAGTATACCCAACTTTAGACAAGACGTTTACTTTATGTACAATTTACATTAACAAATTACATCAAATAAAACCATCCAGGAGAATCATCTTGAGCAACAGATTCATCAACTCCGAACTCCATATATGTTGTTGGGCGATTTTAACATACCTAGTCCATATCAGGGTGATTCTTGCAGCAAAGAAAATTTCAAAGGATGAAGGTAACACAGTAGAAGAGCTTATTACAAAATACGACTTGTGGATGTTCAGTCATAGGTCAAACACTCACTGTTAAAACTAGAAGTCCTGTCACGAACTGTGCGCTTATCTAGGCTTAATTGCGCGTAGGAATTGCGCGCAATTGTCATATCGAGTGGCATCCAAAGCACTGCAGGTTCTCCTGGTTACTCATAGCAAACACAGGCAATGTTTCTGCCAATGGCATTAGCTGAAACATTGTTGTGCACAGGCCATATGTACAGAATTTGATAGCCTTAATATGGTCATAACGCGTAGATTAACGCGCAGATCACGTGCTATTTGTGCGCATTTCGTGACAGGATTTCTAGTTTTAACTGTACCTGCATCCAGAATCTGGTCCGTATGCCTCGACTGGTCTGACTAATGCATGTCCCCATACCGTTCTTGACTTCTGTTGGAAGGTGGAAGATGACTTGAGTGGAAGAGCCCACTTGAACATTGTGGTTCCGATAAACGAAGACAGGGTACCCCAGAGGAACTTTAAAAAGTCCTTCCGGGGCACATTCTAGTCGAGTTGTTCTGAACGCCACACTTTAGAGACGTTTGAAGAAAGATCTGACTAAATAGAACATTTTACTGAGGAATTGCTTAACATTGCAAACACAGCCATTCCAAAAACCTCGGCACATTTAAAAACCTTTCACCAAACTATGGTTTGATATGATAACTGCAAACAGGCTATAAAGGATCGCACGTAAACAGAACGGGAATTTAACCCTTTGAATCCGCGCGTCCCATTTTCCTTCCAAGAACATGATACGTCATAACGCCATCATGTAGGATGGCTGTTCAGTAAATGTGTGGGGTAGACCAATTAATATTTTCAGCATGCAGCCTCAGGGCTGCATGCTGAAAATATTGATTGGTCTACCTCAAATAATGAATATGGACTTTTCTAATTGCTGCCATTGGACTGGCATGGAAGATGCCACTAGAGTTCAAAGGGTTAATACGTCACCAACAACAAATAACTATAATAAGACTACATATATATCAGGCAAAAACAAGACGACCTATCGACCCATGAAATAAAAAAAAAGTTCTTGGGAAAATTGTGTCAAAACTTAACCAACAGATTTCCATAACAAAAGTTTTGGAAAATGATTTTAGAGTGTCGCCACAGTATGTGTCTAAACTAATCCATCAGACCCGCTTCTATTGTGTATCTGATCTATAGAATGTTGAATTTTTTAACAGAAACCAGAATACATTCCGCCATTGGGAATTGGAATTAAACTTCATTTGGAGTCCGCCACTCTTGAATCAGAATCGATCAAAGAAAACCGTTATCCACATATTCCACCTTGGTATCTAAGGAAGCTTACTGCTATTTTGGATCTTACTTCTTCCAAAAAATGTCGGAGACAAATTCTTTACAATTCTTGCAAAAGTATACCGAACTAAAGAATACATATAAGCATATAAATAGACAGAACGCGATGTGTGTTTGAATCGGTGGGTGTTTTACATAACGAGTTGGAATGGCGTAGTCATATGTCGCGAGAGCCGAAGGCTCGAGCGAAATATCATTACGCCATTCCAACGAGTACACATTGGTACTCAGGGGATGAATTATTTGTTCTTATTTTATTTTCTGAAGTTGTTTCATTTTAATTATTTGACTATTTAGTTTTTAACAACAAAATGTGATCGAATTGTCGGAAATCTGATGATATTTGTGACTATTTTCAGTTTTTTTGGTTCGATTTGTGTATCGAGGCGAGCAAAAGAGGAAAGGTTTCGTTTAAACCATATACTCCCGATGCTTTGCGGGCGCTTATACCCTGGATGTTTCACGCTCTCGTATATCTTTGATGTTGGGTGCACCCTATGCCATAGCTATTTGTCCAAGGCATTCTGACCAATCAAAAGGCAGAATTTATCAGGATATATGGACAAAGAAAGTTATACTTCCTTTTTCAAGATACGTAATCTTTAAAAAAACGTACCCAGGATGCGCCAGAATTTTGACATGAAAGGGAAGACACTGGACCTTCTTCTGTTGGAGACATATGCATTTATTCAGCACGAAGTGAAATTAAGTGAGAGAAAATATTTCTGCTGCCAATACCACCCTCCCACCTACCTCCACTTCATTTAGCCTGGAAATCACATTTTTCCGAGCTCATTTTTTTCAGTATTTTCATGACCGTATTTGTTTAAATTGTAAAATATTAATGGGATGCTAAACTTTTTCCAGTTGTTCATAACGGAAGTGATTTCCACAGACGTAGTTCATTTCTTTTTGTCTACTTTTATTAACAGAATTGCATATAGAACCATGTTTCCAAGACAACGGAATAGAAAGATGTTTTTGGACGACGAAAAAGAAAGGGAATATCTTTGATGTTCAGAAAGAGTGTGAAACCCGTGCATCTAGCCTTACAGTGATTGACAGTGACAGCCTTACAACATATTTGGAACACATAATGTAAGTAAATCCACATTACAACAAAGAGGTTAAAACATACAATGAGGTGTAAATGGTGTTCTATTAATCATTAAAAATGAAGACTCGTAAAAAGCATTATCACATGACTATTGTAAAGTTCAATGAAAAAGTCCATCTGACATTCTTCTATATGAGCACACGTGTAATATGAGCTGCAAGGATTTTCATTGGCTGAATTTTAAGCCTCATCACCTAATTACTATTCATATTGTACCACTCCATTGTTTACAAACAAAACATGTCGCGTGTACTTAACTATCGAGTGAACGAAATTGTGAAAATAGATGGAAAAGGAGAAGGGGAAATTGTTAAGATCATTGAATCCAAAAAAGGCTTGTAATACACTGTGAAAATAATAGGTATCGACTTTGAAGTGACTCTCTCGGCAGAACGTTTGAGCCCATTACACGATGAACGCTACCAGACGCGAGATTGCCAAGAAACTATTGGCGTTGCTAAGCAAACGGACGCTACTCAACAGCGTCGTTTTGTTAATGTCAGCGGTGCAGATATAGATGGATTTGTTGAAAAAGAAACAAATAAAAACACTTTAAGCAAGACCTTTTATGATATAAAGTTAGTAAGAAATTTTCTTCAAAGCAATGATATAAATGAGCATCGTGAAATTCACAACATACCGCCCAGTGAACTGTGTGTTATTTTATGCAAATTTACCCTGTCAGTCAGAAAATCCGACGGCTCTGAATATGAACCAAGCTCGTTGCGTGGATTTATTTCCAGTATTGACAGCAATTTAAAACGTTTTAATTATGACCACACAATAGTTAGCAGTGTAGAATTTGTGAAAGTGAGAGACATATTGAAGGCCAAACAACGACAACTGAAACGAAGTGGCTTGGGCAATCGGGAAATGAAGGCGGAGCCAATAAGTGACAATGAAATTGACATTTTGTGGCAAAGCGGTCAACTGGGTTCTTCGACACCCGAAGCTATAATAAACTCCTTGCGGTTTTTAAACACTATTCACTTTGGTTTACGGGGCTCAGATGAGCACCGTAAAATGTGTTGGGGGGATGTTAGTTTGCACAAGGACCGAAATGGCTAGGAATATTTACAGTTTATAGAAAGACAAACAAAAACTCGCCCTGGTGACAATGTGAGAGATGTTCGAAGTGTGCCACCCAAAATGTGGTGTAACTTTGATTTACCAGAAAGGTGCCCTGTGAATATTTATCAAAAGTACTCTTTTTTAAGGCCCTCTGGTTACAGTGACGAAAGTGACCCTTTTTATATAGCAACACATACTAAACAAAATATTATGAATGTCGCTAATCAGTGGTTTAAAAGCCAGCCGATTGGAATAAATAAACTTACCTCCATCATGAAGCGCATGGTAAGAGCAGCTGGTCTGTCACCGGAAAAGAAACAACAAATCACAGTGCTCGTAAACATCTTGTGCAGAAACTTAGTGAAAATAACATCCCTGCTCACCAGATTATGCACATCACAGGACATCCAGTCAATTAACAATTACAGCCATTTCAATGAACAACAACACAAACAAATTTCTCGTGTGTTATCTAACTCCAATCTTCAAACTGAAAATAGGCCTCAATATCCTAAATCCATGGACACAGATGTAGTTTATCAAAACCAGTTAATTTCTAACACAAATTCCATTAATCGAAACACACAATTTGCGGGTAGACTACAAAATATGTTCACAGGCAACATTTATGGTGGGCACTTTGAAATACACATTCATAACCCAGAAACATCATCAGCCCAACCCGCTCAGAAACGTAGGCGCATCATTGTGTCCGACAGCGACTCGGATTAAAGTTTATAAAATATAGAAATTGCAAATCCCTTCTTTGGATTTGCTTCTCTTATTGTTGACAATTGAATTACTAATGAGGGTTTTGTTGCAGTCTGTTTATTAAATGTCAACAAGACCGTTTGTTTTGAGAACTATTTTGTAAAGCGGAAGTATTGAACGCATTCAGTCAACATGGAGAAAGTAGGTTAATTTTCTTTTTCCATGTACGGGAACACAGACTCGTTAAAAATAAATCGGTTCAAGTTCGTTTATGTGTGTCCATAAAAAGAATCTGAAATTCGTTTCTCTTTGACATAAGATTTATGAAACTCGTTTCAATAATTTTATTTTAGCTCGCCAGAGGCTCGCTAAAATAAAATTGTCTACACTCGTTTCATAAATCTTATATCAGAGAGAAACTCATTACAGATCCTCTATTTATGGCCTTCTTTAAGCTTATGTTATATCTTCTCGTGTTGAAATTGAGTGCAATGATGAGCCATCTGCAATGCTTTAGCAATACAGTTGGCGCCTTGTTACAGCGGAAAAAAGAAAAACAGGGTTTTTTGAGATAAATATTTTAAATGTGTTATGGGTGATTATTTCATTGTTTGGATTCTGATGTTATTTGTGCATTTCTGATTAAATTTTGACGAGTTTTATTGTCTTAACACAGACGGCCCTTCCATGGATAATGTTCAAACGTGGGTACCCTACGCCATTTCCTGATCAAAATCAATAGCAGGTGTGCCCACACAGGGCGTCAGTCGCTGCCCTAACTCTTCTGACCCCATAAAGTCGTTTATGGTTTTTGTGGTCCGTTATCGCCTCTCCAGGAATGGCCTGCGTGAGCTGAGCGAATTGTTTGGGACATTGACGTGCATCCCGACCCTCCTGTCCAGCTCGTCCCACAAATGCTCGATCGGGGAGTGCCCCGGATGCACGCTTTGTCGAAAAATCTGTCGAAAGCATGCACCGTCGCACGTGGTCATGGTTGACTGAATTTTAGGGACTCTTTAGGCAGTACACTGAGGTAGCCATGTGTCAAATTTTACTAACTTTGGTCTTCGGACCAAACGCAGTAAAATTTTACACATAACTACCTCCGAAATATGACCACGCTATCTTATGTATCGGCTTCATCCGATCAGTGCTGGTCACAGAAAAAAAAAAACACGCCGCTCAAATTTTTATTATCGCATCAGATATTTAGTATGATGCATTGAAATGGGCTCCCCAGGCTCGTTTCAGTGTGGGGTCATGGACTGTGTTTCTAGAAGAGGCGAATGTATTTATTATTCAGGTTTAACGACAGCCAGGATCACCTCATGTCGGACAATCTAACAGAGGAAGGGGGTCGGAGGACCCGGAGCGAACCACCAAGCAACGGCGAGCAACTGTTAGACTCCCCAAAAGCCACGCAAGTAACACATTGGTTGAAGACAA
Source organism: Pictodentalium vernedei (assembly GCA_031216915.1). NCBI lineage: Eukaryota > Metazoa > Mollusca > Scaphopoda > Dentaliida > Dentaliidae > Pictodentalium > Pictodentalium vernedei. The sequence goes on along the minus strand of CM062293.1, from coordinate 457,456,644 downwards.
GGGCCGTTCGACCTGAAATACACCTTAGAACACACTGCCACCGTGCCCCCAGGTGGGTGATCGGGATTAGGTGCCTTGCTGAGGGGCACAACGCAGTTACCCCTGACGAGGATCGAACCGTGAACCTTTCGGTTTGAAATCCAATAGCGTAACCACCGTGCCACCGCGCTCCAGGAAGAGGCGAAGAATTCTACTTATGCATTCAAAACTATCTTCATAATATTTGCATTTCATGGAGACTTCTGGGAAGCTCATCTGAATCAGCCGGGTTCCTGTTGGACCGCTTTTTCTCTTCTCTTCCTCATTTTGTGTCTGTTTTTCCTTACTCAAATTAAGTAAATTAAACACAATTAAATACATCTTACAGAAAACATAAAACGCAGTATCAACCCTCCTTATAAGAGTGCGTTGTAGATGTGGAGGGAGACCGCTTAAAAAGCTAAATTAAATGCTTGATGTCGAATTCAGGTAATTTTAAACATTTCCTTTTGTTGAATTATGCTCGATTTGTACCCATCCTCTCACAATAAGTTATATATTTTTCTGTTGTATACATTTTGCATAATTTTTCGTTTATTGAATTAAAATACTATTTGCACTAAATATAAACAAATTTAGTTGTATTTGGTTAATTAATTCCTCTTTTTGTCGGTTCCTTCTATATTTTTACTTCAACCATCTTCCAACCCGAAGGCTTGCCTTCGGGTTGAAAGATGGTTGAATTAGAAGAATAGACCAAATTATGACTGAATCATAACATACACAAACTCCTCCCAGCGGATGATATTTGATGACGTGGAAACTGTCACGCTGTGACTGTAGTCACAGTATAATAACTTTGACTTCATCAAACGCCATGGTCTTTACCTTGCACGAATTCTAATAAAATTGTATCATCTTTCGAATCTCGGCTTCTGTTTTTTGTCAATAATAACTAAAATATGTGCACATCATCACCATTTCCGTTTTCGACATACATAAAATTCATCGGCATCTGGAACCTGAAAACCTTTCCAGTTTTTTGTTGTTGTTATTGTTGGACATTGTTTATTTCCAGCACCACCTCCCCAAGATGGTTACGGTTGAGGTACTTTTCATTTAGAGCTGAATCGGTTAAAGGGTTTTCTTGGTCGTTTAATCATATGGATTAACCTTGGTTAACCTATTAATCGCTTGTTTTAGAAGGTAGCTAAATTATTTCCGTACCGTGGATAATTTATAACATTAACCCTTTACCCAAAGTAACGGACAAAACTGACAAGCGCTATATATAAAAATCTCCTTCAAATTTTGTTATGTTTACAATTTTTGTCTAAAAACATAGCTTATGACACCTCATGGAACAGCTGAGTCATTTCTCTGTATGTGGCCAATGAGGATTTCAGAATCCAGTTATACTGTGATCAATGATACAACTGGATTTCTGGGGCGTCAGTGACAAACTTCGCAACTCGATCGGCCCCCTCCCCTCGAGATGGAGTCAAGTCAATCAACGCGATAACTCCTCCCAATCGATGACGTTTGATGACGTAAAAGCTGTTACTCTGCGACTGAAGTCGCAGCGAAACAGCTTTCACTTCAGACGCAACCTAACACGGCAAACGGTAACACTGTATCAACTATCAATAATAATTAAAATATGTAAATACTCAATCTGTAGAGCCGCGAGAAATACGCACTTCATCAACATTTCCATTTCTCACATACATTAAAGTATTTTCTTTGAAAAGCGATCGGCGTTTGCAGGGCGTCATAAAATTGAAAACCCAGAACATTTTTATTTGTTGAGCATTGTTTATTAATAGTATCATCCACCCCACCCCCGTCCCTGACATGGCGGCGGTTGGGACATTTCTATATGTGACCAATGAGCATTCTAGAAATCCAGAAGAGATCGGTGGTATCTGTCCCCTTGCTAATATAAGACTGTATGCCGTGATCGCGCACACTTTTTTCCGTCTCACTCATCAGGACCTCAGAATAAAGGAAATGCCATTTTTGTGGATCGTTTTTTTAATTTCTTTTTACAATGAGCCGAACCACGACAGGTCTAGTGGATCTTGTGTGTGCAACTCAACACCAACCTCCCCACTCCACCCCAAACACCACCATCAATTTTATTGAGCATCCTGGACCATGAAGAAGAAACATCGCATACATTGTTTGTAAACGTGATATAGAGATCAAACGAATTAACCCTTTGAACCCTAGTGGTATCTTCCATATCAGTTCAATGGCAGCAATTAGAAGAGTACATATTCATTATTTGGAGTAGACCAATCAATATTTTCAGCGTGCAGCCTCGAGGCTGCACGTTGAAAATATTGATCGGTCTACCCAACACATTTACTGAACAGCCGTCTTATTTAATGATGTAATGACGTATTATGTTGCTGCCCCGAAAAGGGGCCGCTAGGGTTCAAAGGGTTTGCTATTCAAGTTATTTATTTCCGATTTACTTGCAGACCTACGTATATTACTGATATAACGCAACACGTCGCGATTGGCATAAAAAAAGTCTATGGAATGTGGAAAACGTGGAATGGGAACAGTTTACAGTACACAAACTGGGAGGGCAATAATGTTCCATCTCCTTCAGACAAAGGATGTGTATACGCCGACAGAAGCAAGGGTTTGGCTTGGTTTGATATACTCTGCGATGGCACTGATTTATTTGGAATTTGCGAGATGACAAGTACGTGTATAAATAATGTTGTTAAATGTTTTCCGATGGCGTGTCACGCAAACGGGTGAAATATTAGTGAGTAAAAATGTATATTTACTGATGAAAGATCTTACGTGTAAAGTCTATTGGTGACTTAATATTTTATCCCATAAATGGATGTTCATTCAAACAATAAAAGTCTTGGATAAATTTTTGCTTTATTCACCTAGTAGCAGCAGCAAGTCGGATGATAAATTTTCCTCGTAGTTTTAACACTGAAAGAATTTATTCTTATAGTGGAGATGGACTTGTTGACCTCTGACATCTACCACATTCGTGTTGTCGTGACCTGTTTTACGTTTGCGGGAGACATAATGAACCGACGTTTATCAAACGCTGACCGTTGCAGAAATGTTTAGTTTTAGAATACATGACACATTTCAACCTTGTCTAAATAATAAAACGAACAGCAATTAACAAAGAAAACACAAAGTAAATCAATGGAAACCAAGCGTTGATAAGCATACAAGTTCGATTGTGAAAGCCGGGGACATGATGAGTGATGTTTCGTTTTCCAAATTAGGAAATAAATTACAATGTTTACTTAACCCTTTACCTTACACGAAAGGCAGACGACACTCGCAAATAAAATTGTTGAATAACTATTTGTTTCAGTTTTTGCGTCAAAACGTGGCTTATAGCCTCTCATTAGAACGCGCCCAATGAGCTCGTTCCAATGAGGGGCTGTAAGCTTTGTTTTGAGACAAAAATTGGAAAAAAATTGTGAAAATTGAATAGTGATTTTTGTGAATACAAATTGCTAGTTTTGGCCTTTATGATGGGTAAAGGGTGATATTAATACATGTTTCTGCATGTTATAGTCAGAGCCTCTGATATTTATTGTTTTACTTCAAATCGTTGCTAAGAAATGGTATATCTAAAATACTGTTAACTTTATGAGTAAATAATTCAGATAGCAGCTTGTGTGGAAATGACTGACTGTGAGTTTAGTTACCCACTGTCATCGGGTCTCTGCATCATATATATGTTGAGGGCCCTTTAATACATTTGTTGAAGTGTTAATTCTCGTTACTTCCAAAAGTGAAATTCCCTGTGCGAAATTTCCCTGGTCATGGTTATCCGGGCAGCACGAGCGATGTTCAATCCTCATTCGAAAATGCGTAGTGTGTTTTCCTAAAATTTCGAGAACCCACTACATAGCTTAAACGTGGAGAGATTAAAAGGGTATTTGGAACTTGATAAGTATGTTCATGCTTGTCTTAACCATGTACTAAACGGGACCAAACAGAACGGAGAAAGCACACCAATGGTATTCAGAAAGATCGTCATTCAAATTCTAGTATGTTTTATATTTCCTCAACGGGGTCCAAAGGGGGTCATAAGCTATGTCTTTGAGTCAAAAAATGAAAATATTCAGTTGTTTAAGATGTTGTTTCAAGTATTATAAGTTATCTCCCCCTACATGTATGGTTTATGGAGATTCAATACCTGGATGTGGGTTTTTAAACACCGAACCGCTGGCGAAGTATTTAAATGAGCTATCCTGGTATTAAATCTCCATATGCCATACATGTTGGCGGAGATAAAGATTTTGCCCCGTTTGAAACACAATACAGGCATATTGGAAATAAATTTGTGGACGCATTTCTCACGCTCTGCAATCACTTGGACCAAATTCGTGAATAATTGTTTTGTTTATTCATAAACGCAGAAGACAACAGATAGAGTTATATCCCTTCGGTCGTTAAGGAAACGAGTAAACTGTATTTTATTGACATGTCGTCCCCTGGCAGATAGAACACATTGGTACTCAGGGGGACGATATTTGCTCTTGTTTTATATTTCTCAAGCTGTTTCATTTAATTATTCGTCTATTTAATTTATAACGACAGAATATGATCGCATTTTCGGATATCTGACTATTTTCAGGTTTTTTGTTCGATTTTCATATCGAGGCAAGCGAAAGCGAAATGCTTTCATTTAAACCATATAGCCCCAATGTTCCGTGTGCCCATATACCCTGAATGCTGCACGCGCCCATATATCTTGGATGGTGGGTGCACTCTTTGCCATGGCTATTTGTCCAAGGCATTCTAACCAATCAAAACACAGAATATATCGGGATATAGGGACAATGTCTTCTAACCCTGGAGGTTAAAAGGCTGAACTCTCTCATGTGATATCAACCAAGGAAATATTCATTGTATGTGATCGAGTGTATTTTGCTCTCTTTATCAATAGATATAGTGGCGAGATTTCCACATGCGTACGGTAAAATTGAATGCATTATTCAACACTGTGGTTCTGATATTCATCAAAAATGATCCGACAATATCCGAAAATACGAAACAAGGAATTTGTGTCTGACCACTCTCCTAGTTCGGCATGCGATTCAAAGCGTATGACTCACCCGAAAGAGATACAGTCAGCGAAATCTTCCTTTCAGCTAGCAATTACGTCAATTCGTTATGTGATGTGAAATAAGAAGAAACGTTCAAAGACTATGACACCCGATTCAATTTGTTGAATTCAGAAAATGTCTACTCCCACCCCTTGCTCGATGGTTTTCTCCGGGTACTCAGGCTTTCTCCACCCATAAAACTTCCGACCAGAGGTGACCCTGGCTGTGGAATGTGTCGTTAAATTCAAAAAAATAAATAAATAAATAAATAAATAAATAAATAAATAAATAAATAAATAAATAAATAAATAAATAAACATGGAGGTCCAAATGTATCTCATTTGCATGATCCCAGAACTGGCGTTCTACAACACCTGGAGAGCGTTATGCCGGTTGTTATGATAAACTGTTGGAGTGGCCAAACTGCTACATCTTTACCCATGTGGCACTTGTTACTAATTTTGACATGATGCTCAAGTTCATTACTTAAAGGCCTACAAATGATGGATCCTTTAGATTAATTAAAAGGTATATCTGCTTTGAGGGGCCCGTAGCCTTATAGACCTGTTTAGATGGTTATGAATGATGGATCGGGATGATCTCGTAGTCCTTGTAATATTTTGCTCCACGTGTGTTTTGTCTACAGAGCACAATGGTTTCCTGCAGTATCCTGGGTTCTTACTTGGTTTGAATTTTATCAGACATCTTCTCTCTTATGAAGGGCTGGTTTTATGCTACCTATCTCGATCACCTTTCCCCATTAATTCAAGTATTCTGGGTTTTCTATAATCAATCTACCATCACAACAATACATCGTCTGAGTGCTAGAATGTCCTATGTCCCATAATGGGACATAGGACATTCTAGAACTCAGGAGACGAATAATCGTCAGCCGAAGCATTCACCAGGGTATTCTATACAAACTGGTGTTGCATTTAACTATCCCATGGAGATTCCTGTCCACGACTAGGGCAGGTACTATGGTTCCAGTCATATTTGTGTATCTGACCACATAACCTCAAAGTAAATCCCCCTATTCAGTGTTTTGTACCTTAATTTATGGAAGGCGTCCTAATAATAAAACTGTATAGAGGGAATCTATAGTACCTGCAATAGACAGCAGAATCGTTTGTTAAAGCCGAAGGATTTACAGTTGATGTCCGTTAGTTTAGTTGGACTCTTATGCTCGTTGGCAAGTAATATTCGTGGTATTATCCATTTTTCAGATTTCGAGACAGCAGCACCAAATACGACCACAACCTCAACTACCAGCCGAGTCATAACAACCACGTCGACGGTGAGCCAATCTACAATTTTTACTTCTTCAAACTCAACTGATTCCAGGCCTAGACCTACTACTACTAGTCCGGATACAACCATGAACCAGACAACAATAACATTAGGGTTCGGCTCCACTGAAAATACCACAGCTGCAAGTCTGGCTGCAACAACCACAACTACTACATCAGGTATTATGATAACAAATAACGCATCTGGTATGAATTCATGTTAAGGGAAGAATGCCTGGGTAGGTCATCTTGAGTTCGTGAATCGCGCATTTCTCCAAAACCACCTGTGAAGCTGGGCTTTCTCCAAGATTCAGCCCATGGACTTCGAGTGATTATCTTGATGGACACTCAAATCCGCGGGTGCTTTGTTATAAGTGGGTTCTCGAATTATTTGGGGAAAAATATTAATAATCCTGTTTGACGCTAGAGTTGGGTAAATGTTTAAACTCCATTTTATTTCGAGCCTGTTTTATGTAATCTCCATCTACAGCAACACTAAACCATGCGAAGAATGAAAATCGGAAATCGTCGACGGACCATTTTTAAATAGAAGCGAAATTTCACTAGAATTTTCTACAAATCGTGCACCACAAATACAATTTGAACCGCTAGCGGTAGCTAAAAGTCATTCCACGATTTTTAATGTGTTCTATGTGCCAGTAGGCATATAGAACATATTGGAACTCAGGAGATGAAATAGTAACACGGGTTCCCCTCGCAATTTGGTTGGCGATAAAATGTGTGTTTTGTTTGTCGATAGTTAAATTAATGGCTGAGTATCCTTCTAATAATTATTTTATAGACGTGAGGGTATGTAATAAACACAGAACGGCACACGCGTGTGAATGAGTTAATCGATATGGCACTTGTGCCATCGCGGAAGGATAAAACTCGAGGCCTGCGGCCTCTCGTTCTATCCTTTCACGCTGGCACTCGTGCCATATCGATTAACCCATTCATACACGTGTGTGGTTATGAGTATGTATGGCCTACCCCACATCCTCATAGACGTAAAAACGACTAGAGAAGAAGAAAACCAAGCTCATGTGCTGCCCAGCAACTTCAGTGGCGCGGCATACTTTTGTAAGGTTAGGAAAAAATGAAACTGTTCAGGTTTCCAGACCGATTTTTCATTTTCATGCCCGACCCTAATCTTTTTGTGAGCTCTTGATAATTTTTTTTATATCCACATAAAACGATATCTGAAGATATTAACGCCCCTGGCTTCGAATGCATGCACATCGTGAATGCGGGCCATGCGTTTTAACCCCTCCCCCTAACTCGGATCTCATTATCGACAGATATTGTTACAAATTTCCACTTGCATAAGGTAAAACTGCAGGCATTACTCGTAGATGCTGATATTCATAAAAAAATGATTCGACCCGACATTAGACAAACAGATCCGAAACAGGCTTGAGGCGAATACTTTGTAAATGTATTCGAATACGAATACGAATACTTTGAATTTTTATGAATACGAATACAAATTCACAAATTTTCAAATGTAGTTCAATACGAAAACAAATACATTACAATGTATTCATGAATACATTTTTTGAATACTTGAATACTTTTTAAATTAAAAGTATTTATAGCAAGGCCATTAAGTTTTTTGTTTGTTGGGTTGAAAGTCATTTTTAAACTGATAGTCCTTTAGCTGAAGGTTTAATTGTGCTTACCATGCTTTGTGTGAAAACTAAAGTAATTACCTGACGGGAATCCACTCTATGGGTGTCATAGTAATTAGACTACTCTCCATGGATAACACATCACAAAATGTGAGTAGATTACCTCTAAAAAATCACAGACTGGCGTTTCCTCCTGAACGTTAAGTATCAATTGCAATGACACCACATAAGACGGACTAGTAAAGTTTTAGCCAATGCACTTCATGGTTAAACCTGGAGGTCTGTTGGCTAAAAGTTTGCTAACAGCAGTAGTATTTTCCTCATAATATTTACGTGCTTTCACCGATTATAATTAGACATACTGAGCTGTACAAAGGTGATCTTAAACAGGAATAAATAAATATGCGTTTTCACTGTGAAATAATGGATAAATAGAAAAACTTTAAATAAATCCAAAAAATTTAGAATATAATATCCTTGAATAACTGAGCTGTGTCCAATAACACAAGTTTTTTTTGTTTTATTTTTATTGTCCATGTTTTCAACAATTTGAACAGCCATGGGGATATGTGGCCAATGTTACATAAATATGTTGTCTTGTGACAAGTTAATTGATAATTAAGTCTATTGTCTGCTTTCAATGCATAAATTTCAGACAAGGTGTTTGGTGGTATATAAATAATATCAGGGATTATTAAGTCTTTAATATTGATATGAGGTGTGAGTTTCTTATCCGGAGTCCGTGGGCTTGATCTGTGAAAACCTTTTATTCAGTATATGGTTCTTTAATTCCAAAATATAGAAAGTATTCAAAAGGTATTCAAAATGTATTCATGAATACAGCTCAAATTTTAATGTATTTGAATACGAATACATATATTCATAATATTCAGTGAATACTGAATACATGTGAATACTTGATAAATTGTATTCGAATACGACTGAATACGAATACTGGATACGAATACCACAACCCTGATCCGAAACAGGGGATTTTTCTCGGACCACCTTCCAGCCACTCCATGCGACGTGAAAAGTGTGAATAACCCGATAGAGATAGAATCAGCCACATTTTTATCAGCAAGTAATTACGGCAATTCATTGCGTGATGTTTTTTTTTTTTTATTTAACCCCTAGCACTCTGGTCGTACAACAGAATTTGACCCAAGCACTCCTTTTTTCTCTTGTTTAACTATAAACTTAACCAATTATATCTTGTTTGACAGAGCTCGGAGAGCTCTGTCAAACAAGGTATATTTGGTTAAATATTGGACTGCATTATGGGAAATATTTGCTGCTGAAAACTTTGTGATTTTGACATCAGAGTGCACAGGGTTAATGGTGCTTAACGCCACATCGGCACCTAAGGATATATCGTGGCAAGAAAACATTAGAAATTAAAACATGCCATTATCATTTACGAAGGAAAATGATTCATTAAAAATAGGAAATGATTGTAATTTATTTAGTTATTTATTTATTGGTGTTTAACGCCACATCAGCAGCCAAGGCCATACCTTGGTGAGAAGACGGTAGAAATTACATATGTCAATTATGAAATAAAAAATATGGAATAGAAATATGAAATAATTACAATAAAAATGTCAAAGACAAGAGTGGTCTGAACAGTAATGAGTGATGACAGAAGACAAGCGAATACTTATAAATCAACCTGATGGTTTTCAGACATGAAGGGCCCAGTTTAGAAGAATAAAAACAATTTTAAAATTTACCCAAAAGTTTGATTGCTTTCAGAAATGAGAAAATTTTATTCGGGCTCGACGATAAAAAAAAAAGATCGATGTTACAGTGAAATACTTCCCATTGGCATGATTAAAATGAGTGTAATGTAAAAGAATGTGTTCCACTGTCAATGCCTGTTGGCAGGGAACACACTTTGATCGCATACCACCCTCTAACAGAAAGGAATGTGTAAGTCTTGTATAAAAATATGACATCGAGTCAAAACTACCTGATCTTTTTACAAATGTTACCAGACGAGTAGCGATAAAAAATATTTGGTCGGACTTGATGTAGCTTGTTATTTGTCGCTCCATCCTAATCCGCCTGCCACATACATTTGATGTAATTATTGACATGTGATTTAAAATTACTGAGAAGAATTTTAAAATCTGTGAGAGTCTTGGTTAAAGCTTGTTTTGCTACACTGTTTGATCTGGTGTTACCAGGTAATCAGCAAACACGATATCATATTGGTCAGACATGAGAGTATTCAACTTTCTCACGAAGTTCCGAAATGAGAGGGTTCTCCAACTTGGGGGTGAGTAAAACATGTAAAGAGAGAGAGAGAGAGAGAGAGAGAGAGAGAGAGAGAGAGAGAGAGAGAGAGAGAGAGAGAGTCGGAAAATATAATCGACTTCCTTTCCTGTACATTCTCAATGTGTTCAAGCACGCGTTGTAAAGCTTTAACTTCAGCTGTGTAAATAGAACTTTTATTTGGTGTTCGGATTAAGGAGATCTGAACATCAGTAACAACGGCTGATGATACTTTGTCACCATCTTTAGATCCATCTGTATACATCCTTTCATACGCACTATACTTGGACTTTATTTCGGCATATTTCTGCTTAAAGTGCAAAACATTTGTTTCAAACCTTTTGGTAGAAGCAAGGTCTAAATAACTGTAGGTTTTTTAAAATGCCAAGGAGGAATATTTGGTTAACGGATTTATTTTGTCACAACAGATTCAATTTTGGTGGACTCCATATAGGGTTTAATGCAAATTCCCAGTGAATATGTTTCTGGTGACGGTTAAAATATCAACATTTTGAGGCTCCGAGGCACAGTTATAAGCAGGGTTTGATGAATTAGCAAACAGTTTAGAAACATATTGGGGTGACAGTTTAATTCTGCTCTTCTCAAGAGAAGGCTCATCTGCTTCAACAATCAATAATTACATTGTTAATGTAGTTATACGTTTTGGGTCAAAATACTCAATTCCCATTGGTCAGCTGGATAAAAACGCCATGACCAAATGTAATTCATTTTCCAATGAATACATTTGGTCGAACTTTGACCCGCATTTACGGTACTGCGCAGCTGACAGAATGTAATTCGGGCGGTGTTTGGGCGGGTTTTTAACTTTTAGCGCCTCTCGTCTTTCTTCTTTGTTGTTTGGTAAAAAGTAATTTAAACAGTTACGGAATGTAATTATAAGAATTGAATGCAATTTTTTATAATCTTTATTGGAGTATGAACGTGTGGGAATGGGTACAAATTATGTATGAATACCGAAGGGGATTCATACAATTTGTACCCATTCCCACACGTTCACACTCTAATAAAGATTATAAAAATTGCATTCAATTCTTAATTGGATCTATTGGTGATGTTCGAATAGCACCCAAGCTAATTCTAATACCCCTATTATGAACTGCATCAAGTGGTTTGAGATACGACTTCCTTGCAGAACCATAAACCACACAACCATTATCTAATTTGGATCTAATAAAATATCTACAAATGGAGTGACATTTTTTGGTCCGCACCCCAGTCAGTGTTAAAGAGATCTTTTAAAATCCCACACTTCCACGTGGTATCATATGCCTTTTCCAGGTCAAAGAAGATGTCGACCACATGTTCATTACGGGTAAAGGCATTTCGCATGAACGTTTCAAGTCTAACCAAATGATCCACAGTACTTCTCTGGCTTTTAAAACCACACTGAACATTCGCAAGTAGATTGTTCGATTCCAGAAACCAGACGAGTCAATCATTTATCACCCTTCTCATGGTTTTACACAGGCAACTAGTTAGTGCAATAGGTCTGTAATTGCTTGAATTGCAATGCAATGGTCTTTATCGGATTGTGGAATGGGAATTAGTGTTGTCTTTCAACTTTATAAGTTGTGTCCAAAACTAATCTTCTTGACACCGTGCGATCCGATCAAGGAAGTAGTTCTCCTTCGGATAGTTTCTTCCAGTGAATTTCTCTATGAGGGCATAGTGACCGCTCTGTCATGACTCAAGCTTTATGTATGTTGAAGTAAATGAATCCTGTTTAAAAGAATAATACTTCTAACGTCTGGTGGGGAACTAATGGTTTTATTTCAATTAAAAACATGACACTGAGTTATTGTTAGAAAAACAACATCCACAGTAAAGGCCATTAGAGGTGGACATTTTCATTCTATTTTCATCTTATTGCTCTAAACACACATCCAGTGGCGTAGATAAAGGGGGGGGGGGGGGGGATGGGGGCGGGGGCCGCCCCCCCCCCCCGAAGTTTTGTCGGAAATTTTTTGGGACCATTTTTAGGCGAATTTATGCCAAATAACATTAAAATGCTGGCTTTGGGGATAAAAACATGCCATTTTGGGTAAATTTTGGGTAAAAAAGACCAATTTTTAGTACATTTGCAGTAAACAACAGATTCTTTCTGTTTGTTTGGGTTTTTGTTGTTGTTACACTGTCGGAAAATTTTCGGTCTGTCGGAAAATTTTGGGCCCCTCCGCCAGCGAAAAGCTATCTACGCCACTGCACACATCAGTACATATATTCCAAACTGTAAGCTTCACATATTATACGTCAGGGAATGGTACAGTTCTGTTTATCATTAAACTGTATAACCTGTATAGTTTATATCTGGAATGTAGAACAGAAAGAAGTAACACAAACTCAACCTTTTATTAGAATGTTATTTTAAATCTCTTACAGTCAGAGAATGACAATAAGATAAAGTCTGGGATCGAAGGCATGATTTCAAGGCGTTGCTCGATTAAGCAAGCACTGCAGTTTGCTGGATAGCGATGAAAAAGTATTTATTTATTCGGGTTTAAGTACACTTTCAACAGCGAAGGCCATATAGTGTCTGGCCAGTTTTATGAGTGGAGGAAACAGCAGTACCCTGAGAGAACCACCGAGCAACGGCGAGTAATCGGCCGACTCTCCAACTTACTGGTCCCACTCGAGCAAGATTAGCATTGGGTTAACTCTCTGAACCCTCGTTTACTGGAATGGCATCGCCTTTGTGTACACTTACAGTCAGATGGGACAGTCCAATATCAATATACAGGGAGGATTAAAATAATAACTGCAGTCTGCTGCCGTCTGGCTGCAGACTGCGGTTAATATTTTATCATCAATGCCCCATGTAACAAAAAAAATAAAAAGGCAAAAAACGAGACGAAATTATGACTTGGACCGAAAAAAGAATAAAGGTATGTGTACGGTTGGCGTGCATTGCGCGTTAAGACAATGTGGAACTGTACTCCGACATGGGTAGTTTTTCCACTTTTTCTCTTCACTCCAAATATTCCGGGTTTTCTACACTAATGTTGTATTTGACTGTCTCTGGGAGATTCCTGCCTGATAACCTCTGGGACAGCTACTATGGTTCGTCATATTTGTGTATCTGCTCACATAACCTCAAAGTAAGTCCCTTCAATGGGTGTTTTGTGTCTTCCTTTATGGAACGACGCGCCCTAATAATCATTATGTTTAGAGGGAATCTACAGTAGGTGGACAGATACAAGAATCATTTGTAAAAGCTGAAAGATTTACTTTTCGTTATTTAGTTAGTCTCTTGTGTTCGTTGGCAAGTAATATTCGTGGTATCATCCATTTTTCAGGTCTTGAGACAGCAGCACCAAATGCGACCACTACCTCAACTACCAACCTGGTCATAACAACAACAAGAAAGACAACTACGACTTCAGGTATTATGACCAAAAAAAATGCATCTGGTATGAATTCATGTGCAGGGAAGAATGTGCGAATTATGTAAGAGTATTTCATCTCGAGTTCGTGGAACGCGGATTTCCCCGAAACCACCCCGAAGCTTAGTTTTCATCAAGACTCAGCCAATGGCCCTCCACTTTAAACCCGGAGGTTCATCTCCGCAAAAATCGGTTTCTGTTTCTTTACGCGTTTTTCTCCAAGTTCTGAAGATTATTTTGATATAAACTCAGCTCCGCGTGTGCTTTGTAATCCACAGAGAGGGTTCTCGAATTATTTGAGGGGAAATTATCGATAATCACGTTTGACGCAAGAGTTGGGTAAATGTTTAAACTCCCATTTTCTGGCATACCCCAACATCCTAATAGACGCAAAAAGGCTAGATCTGAAGAAAACCGAGCTTCTTAGATGCCCAGCAGCTTCAGTGGCGCGGCCTGATATTTTTGGTAGGGTTGAGGGAAAAATTGAAATGGCTCAGTTTTCCCGACCGATTTTTCATTTTCACGCCCGACCCTAATCCTTTGTGAGCTCTTGACAAGAAAGTTATATCCATATACAACCATATCTGGAAATACTTAGAGTTCGGGCTTCAAATACATGCAGACCGCGATTATAGGCCATCCATTTTAACCCTACACCTAACCCGGCTCTCATTATCAATAGATATAGTGACAATGTTTCCACATGCATCAGGGAAAACTGCACGCATTACTCATGGGGGCTGATATTCATAAAAAATGATCCGACAAAAGATGAGCAGATCCGAAACAACGGATCTTTCTCGGACCACCCTCATCCGATACGAATAGTATGAACAACCCGACAGAGATAGAATCAGATAAATTTTCCTTTTAGCTACTAATTACGGCAATACATAGTGTGATGTTTTTTATTTATTGGTGCTTAACACCACGTGACCTCAGGACATATGGCTATATCTTGGCAAGATAAGGGTAGAATGTAAAACATGCTATTGTTATTTACGAAGGAAACTGATTCATTAAAATAGGAAATAATTACAACAGAATGGCAGACAGGAGTAGTTTGAACAGTAATGAATGAGTGATGATACTATAGTGAATACGTTATCAATCAACCCGATAATTTCAGACTGAAAGAGTCTAGTATAGAAGAATAAAAACAATTTTAGACTCTATTAAAAAGGTTGGATATTTTAAGAATTGATAGAATTTTCTGCGGGCTCATATAATGAAAAAGATCGCTTTGAGATCCTAGAGTGAAAAACTGCTCTCTTAAAATCAGTGCAATGTAAAAGAATGTGCTCCGATGTCAACACCTGTTGGCAAGGAGCACAAGTAGTATGTCAGGGGCTAGACGTTCCTCATTTGGGGGACCCGGTAGTGACATCATGTCACGTGACACAGTTACGTCATATTTGGTTGTGATGGTAGCTCGCGTGAGCGACCATTTTGTGACGTGTTGTTGGGGATGATACGTGTTTCTGTCTTCCATTTTGATTATTGGAGACCGCCATCTTAGTTTTTATGGTAGCACGTGGTTGCTATGAGCCTGAAAGGTTCTAATAGGAAAGGATTTTGTTCAGAAGGTATTTCGCTTGTATAGGAGTAAATACAATTACCACAAACAACCACACAATTCCTTCAAATCATCAAAAACCACCCAAAACACCGAAACGGACTTGGCGAAGCCGCATTTTTGGTTTATAAAAGTAGTACATAGTGCTATAATACGCATACTTTACATAAGAGTACTGGTTCGGCTTTTCTTCAAATACTTCGTAGAATTACTCAAATAGACTCGACAAGTTGCACTAGTTCGGATTCTTTCAGAATCCTCTGCTTCTACCTATGGACCCATGCTATAGTTTTTTGTCTATTCAACCTTTTTCGTACATTCCAGTAGAGTAAACGTGCTTATCTGTTGGAATATTTTTGCTCACTGTAACTACATTTAGCGTTTCTGCCATATTCAAGCTAGTTCTTACCCTATTCCTAGTACTCTCGTTCTTGTTTCGAACAACATATTTCATGTATCGTCCAATTATTTCAATTTACTGGCGCTAACTAACCAATCAGATTGCTTGTACAACGAAGGCCTCTATGATGCTGAAACACAAAAGGCAATCGAAACGTTACTGTAAAGCCATTGATCAAACGCCCAAATCTCGTCGAGCAAATGAGTTAAAGCTCAATTGCTCGAACAAGTGACTTCACATACTGCTCTAGGACTTATCTCGGCAAATAGGGATTCCATAGGGGGTCTGTAATAGGGATTTCATAAGTGGGATTCCTTAAGTAGGATTCCAACCTCCCATACAGCTCCTGATAATCTTACTGTCTACTTCCATCTTGTCTTCAATTATCTATTTTATGATTAGCCTCTATTGTTGTCACCCAATACTATAGTCTTCTACCACCCTTACAGCTATACACTACTCTTATTGACTATTACTTCATAATTCCTAACTATGCCTGGCCCTGTCTCGACTCTGCTCTCAGTCAGATCATTAACAGGCGCAACCAGATTGCCCCATTCATTTAAGCCTGTATCAGTCAATGCCTAGACCTATTACGAGCTAGGGTACATTACATATAAGAAACTGTATGTGACTGTACCGACATCTGCTGATGTGTTAATACACATTGGGTCAGAATGTGTTCGCATTACAGGAAGCACATATGCACATCTTAGATGTGCTAATACTAATTGCGTCACTATGTGTACACATCACATGCCGCACATAGACACGTACAACGAAAAAGAGATTCTGTAACCACAGACATATCCTAAAAAGGGATTCTACAGAAAGTGGGTCTGGTGGTTGATGGAGTGTGTTTTTGTGCTAATGCACAATGTGTCACAATGTGTACACATCACAGGAAGCACATAGGCACATGCAACGAAAAGGGGATTCTGTAACCACAGACATTATAAGTTATTCTGTTTGTTGACAGGGGACACGGTCTCACGTTCCCTGCATGAAATTTATATTCAACCGAGGCGTCAGCCGAGGTTGAATATATGTTTCCTGCAGGGAACGTGAGACCATGTCCCCTGTCAATAAACAGAATAACGTATATGTCCCGTTCTTACACAAGTAAAATTGAACTGGAAAAAAAATCTTTTATCTTATTGTAATCTTAAATAACAAAAAAAAACCGCCATGTTCTACAGCGAATATTAGAAAGCAGACGCTGTTTCGGCAAGGTGTTAACTTTTATCATAACAGACTGGAGTGACTTCCCTTTATTCAATGTTTACGTACGCAATCAACGGGGCGAGATGCTCTCGATTCGTTTCAGTTTATGTTACAGTAAATTAATGAAAGGAGACCTTATAATCTAATCGGTTTCATAAATAATTACCCATGTGTACATAACTAATCTTTTTGTACGTAATAACGGTACTTTTGTGTGTATTTTACTTCAGTTAAATGTATTTGTCTCAGTTGATTTCACGTGAAAAAAGACATTGCGATGAACCGTTGCTCATGGAAACGAGACGCTTTCCTTGACAGTGGACATAAGAATCGCTGACAGTAGACATATGCTCGTGCTCGGCGACATAAAATAAAATCAACGGGGCATTGACCAATCACTGCAAAGTATTGCGGTTGGTATCGGGGCATATCCTAAAATGGTTTCTACAGAACATGAGTCTAGTGGTTGATGGAACGTGCTTGTGTGCTGATGCATAATGTTTCACAATGTGTACACATCACACGTAGCACATAGGCATGTACGACGAAAAGGAGATTCTGTAACCACAGACATATCCTAAAAGGGATTCCGAAAGTGGGATACCTATCAGACTCCATTTAAAATGGGATTCCGTGATTTGGACATAAACATTCGAGGATATGAAAAGGAATTGATGACACTCAATTAGAGTAATTCAACTACTATTGCAAAGACCAAATGAACATACTTTAGTTAAACCAACGGCTACAGAACAGCCAAGATACAGAACGGCGTGCAGGAAATGAACGGAAAACGGAGTGAACAAAGATGAACTAGTTGGACAGAACTGAATAAGATTAAACTCAACGAAGGCTGAAGCGAACTGATCCCAATGAAGTTGTCGATTGAAGCAACACGGCGAAGTGAACAACACGGCGAAGTGAACGAAGGTTACAGCCAAGATCGATGTGAACAGAATATAACAGTGACTGAACAAAGACTGGGGGCCCTATAAACAACTTTTGAACTTTATTTTTGAACTATAACCCCAATGCAATTCATATAACAAACTTTGACTGTAACGCCCCTTAAACTCAAAGGTTTGAATGAACTCTCTGACGAAGTTTAACTGAATGAACTCAACAAAGTTTTGACCTGAATGTACGAAGTTTAAGTGAATGAAGTCTATTTCTGAAGTACAACCTTCATGAAACTATAAGGTATATAACATTAACACCTTTGAACTAAATCATTTCAATATGGTAGGGAAATACCCTCGAATGAGTTTGACCAAATCACGGAATCCCATTCCATGTAGTCGGATAGGAATCCCACTTACGGAATCCCTTTTTAGGATATGTCTGGTTACAGAATCCCCTTTTCATTGCATGTGTGTATGTGTTGCATGTGATGCGTACACGTTGTGCATTAGCGTATAAACACATTCCACCAACCACCAGGCCCACGATGCGTTCCGTTGAATACTTTTTAAGGATATGTCTGTGCTTACATAACCCCTTTTTTGTTATATGTGCCAGTTTGCTGTAGGTGATGTGTACACACTGTGGCACAATATGCATTAGCACACAAGCACATTCTATCAGCCACCAGACCCGTATTCCGTAGAATTCCTTTCTAGGGTATTCTGTGGTTACAGAATCCCTTTTCGTTGTCTGTGTCTATGTGCTGCAAGTGGTGTGTACACATTGCGGCGCATTGAGCATCAGCACACATGCACATATTAGCATATCCAAGATGTGCACATGTGCTGTCTGTAATGTGTACACATTGTGACGCAATGTGTATTAACACATAAGCACATCTCGGTATGATCAACATACAGCTTCTTACATGTAATGTAACCTAGCTCGCACTAGTAAGCTTAGATGAATGGCGCAATCTGGTTGCGCCTGTTAAAGATCTAACTAAGGGCAGAGTAGAGACAGGGTCAGGCACAGTTAGGAAGTATGAAGTAGTGCTACAAGTCAATACTAGTAGTACAAAGCGGTAAGGGTGGTAGAAGACTATGGTATTAGGTGACTGCAATAGAGGCACATCATAGGACAGATACCTGGAGACAAGATGGGAGCCGACAGTAAGACTATCAGGAGCTGTATAGGAGCTTGGAATCCCACTTATGGAATCCCTTTTACAAAATCCATATGGAATCCTTATTTGCTGAGATGAGTCGTAGAGCAGTATGTGAAGTCACTCGTTTGAGCAATTGCTCTATAGCTCATTTGCTCGATGGAATTCGAGTCGTTCGAGCGAGGACCTTTTAGTAACTGCTCAATAGCTTATTAGGGGAACTTGGAATGAATATGGAAAGGTTGTTCGAGCATGCAATAGTTGATTGATAGTGATGTGAACTTGAACCGTTGCTGCATTAATGTACTATGATCCGTAGTTGTACCACGAGTTAGTAATGTTTGAGACACGGAACAGAATAGTAGTGGCCAATAGTACTGACCCAAGACCTTAATGGTGCAAGTATGCAAGGTTGGTAGAACAAAATACTAAAGGTGAATAAAACAGTTGCTAAACAAACTACAGATGACTGATCACGTGGTAGAAGCCAATGGTAAGACTTATTGAATCCCACTTATGGAATCTCTAGAAAACCTATTTTCCGAGGTGAGTCGTAGAATAGTATGTGCAGTCATTCGCTCGAGGAATTGCTCTATAGCTCATTTGCTCGATGGGATTCGGTCGTTTGAGCAATGGCTTTACAGTAACTGTTCGATTGTCTTTTGGGTTTGAGAATCAAAGAGGCCTTCGTTGTACACAAGGGCGATAACTATTATGTTAGGTACAGATTATAGGAAATCAAGCAATCTGATTGGTTAGTTAGCGCCAGTAAAGTGAAGTGATTGGAAGATCTGCTTACATGAAACATTCTGTTCGAAACAAGAATGAGAGAACTCGGAATAGGTTAAGAAGTACCTTGAATAAGGCATAAAACCTAAATATAGTAACAATTAGCAAAACTATTCCAACCGATAGGCTCATTTACTCTACTGGAATGTAATCCAGAACAAACGAATAGGGTTAAATAGACAAAAATTATAGCATGGGTACATAGGTAGAAACAGAGGATTCTGAAAGAATTCGAACTAGTACAACTTGTCGAGTCTATTTGGGTAATTCTAATAAGTAGTTGAAAAAAATCCGAACCGGTACTCTTATACAAAGAACGCGTATTATAACACTATGTACTACTCTTATAAACCAAAAATGGGGCTTCGCAAATTCCGTTTCGGTTGTTTGAATCGTTTTTGATGATTTGGAGAAATTGTCTGGTTGTTTGTGGTAATTAGATTTACTCCTATATAAGCGAACATACCCTCTGAACAAAACTCTTTCCTATTTGAGGCATTTCGGGCTCATAGCAGCCACGTGCTACCATAGAAACTAAGATGGCGGCTTCCAATAAAAAAAATGGAAGACGGGAACACGTAAGTAGTATGTCTCGGGCTTTTCGATCCTTATTTGGATAACCTCGGTGGATGACCTCGGAAGTGAAGCCATGTCACCTGACCATTGGCGCCATGTTGTGTTGTCATGGTAACCCACGTGAGCGGCCATGTTGTGACGTCATCTCCCTAGTGATACGTGGTGTGAGTGCGCATGCGCAGCGCGTGTTGTTAGGGTGATACGTGGTTCCGTCGTCCATTTTGTATACTGGAGTCCAAAACAAAAAAATAATGAAAATTAATTGGCGATTTTTGTGAATAGCGCTCGTCGGTTTTGACCGTTACTTTGGGTACAGGGTTAAAAGTGTCAACTACTATTCGAAATGGATGACGGATTTAATGTGTTAAATTTGCCTAAGCTGCATCTCCAGTCACCCATTATTGAACGATGTCATTTGACTGGTGACACTGAGTGGAATATTGTGTGCAACGCATGGTAAAGATTTGTTGAACAAAGTTGAAAGGTGGGTCCATTCCGCGGCGAGATCACAATCGCCATGTGGGCACGAATTCCGTTATTATATACCTACCACAAAAATCAATCCGAAACCGTTATTTTCGACTCATTCAATCCGATGCTCAAACGAGGCTGTCGAACTATCATGTCTGTGTTACGAATAAACTCCACTCCAGCTGGCCTCGGGGGAATAAGAAGTATGTTCCAGAAATAGCCCATTGTTTCCAATCGGCAGATGTTTTAGCGGCTGAAAAACTATCATTAGCGTTTGAAAATCAGGCGTAAATATTAACAATATATTCAATACCCTTAACCCCTAAACTATTGAACGTAGTACAACAGAATTATCTCCCATCACTCTGTTTTTCTCTTGTTTAACTATGAATTTAACCAATTATATCTAATGTTTATACTAGTTGATCAGTATTATACAGAGCCTTTCTGAAACCATTTTCCCATCAGGATAGCTGGCTGTCATCAGGCAGACGTTTTACTAAAACTGGACACATCACTTGCACACACTCGTACTTATTTTCCTAAAACGAAGACCTTCACCTACACATATCCGTACCAAGTTGTCTAAAACTGACCACACCTTCCCCGAAACAATGCGGACCTAAGAACGCGAAAAGACTAGATGAAAAAATGAAGCACTACTAAACCTTTGACACAATAGCGCGTTGCAACAATAAATAGAGGATATGGAATGAGTGTTTTTCTCATATAATATTTATGAAACGAGTCTAAGAATTTTCCGTTTTGGCGAGCCTCTGGCGAGCCCAAACGGAAAATTCGGACGAGTTTCATAAATATTATATGAGAAAAACACGCATTTCATATTCTATTTATCATATGACACGCACACGCACAAATTAGCCACTTAGTTTGACTTTTTAACCCATCACCTAACTTGAGTTGCAGACGGCACTTGGAAAAAACATCCTCGTATAACTAAAACATTTCATTTTGTGCTTCCAAAACATAGGTTATGACCCCTCATTGGAACAAGCTCGTCGAGCTCGTTCCATTGAGGGGTCATAACCTATGTTTTGGAAGCAAAAAGTGAAAATATAAAAAAATGAATGGCGTTTTTCTTGTAGGTAAAAGATTACAATATAACCCGCCCTAAATAGGAGAGATAACGTAAATTCGCCCTACTGAAATTATGTAAATTTGACCCAGTTGTATTTTGTTTAGCCAATCAAATTGCCCAGTTTTGAAATTGACCAATGAAAGCTCCCAACTCTAATTGTGCAAATTATGAAAATGTGGCCCAGTTGTATTTTGTTCAGCCAATCAAATTGTCTAGTTTTGAAATTGACGGAAGGCTTTATTTATCACTGATTAATATGAAAACAAAATATCAAATGTTTTAAAGTGAACAAAAAGGACGAGTCATATGATAATATAATTTATGATTTCATGTTTAAACATAGGTCTATATGTTGAAATCAGTGTTTTAAGCCACTGACACACGATAATGTTGGTTTCAACATGTTTTATACAAGATTTAAACGTAGGGTTCAACATGTGGATTTCTACATCGGTCAACAAAACAGAACGATAAATGGCCTAAAAATTATTATGACAGTAACTGATTTGCTGTTCTGGGTTCCGTTGAGTTGATGAGAACACATCAGTCGCATCCCATGAGTCACCGAAGGTGACGAATGGGATGCGGTTGATCTGCTCATCAACGAGTCGGAATACCGAACACCATATCAGTTAGTGTCGTAATAATTTTGTTATCATACACCTTTACAGCCAGATAAAACTATGAATTTAACCAGGTAAAACGTCTGTCTGATGACAGCCAGCTATCCTGACGGGGAAATGGTTTCGGAAAGGCTCTGTATAATACTGACCAACTAGTATAAACATTTCGTGTATTGTACCTTTGGGCACCAAAGTATTGCCTTTGGCACCCCAACAATACTATACCCAACTAGACCCAACACCCTGGCTTTAAAGCCAACCATGTGGCATTATATAACGTATAAATTTACACCCCGTTCCGATTCTCAGAACTGGAAAGGAAGTGTAGATTACTTATCACACGTTGGTACTGTGGTTATAAGCTATCTACTATTTGCAAGTCCGCTCAAATCATGTCGGTGTTGTTACAGAAACCAGAAACAAAACCATTCCTCTGTCAAAATATCACGTAGAAACCGAGTTGACTCGTCCGTGAGATAACACATTTAGTGGTCTGTCACTAACCCCCAGGATATAGTGAGCAGTGAGACATAAAACCTGAGCAGCTGTTTTAGTCCCGTGTCACCTGCATGTTCACGTAGACGACACATGGCAAGAAACCCCCACCAGGTCGGAGGCTTACAGTTGTATGTGATGTTCCATAAATTCACTCTCACTTCCCAGGTTTGTAGGATGCACTGATTTCGACGATCAGACGGCCCTGTGAATCAAATATTTCGGACTGATTGTGAGATGGTGAATTCTAAATAGCAATATTAAGTTTTGATAATTATTTTGCTCCAACGGTAACTTGGCTATCGTTTTAACGCTGAAATTGTGTGTATGAGTAGACCGTGTGAGGGGTGGGCGGCTCTAAAGTAGACTTGACCCTTTCTATTTTCGCAAGTCACCTGCTATTTGAGGAGCCATCGTGAAAAATGGCCAACAAAAATATATTCGTGGGGAAGCAATATTTATTTATTTATTTATTTACTCGTTACTGAACACTCCATCAATTATACGTTTTCCACTCACTGCATATCATTATTACGCTCCTCCACATGTACACAGTTGAACATTGCGATTTTCACAAAAATGCGTTTATTTTTTTTTATCACAGCATTCACTGAAACACCACAGAAAAGGCACAGGATGCTGACACCACGTGGGCGTATGTCATGCAAAACAGTTTCTGTAACAGCTTATTTGAAAACAAAAGCTGATCGCCTGCGAGAGGACATGAAAGTGGACCCAAAAACAACGAATCGCTATCGCAGGAAACGACATACTGTCAATGATCAAAGACTTTCTGCCTCAATGTTGAGCGTAACTTTCTTGCTTAGTTTTTTGGGGATAATTACTTTTCTCCGAATGCCTTGCCACCGCTTGCTTGAAAGAAGACCTAAATTATTCAAGTTCCTCAGAAATCCCTAGGCGACTCAAATTGAATTTTCTTATGTACTAGACAAACGTTCGTACTGAATGGTAGATTTTGTGACTTCAATTCAACCAGATATTTTGTTTGATTGTTAACATACCCTAACCCTTTGAATCCGAGCGGCCCTTTTGCAGACCCAGAAGTATGATACATCATAATTTCCTGAAGTAGGATGGCCGCTGATTGAACGAGTGGGGTACAATTTTAATTAGTCTACCCCCAAATAATGAATGTGGACTCTTACAATTGCTGCCATTGAACTGAGATGAAAGATACCACCAGGGTTCAGAGAGTTGAAATGCACTTTTGCAGAGTGGAAGTTTTAATTATAATGCAAAGTACCCAAGACACTATAAAACATTTAAAACCAGATGTCAAACAGACTCTGTAACATCCTTCTGTGTCTTCCCAACTGAAAAACAGAAAAACTGTTTGGCTCTAAGATGAAAATGACATTAGGAATAAAAGGAGTAGAGTAAAAGAGAAGTTAGCAGAGAAGAAGACAGAAACCCAAAAGACTCCGGCTGAGGAAGCATCCCTAGGGTTGAAGTTTTAATGGAGTTATTCTTCCGAAAAGAGACAAACATTTTGTTATAACCTGGCCAATCACTGGATTGTTAATAGGTATGGTAAGCATGCCCAAGTGACAAGCACAGCCCTTCAAAAACTGGACTCTGAAGCCGCATGGAGACAGCTTCTGGAAATAGAGTTTCAAAATTCCCACACGTTGCCTTATTACATTTCGTCGAGATTGGATCACTACTAAATTACCACGGTGTAGTATTCCACCCGGAGAACAAGTGTCAAATTTTGTGAAAAGAAGAAAAACAAAAATCAAAAGTTTCAGCCAATAGGCCTCTGAGGTAGCTATTTTGATTGGTGAATGTAAAATTCTACCAGGAGAAGTTGGAATTCCATTTTCTGTTTTTGGCAATGTTGACTGGTTGATAGCTAGATTATTTTTCGGTTTTCTGAATTTGTTATTCAAAATTTGTTTTATTACAAAGTACTGGAAAGTGCCCACAGGTAATAGAACAAATTTGTATAAACAAAATATTATCTGTGTTTGACTGAATATGAAACATGAGCAAGGAATACATAGGCTTTTGCTCGGGTACTTTCATTTTTAAAGCCCCGATAGTGGCTAGCACTATTAATTTAATTTAATTTCATAGTCAAGTTTAAATAAAATATTCTCGACTGCAGTGTGTGATGTAGAACTGCTTTATATTTCACACCTAAAATAATCCATGGCTACTGTGGTTCAGACTTGTATTGGAATTATGGAAGAAAATGCCCTGCTATGTCAAGCTATACGAGCGATTAGTACTTAATTAGGGCATTGTTGCCAGCCACGAAGCAAACTAACCGGACAAGGGTTTTCACCAATTCTATTTTAAGGGTTCTGTTAGATTGTTCCTTGTTAATTGAGCTACATTAACTGGTTGAGTGCTGGAAGCCCATATTTGGGCTTTATTTTGAAGTGCAAGTGAAGGTTTCATACTTCGTGGATGTACTTCATATTATCTTTGAAGTAAAATTATTTAGTCTGTATGGATTTGCCTTGTTACCATCAATGGGAGAATGCCTGCAGGCACCCTCCCATAAGTTGTAACAAGGCAAAGGCATGTTGAAAAGTTATGAGGACAAAAATAAATCAGAACTCTACCAGTTAACGGGAAAACAACTCACATCTCAGAGTCGTTTGTTGTATACCAACGATTCTCATCAACAGAAAGAGTATATAAGCTAGCATGTGGTGGTCAAATTGCTGTACGCAATGTGATCCTCACATGCAAGAATAAATATTTATATGTGTCTACTCTTTCTGTTCAAGGTTAGTCAAGTACACTTTATAGCCTTGTTATCAATTTTTCAAGTTCCAGAGATTTGCATTGCTGGATCCCGCTTGGCATTTGTGTTTGGCGAGTTTCAGTGGGTAAATTTATACGGAATTAAGCTTCAGTGCACAAACTTTGGTTACGGCTTTGGTGCAACTTACCGAATTTTCGCAGCGGATTATAACAATTTTGAATGTGCGTGTTGGAATAAGAGAGAATTTCAGTAACTACTCTGAATTTAAGACGGGCACTCCCATCAGTAAGAAGTGAATGACCTGCACGAATTACGCACCTGTTTCAGAGCACGCAAGTAGTATAACTCGTATGTTTCAAGGATCATTTGGGAGACCTTGGTGGGGGACCTCGGAACTGACGTCATGTCACATGACCCAGTGGCTTCATGTTTGGTTGTCATGGTAACACGCGTGAGCGGCCATGTATTGTCATTACCATAGTGATGCGCGGTGTTAGTGCGCATGCGCAGCGTGTGTTGTTAGGGTGAAACGTGTTTCCGTCGTCTATTTTGTATACTGTAGGCCGCCATCTTGGTTTCTATGCTCGCATGTGGTTACTATGTTACCCAAAGGCCTACAATAGAACAAGGGTATGTACGGAGGGTGTGTTCGATTGTTCTTGTTTCATTTATCCGCTTCATCAAATCAGTTCAGTTTACTTTATCACCGGTTCCGTGGAATCCCTTCTTGTGGTCCGTGTTTATGCCTTTTTATTGTATGAGGCCATGAGGGTCATGAGAAAATCCCTTAATGAGGGATATTTTACCTTTCCTTTTAGCCTCATCTCGGTATTTGAGGATACCTATGACATGGCAACATACCTTTTGAGCATACCTTTTGGAGAATCCCTTTTGTCGTATGAGGCCATAAGGGTCATGAGGAAATCTCCCAATGAGGTCTAATTTACCATCCCTCTTAGCCTTATCTCGGTATTTGAGATTACCCATGGTATTGTACTATAGGAGGATACCCTTTATTGGGTACTTATCTGAGAATATCTATCTGAAGATAGTTATGGATACCATACAGCACTCACCCAATACTATAGACGTCCATCACTCTTTTACCGTTACTATTGACGACCTCTATTCTGTGCGTCTCACCCTAACTAATATGTAGCACTACTACAGGAATGCTAAGAGGGATGGCCAATTAGACCTCATTGGGGGATTTTATAATGGCCCTCCTGGCCTCATACGACAAAGGGGATTTTCCAAAAGGTATCCTCAAATGAGATATTGGCATGTCGTAGGTATCCTCAAATGCCGAGAGCTAAGATGGAGATGGTAAATTATCCCTCATTGAGGAATTTTCTCATGACCCCCATAGCCTCATACGATGAAAAGGGAATTTTATAGGCATGTACACGAACTACAAAAAGGGATTCCACGGAACGTGGTGATAAAGTAAATTGAGCTGATTGGATGATCTGGATAAATGAAAGAAGAACAAGAGTACTCGGAATAGGGTTTGGCCTGAACAGGCCAGAAACGCTAAATATAGTACGTTACTTGTGTATACTCCAGAAAAAAACGAACAAGATTGGAGACTATAGCATAGCGTACAGCTAGAAGTCGAAGATTCCAAAGGAATTCGTACCAGAAACGATACTTCCTTCGAATCGAACATACCATATACCATTACGTGCTACTATTGTAAGCCGAAGATGGGGCTTTGCTAAGTCCGTGTCGGTAGTTTTGAGTGGATTTTGGAAATTTGGAGGAATTGTCGGGTTGTTTGTGGTAATTCTACGAAGTAAACGAACCGGAAAACTACTCCTGTTCAATCGACCCCCCCCCCCCCCCCGAACATACCATTTTTCTGTTGTAAGCCTTTGGGTAGCATAGCAACCACGCACGACCATAGAAACCAAGATGGCGGCCTCCAGTATACAAAATGGACGACGGAAACACATATCACTCTAACCATATGCATTGCGCATGCGCACCAACGTGGCACGAAATGGCCGCTCACTATGTGATTAACTCACAACGTGGCTGCTCACGCGGTCACATGACATGACGTCATTTCCGAGGTCCCCCACCGAGGTCCTTCAAATGACCCCTGAAACATACAAGGCATACTACTCACGTAAATATTTCACGTCGTAGAAATTACAATTTTTATGACAACTGTGCTGCAGCAGCTACCCAGTCATGTTCGTTGTTGTGTTTTAACCCTTTGACTAACACAAAAAGCAGACGACACTTGTAAACAAAAGTATTGAATAACTAGTTTCATTTCTGTATAAAAAATATAGCACATGAACCGCCATTGGAACGAGCTCGTTCCAGTGAGGGGTCATATGCTATGTTTTGAATAAAAAAAGGAAAAAATAATGAAAACTGAATGAGATTTTTTTGTGAATAGCGCTAGCCGGTTTTGATCATAACGTTGGGTAAAGGGTTAAATGTATGCATTGTAGGAACACGCACTTCCATGTTATTGTTGTTGGCCATTGCGGGCCAGGGCATAAGATTGTTATAAAAATAACTGCGCAAGCAAATAGCTTGAGAGTTTAATATACTACTCAAAGTTTCCTAAGCACCAAATATTTGACACATCATTGTGAAATTTGCTTGTGACATATTTGCGATATTTTTGGTGGATATGATTGAGGAAAGTATTGAGATGGTCCCCCGTGTTTTCATTAGCTCTCTTGACAGGCAGTCTTTTCATCACAGTCATGGAAAGCATGTACCCCTTGATTTTCATGATATTTTCGTGTACTGTCTACATGTACATGACATGTGTAGGGTATTCAATCTTCATTTCAACACAAACCCTTATGATTTAATGATTGAATATGGCAAATGTAAATGTACCCATCGTCGGGTTGGTGAAGCCCATGGTGTGCACCATACGGTGATCACCAGAGCCTGGGCAAGATTTCAGCAGTATGGCACACCAGTAAGGCGGCATGGTGGTGGCAGAGACAGGGCAACATCTGCAGCTGAAGACTGGTTTTTGATCATTCAGGCCCATAGGAACCGCTTTGCCACAGCATCCCAACTTCGCGGTGACCTTCAGAATGCATCCGGGGTAAATGTTTCGACGCAGACTATCCGGGCAAGGTTGCACGAATGTGGTCTCCGATCAAGAAGACCATGTATTCGCAGTCCGCTGTCCCAGAACCACCACAAGGCACGATATGAATGGGCCATGGACCACGTTGGATAGACCAGAGACGATCGGCGACCTGTCCTTTTCACAAATGAGTCAAGGTACTGCATAGACCATACAGATAGGCGTTCTAGGGAATGGAGAAGACCAGGGGAGCGATTCCATGCAGCCAACATTGCTGAGCATGACCGCTATGGTGGAGGGTCAATGGGCGGCATCAGCAGGGATGGACATACAGAGCTCTGTGTCCTTGAACGTGGTACATTGACTGCACAGCTGTATATTGATGAGATTCTTGATGTCCACGTCAGATTGTATACAGGTGCATTGGGTGATAGATTCGTTCTGATGGACAATAATGCCCGTCCTCATGTTGCCCATGCTGTCGGGGAGTACCGACAGAGGGAGGGGACTGAGCGTGTGGACTGGCCTGCAAGATCCCCCGACCTCAATCCAATCGAACATGTCTGGAATGAGTTGCAGCTTGCAATTTCAGCCCGTCCAGTCCAGTCAAGAAGTGTCCATGAGCTTGGTGCCATGCTGGTCCAAGAATGGAACAACATCCCACAAAGGTCCACCAGGAACCTGATTTGGAGCATGATAAGGCGTTGTCAAGCTGCAGTTAACAGCACTATACTGTCTCATACTCTATATTGAACCCATACCAGTTCGCTCCGTCAACTTTTTTGCACAATGAAAAATTTCCTCGTTTACCAATAATATCCATTTTCCATGGTTATCGTATTCAAAAGCTAAAAAAATAATGTCAAACACAAACAAAATCTTAATTTCTGTACTTAAATCATTAAAGTTTTAATTAAATCTAAAATATATACACTTCTTATTACAATATTTCAACTAAAACAGGTAGCTGGATATACTTGGTGCTTAGCAAACTTTGAGTAGTATATATCTGAAATCATCTGACTTTAGTATCTGTGGCCTGTACAAATGTACAAGAAGGTAGATTAAACTGATGTAGTTTTATAATTGTGAGGATAAGAGCTCAGAGTAAAAGAGCTGTGGCGGCTTGTAAAGCTTGTAACGTTGTTCCCCCTTTATGCATTCCAAAAGTCCATATATGTAAAATGTACGTAAAAAAGTGGGCGTGGCCAAAGTTTTTGAAAGTGGGTCACGCTCATATCTCAAGCATGGTATGACAGATGGACCTGGGACCAACAACAAATGAGTTTAAACTCATTGGAGTTTCAAAATATGGGTCAAGATCACTGAGGTCACCCAAGTGTCATTGAGTGCATTTTTCAGAATTTCTGACAATCACATTTTGTGACCTCCTAATGCATTCCTGAAGTTCATACATGCGTTTTTACATGAGAAAAATGGGCGTGGCCAAGAATTTTGAAAGTGTTTCACACTCATATCTCAAGCATTATATGACTTATGAACCTGAGACTAACAGCAAATGAGTCGAAACTCAATGGAGGTTCAAAATATGGGTAAAGGTCACTGAGGTCATCCAGGGTTCATTGAGTGCATTTTTCAGAATTGATGGAAATTACATTTTTGGACCCTCTTTATGCATTCCCAAAGTCCATATATGTATTTTTATGTAAAAAGTAGGTGTGGCCAAAGTTTTTGAAAGTGGGTCACGCTCATATCTCAGGCATGGTATGACATATGGAACTGGGACCAACACCAAATGAGTCGACACTCGATGAAGATTCAAAATATGGGTCAAGGTCACTCAGGGGGTCATTGAGTGCATTTTTCAGAATTGCTGGAAATCACATTTTTGGATCCCCTAATGCATTCCCAAAGTCCATACATGCATTTGTGTGCATAAAGGTAGACATGGCCAGGTTTTTGAAAGTGGGTCACGCTCATATCTCAATCATGGTATGATGAATGAACCTGGGACCAACACCAAATGCGTCGACACTCGATGGAGGTTCAAAATATGGGTCTAGGTCACTTTACACAGGGGGTCATTGAGTGTATTTTTCAGAATTGCTGGAAATCACATTTTTGGATCCCCTAATGCATTCCCAAAGTCCATAAATGCATTTTTACACAAAAAGTGGGCGTGGCCAAACATTCTGATAGTGGGTCATTCTGATAGTGGGTCGTGCTCATATCTCAACCATGCTATGACGAATGGACCTAGGACCAACACCAAATGAGTCGACACTCGATGAAGGTTCAAAATATGAGTCAAGGTCAATGAGGTCACCCAAGGTTCATTGAGTATATTTTCCAGAATTGCTGGAAATCACATTTTTTCATCTCTTAATGCATTGCCGCAGTTCATACATGCATTTTTATTCTCAAAACATTTGGCAGTGGAACAGGGAACAATTTGTGCTCTAAACACACATGGGCATCGATCAGACCTCGGTATTTTGACACCGCCAGTAGGCCTTCAGAGGGGCTCTTGTGGCCTTTAAGTCCTTTTTACGTCTATATTCAAACATTACTGAATTGTTTAGCTCACAATATATTTCCAGATGTTCTTATTACCTTAACAGTTTTTAGCCAATGTGAATATTTGCTATCATCACAAAATATGGCAGATCTGGAATTGGTAGATCCAATATTTTTACGGGGTGCAACACTTCAATCAGTAGAAACTGTAATTATCTAACTCGGTATTTCAACCCTTTGAACCCGAGCGGCCGCTTTTCCGTTGAGGAACATAACACGTTATTACGTCATTAAATAGGATGGCTGTTCAGTAAATGTGTGGGGTAGACCAATCAATATTGCCAACGTGCAGCCCCGAGGCTGCACGTTGGACATATTGATTGCTCTACCCCAAATAATGAATATGGACTCTTCTAACTGCTGCTATTGAACTAGCGTGGAAGATACCACTCGAGTTCAAAGGGTTAATCAGCTTCTGCAAGTAGAAATTGAAATTGTGTTCTTTATTGGTAAAAAGCGGATTCAATTATTTTAAAAAAGCATAAGGTGGGGAGGGGAAGACAGAAGACAACGAGGGTGGAGTTTGGTGCCTCGTTTGTGTGTGGCGGTTTAGACATATGCATATTGTGTAAATTGTTTAGAGAAACTGTTTTCAGGGGTTTAGTATCTCAGCCTCTCGAATGTGTTGCAATACTCGGATGATTGAGTTATTGGTTTGTGTCACGCAAGGCACTCTGTAGTAGAGAAAGTTTGGGGTTTATCCTCTTCGTGTGACTGACCACTTAATGGAGTGTGGAAACGGACTGTGTTGTGCCGTCTGTGCGATTCATGGTTGTTTTTGTGATATAGCTGATAGTTGTTGTAGGATGGGGCATTTTTCACTGACAAGTCTCTCCTAGAGTTTGCCTGATGTAACAGCTGTAAAGTACTGTCTTGCTTGAATGTTGATTCCAGTTTAGAGGTTTGCGATTTTCTATGAATTATATTGTGTGTTGTTTTGTTCGGTATTAAGGGCCAAAATTAGCCCTATAATTCGTGAATATGGAAATTAGGTACGTGTCTCTTAAATTTGCACCATTGGGTACGTGTCTATTTTATATGTGCCTACGGGTACGTGACTTGTTAGTACCAATGGGTACGTGTTATTTGAATTTGGCCATACTCGCAAATATTTAGTATGTGATGTGTGTCACTAAACGCGTGTAGGGCATGGAGCGCCTTTCCGTGGATATCCTTAGTGTACTGGTTTAGTATGTGACATTTCGTATCCTCTTGAAGTTAATTAAATCATAATGTTGCTGTCAGGTTTTCTTACTATGGTATAGAGAAATTGGTTTAGAAGCTGGATGGCATATCTATGATTGTAAAAGGGGTGAATCCATGGACCCGTCTGTGATAGATTGGATATGGCTGAAATGATTTACTGGTTGTACCTATGTGTTATGAGAAGAAATCGTTATCGTTATGACCACCACTAACTGTAATGAATAATACAGATTTTACTGAATGCTTGGTTGTTTCGTAATGAGACTGCATATCTGATCTATAAAACCCTCAGCAAAATGTGTCATGATGGTTACTGGCTTAACCAACTAGTTTAAGCCAATATAGTGTGTTGGTACTGAACTTTGATATTAACCTCATTATATGCCTTTATAAGGCATCAGAACAGAAGTTTTATTTTTCATGTCTGTTTACGATGCCATATCTGACATTTTAAAACTGAACTGTGATATTTAGCATAATTTAGCGTTCTTGAGGATGCAGTACAGCGACTGTGTAAGGTACATCACTGATTTTTTGTCCCGTTAATTGTGATGAGTACGAGTCTATTAAGGACACATTCACTTTACTTTTATTCCATCTTTTCATCATGTTTTCACATCATTCATATTCATTTTGTTATATTCTAGTCAGGTATGGTTTGGGTCCTTTTGTAATTTTGTATTTTGTCTATATTTGTAAATAGTGTTCCATCTTTGTATAATATATTTTAGTTTTAAGTAGTGTTGTGTTATTCATTATATGCTAGTCTGTGAATTATCGCAAATTATCTTAAACATATTTTTCGATACCTATCGACTCGGTGGATATCGAGAAATATTCCTGCGTAGCTTCATAAATGACGTAGAAACTGTAATTATCTAACTCGATATTTCAACCCTTTGAACCCGAGCGGCCGCTTTTCCTTCCATAAGGAACATAATACGTCATTACGTCATTAAATAGAATGGCTATTCAGTAAATGTGTGGGGTAGACCAATCAATATTTCCAAAGTTACGTCGCCTTGAAGGAACGATCAGCTCATCTTTGTTATTGTTTTGAAACATAAACATTTCTCGTCGAATTGGGCTGAATATTGTGCAGTAAAATGTCTCGTAGCATATAATAAAAAAGAAAATTTACTCTAGTTTAGTCAGTATCTGGAATTATCTCATTAGTGTGTACCTGAAAGTTTTTTTTTCACGAGCGCATGCGCGAGTGAAAAATAATGTTTTAAGGTCCGCACGATGAATATTTTCAGTAGCTTCCTAAATGACGTTACGCTTCAGAGCATGACATCACCTTGAACATCTCCTTAAGGGAATGATCAGCAGCTTTTTGTTATTGCCTTGAAACTGTTTGCAGTCGAATTGGACTGAATATTACGCAGTAAAATGTCACGTAGCGTAGATACCCTCTGTATATTCCTTCAGTGTTGGGAGTGTGTTGCGAATAGTTTGTGACATACAGAGAACTGGAAGTGAAGAGCTGATGTGGACCTTTTCCAGTATTTCACGAGTGCTTGAGTTGTGTTCTGTATTAATCCTTTAACAACGTAACGGCCAAAACCAGCCGTGGCTATTCACAAAAATCAGCAATTAATTTTCATTATTTTCGCATTTTTTGTCTCAAAAACATAGGTTATGACCCGTCTTTGGAACGAGCTCCTGGAGCTCGTCGAGCTCGTTCCGATGAGGTGTCACATGATATGGTTTTGTTGACACTTTTTAAAAAATTTAAAAAAATGATATTTAAAATAAATTTTGATATCGTCTGCGTTGGGTAAATGGTTAAAATAGAACTTGGAATTCCCCAAGTCCTAGTAATTACTGTAATTCCCCCTTCTACCATGAGAATCTGAGTCTACAGAATCAGTTATACAGGGGCGCCGGAATCGAGGAGTGGACAATGGGTAGCTGCCCTCTTGCCTAGAGGCTTGGGGGAAGTGGCAGTGCGTGCCTTTTTTCGCCAGATGTGCTCTAGTAGAAAGGACTCGACGTTCTAAGAACTGTAACTGAGATTTATCTTTTCTGATCTGTTCTACTAGTTTTAATCCTATTCCAGGTAATCTTGTTCTTGTTCCTAACAGCATGTTTCATTTATCCAGATCATCCAATCAGTTCACGTTACTGCAACTAACCAACCAGATCACTCCATCCATCTAAATCCCACCACTCTCACATCATTCTCTGATACAAGAGGTCCTAACAATAAGTACAAGAGTCAATCGCGCAGTAACTGGAACATGCATCTCTCGACTCGAATCCCATCGAGCAATTGAGCTATCGAGCATTTTCTCAACCGAGTGACTCCACATACTGCTCTATGGCTCATCTCGGTATTTGGGGATACCTACAATATGGCTCCAAACAGCTCCGAGCTGCTATATGGCTTCTAACTCCTATACAGCTCCAGGTTTCTAGACTATCATCATCTTCATAGCTCCAAGATCACTACTTGTCCACAGCCACTACCATCTTGCTTATGGTCAGCTTTCACTGTAGTCATCCAAAACTAGTCTTCTACCACACTTAAGGCTTTGTACCATTACTATTGACTTGTAATACTACTACATATTTCCTAGCTATGCCTGACTATCTTGTTAAACTAAAGTCCCTCATATCCTCATAAGAAATCCCACAATAAAGTATAATCTAGCATACCTAATATCCTCACCTGGTAATTGAAAGGCCAGGTTCCATGGTACCCCACTTCAAGCAGCACAACAGAACAACCACTGCTTTTGGCAGCCCATTTTCATCATATGAGGCCTTGAGGGCCGTGGGAAAATCCCTCAGTAAGGTCTAACCTCCAGGTACTCTTATCCCCAACTGGGTACTGACGACCGCGTCCCCTATGACCCCACATTCAGCACCCTAAACTAACAAACGACTGGACTTTGGCACCCCTATTCTATCGCATGGTGCCATGTGAAAAACGTCCAGTGAGGTATAATCTGCCATTACTCATATCCTCATCTGGGTATTTGAGGATGCTTATGACGTGGCAATGTATCATTTGAGGATACCTTTTTGGGATTCCTTGTTAGAGGATACGTATTTGAGGATATCTGGCCAACCCACTTCGCAGTAGCTTTTCCGGTCTGTTTTGACTAGTTCTCAACCTGTTCGGGGTACTCCTGTATTTGTTCCTAACAACATGTTTCATTTATCCAGATCATCCAATCAGTTCACTTTCATGCAATTAACTAACCAATAAGATCACTCCATTCCTCTAAATCCCACCCACTGTCACATCGGGTTCGAAAGAATAAGACCAAGGGGCAATCGAGCAGGGATAGGTATTAGTTGAACGAGTCGAAGCTTATCGAGCAAATAAGCTATTAAGTAGTGACTCGAACAGGCATCGCTCGAACGACTCGACCCAGCGACTCCACATACTGCTCTGGGACGACTCATCTTGGTATTTGAGGGTACTTATGACATGGCAGTGTATCATTTGAGGATATATTTGTCTATAGAATCCCTCCCTTTATTGTCATATAAGGCCGTGTGGGTCATGTGGAAAAGCCCTCATTAGGGTATTATCTATCATTGCTCATATCATCATCTGGGTATTTGAGGATACTTTTGATATGGTAATGTTTCATTTGAGAATACCTTCTCCATAAAACTGTTCCAACTGATACGCTCTTCTATTCTACTGGAGTGTACTCTCGAACACACTAATAGGCTTTACTAGACAGAAAAACAATAACATGGACACATAGATAGAAGAAGAGCAGAGGATTCTGAAAGAATCCGAACAAGTGAAACTTGTCGGGTCGTTTTGGATAATTCTATGAAGTAAACGAGGATTTAGAGAAAATACAAACTAGATTGGCTCTTCTACGAAAGAAGGCATCTATTATTGGAAAAAGAAGGATTCTGGGGGAATCCGTACCAAATAAAGCGATTTTGGGTGGTTTTGGATGATTTGGAGTGAATGTCGGGTCTATTTTGGGTAGTTAGATATACTCTAATTATACTGGATCGAACACACACTCCGAACACACCCGTCCTATTAGAGGGTTTTGAGTCACATAGAAACCACGTGCTACCATAGTATTCAAGATGGCGGCCTCCAGTATACAAAGTGGATGACGGAAACACGTACCTAACAACACGCACTGTGCATGCGCACTGACATCACGTCACTATGCTAATGACGTCACAACATGGTCGCTCATGCAGGCTGCCATGGCAACTCAACATGGCGCCATGGGTCACGTGACGTGACGTCACTTCCAAGGAACCCCACTGAGGTCCCTCAGAATTGGTATGAAAGGCATAAGACATACTGATCATGTTAAACGCCATGATAAGCACTTGTGAAACAACTTTTCATTGTGGTAAGCACTTGTGAAAACTTTTCGTTCTATTTGCTTTGGCTCAGTGCCAAATCCTGTAGTTCACGTTTCAAGAGCTGGTGAATCCCATCTTGGGTGAGAAGATATTTTTTTCAACCCACATTCATTAACCCAACATCTGTCCGCAAGACAGTGGATACATGATCCTTTATTTGGACATTTATTAGCCTCAAGTACTTTTTCTTTACAAGTGCAACGCTTTATCTCTTTAGGTTTAGTCAACTAATATAGATCAGTGACACGTCTTCTTACTTCCATTCGTTTACTGGGTTTGTGGTAGATACTGTTAGGAACACCTGCGTTTTCTAATCTGAGGTTTCTACTTTATATAGCTTTGTTTCGCTAACTGGAATGCTTTGAAAGTGAACCTTATCCTCTTAGTAGCCCAAAAGCAAGTTTGGGGAAGGCAGAGTTTAGCCCGTCTTTTATATTCTCATTTCTCGCCTCCCTGTTCTGTTAACAAATGTTTTTGTTCACTTTGGAAATTGTTTCTTATTGTTTCAAAATGCTAAGAATTCACGGAGAGATTTACAGATTAGGCTTTTGGCGTCGTGCAAACCATTGAGTTTTTAGATTTAAGGAACTTTGATCTGTTGTTTACTGTATGTTCATGTTCTTAACACAGAACAAACTGAACTAAAATCGAGGTTTTGTCCTGAAACTGCGCCGAATCTGAAAAATCAAACCCTGCCAGCTCTACCTGACAGATTTGAGAAGAATCGTGTCGATTCACAATGCTATCAACAGCTCCCCGGCAGGAACCCCGGGAAGTGAAGCAGTGCCTGTTCACTGTGGTAAACAGGCTCTGTTTTACTGGTAAAATAGGACCCGCACCAATGCGTGGGAGGTGCAAATCCTCTCTAAAATGGGCAACATGGCTTATTAACGCTCACCCTGGTCTTGAGTTGATACTCATGTTGTAGTCATGATTAGCCATTGTGCAAAAATATGTGATCTTAAACACCAATAAATAAATAAATGAATAAATATCAACAGCTGGACAACAAGACACAGTCACATATTCATCATCTCTATAAGACGCAGTTACGTATTCAACACTTCACGCTATAGGGGTATAATGTACAAACTGTTTGGGAACATTAATTTGATCATCTTTGCAAGACAGATCCTAAACTTATAGCATCTTTAGAAACATTTGTCTCAAACATGGGTGCTCAGGGATTCTTCCGTCCTTTTTGGGAAAGGGTCCAGTCCAATGCAATTGGGAAAATGCGCGTCCTGGTGGCTCCAATTTGAAATTTGTTTGGAAGAAGAAACACATAAAGAATAAGAACTGTTACCTTCCTATTGAACTGAAAACATTAATTCAGGAGTTACTAGAGGTATAGTGCATGTACATGTCCTTAGTTGTTTTTTATAAACAGCCACATGAAATCATGATCAGTTTCTGTAATTTCCTGAGGAATGATCGTTTCTTTTTGTCTATTTCTTGAGTTATGAACCTCCCCAAAAAACAAAGTCCAAACTGTGTAAATGGCTCGCCCATTTACACAGTTTGGACTTTGTTTTTTGGGGGGTTCATAACTCAAGAAATAGACAAAAAGAAACGATCATTCCTTATAATTAAACGTTCGCAACCCAAATAAATAAATAAATAGTGTTAGTCGTCCTCTACTTCAGCGAACAAAGACTTATAAACTAAAACTGGTAGACATATTATTTTTCTGGCATAAAAGAGGGCGCATATTATTGAAATGCAGGTAGCAATTGACACACTTTCCAAGTCAAATGCACTTATGTCATTAAATTTTTTATTGACCAATGAATTACGTAATGCAAAGAAAACGTCATAAGCCACGCCTCCCTCAAATTTCATTCAACTGTTCACTTCGCGTAAAAATTACGTTCCGTGGTAGGTGGAAGTAGGCCATCAGTATTACATTGTATTTTGGTTTTGACCGTTTCCAGAGAACTGAAAAACACAGTTTGTAAAAGTGGAGTTAGATATAAAGACAGATGACATGAAATTAGTTGAATTCAGGTAGTGCTCGTTCATTGGAATTGGAAACTGAAATAGTGACCAGCCATTGTTTACAATCGATTTGGGTAAAACGATGAACGCAGACGATCACCCCGTGTGCGTAAAAATTGAAATGTCAAATAAATACAGTTGTGAAGAAAAAGAAAAATTGACCCACCACGGTCATTTAAATATTTTATAAATAATTTCATGGTGATAAATTAGTAATATAAATTTATTTTTATTTTTCACATTTAGAACGTGCCAGTGTTCTAACTTCTATTGATTTGACACCATGTTGCAACTCCGAAGACTGGTATTTTAGGGGGGTGGCTGGGGGCGGACCTAATTGTGTTTTTTTCGGTTCATTGAGTTATGAAAAGAAAAAACAGAATCGTGTGAGCCAATCGTTTTATCTGAAAACGCATGAACCGAAAAAAAGTTTAATTATTATTAAATATATTGTTCCTATACTTTTAAATGTGCTGCATTTCGACAGTCTACATTCTGTGGCTTAGCAATTGAGTTTAGGCACGTCTATATAGGCAGCAAAGACTTGCCTAGAAACAACTGACAAGATCCATGTGAAGTAACTTGCAAATACATCTAAAAACTGCCTGTTGGGACATGTGTTTTTTATAGTAAAAATTGATCAGTCAAAAATAGGACTTCAAGGGTTAAAGAAGAATTATTTTGTTATTTGAATGAGGACTGAGATTGGTAAATTTGGGGTTTGAATTGAGAAAAATCATGCCAAAATGTCATTCAGAAAGGGTCCCCACATTCGGCCCCTGTAGACACACAAAAGAATCCCTTATCCCGTGCAATGGGATGAAGCTTTTTTAGGGAACATCAAATCACATTACAAAATAGAACAACATACAAACCCTGAGATAAAATACATTGTTCCCTTTATCCATATGTTAACAAACACAGGGAATATACACTAGGTCATCCAGGGATACATACTAAAGAAAACATAGACACAAACAAATGAAGATAGTACTAGGACAGAGGACTTAATAAATGTAATGTGTTGCCACCACAAAATATCTAAATGTCAGTTTTACCTATTCATTACAACAAGACAATGACATTTATACTTTGCAAAAAAATGTGCAAAACAAGAAACAGACCGCTGTCAACATATACCAGAAAAACGTACAACAGTAGGTACAAATATTCAAAAATGAAACAAGAAGCTCGTGTGTACCCAGGTTGGGTTAAGACAGAAACAACGACACATTTTAAAAAGATTGGGCTCAAATTGAACATATAAAACTATACTCAGCTGGTATTCTTGGAAAATGTTGAAAAACACCCAGGAAAAAGATCATTTACAAAAGCCATGCTGTCTTGGAATGAACGTACAAAACAATATGAAACCTAAAACCAAGTACACAAATGAACTATCAGAATATATAGAGAGTAATCACTTGACTGGACTGGTTACGTAAAATAATTCATGAGAGGTGAGAGACGTTGTACAAACACGAGTGCGCGAATGCGCACGAGTGTTTTACGATATAGTCCCTCGCCTCGAATGTATTATTTCACGTAACCAGTCCAGTCAAGCGATTGCTCTATTTATTACTTTTCATTATTAACGATAATTATTTTATTTAACCCTTTACCTAACGTAACGGTCAAAACCGGCCAGCGCTATTCTAAAAAATCACCAATTAAGTTTAATTATTTTTTCATTTTTTGTCTCTAAAACATAGGTTATGACCCCCTCATTGGAACGAGCTAGTTCCAATGAGGGGTCATAACCTATGTTTTTGAGACAAAAAATGAAAATAATAGTTATTCAAGAATGTTTTTTGCAAGTGTCGTCTGCTTTTCATGTTAGGTCAAGTGTTAAAAAACAAAAAAACAATGAAGTCCCCATTGCACCCACGGCAAAGCGTCTTCGTTTGCGCTGGGAAATCCCAGTAAATCTCACCTTGGAAAGTAATAATTAAAAATAATACAGAACAAAGTTTTTGTGATCGAGATCAATTTGTTTTAGTTCACTACATTGACGCTACAGATATTTATCACCCACATTAGTTCATCAAATGCTGTTGTAGCTTCATATGTCACTGCTGATCCACGCACGGAACTGTACAAAGTTTGGGGAAAATTGGGGACATGATTCCTATACTTTGACGCAAACGGTTGCATATACATGCACAAACCATCTCTTTGAAGACAGTAGATTAGATTAATGGACAGCTGGACATCCAGATGCAAAATCGTTAAGTTTGTGATGTTAGGTCCTAACAATTATGGGTAAAGAGTAAAGAGTACCACATTAGATTAGAACTCATTATGCCTCAAAGTTAGTTTGTCCAATCAGAACGCTGGAATACCATCTAAGGGTTCCGCCGTATCAGGTAACTCACTCATGTTTGGTACCTGGTTAGAAGCAGCCATTACTACTTCGTTAACCCTTTTCTGCTCTTCAGAAGATAATGACAGTAAATGTATGTAAGGGTATTTCAGATATGCTTGTAGCGATGATAAGTTTTATTTTGTAAACAAATATCGCACTTCGAGTAGCAAAGATCATTTACTGTAACCATGGATACATCCCAGTGCCAGTTACTGTTGATGATTCTGCAAGGTGCTGTCAATACCAGATTCTAAAAAATAAACGTCCCATCGTTCTTTGTTTCTCGCGAAAATTTATTAACCCCTTGATTTACATGGACTTTCGACATAATAAATATGTTACATGGCGTGTAGCTGGCTGCTGTATAGAGAGTATTACCATTATGTGGATGTACAAAATATGTATCCGAGTCAAGCTCCGGGTTCTAAGGGCAGATCACGACGAGTCAAAGACTCATCGTGATCTGCCCTTAGAACCCGGAGCTCGACTCGGATATATATTTTGTACATCCACATAATGGTAATAATCATGTTATCTTACAATATATTGGGGATAGTAAAGAATGTAGACGAATATATAACGAACTATTTATTCGTACGGATGAACAAAAAGAAAACAAAATGGAACTCACGCGAAAGGAATGTGCTTGTATCCGACCCCCTGATACAAACATCTGTATCTGGAGGTCGGATACACGACAGTTGCGGAGTTAATACAGACAAAATACATGTTGATTGTAAGATAAATTTCCATACATGGCTCTGAGAGTTCATATCAAGTTCGGCTTCGCCTCACCTGATATGAACTCTCATCGACTTGTATGGAAATGTAGCAGCCAGCTACACGCCATGTAACTTATAATATCACATAAAGTTTATTTTGAAACCATGATTGAATGTGCACAAGACAGAAAACAATACAAGTTAAAAATTGAATATACACATTAAATGCAATACGGATAGACTACTTACAAGTGAAACACAAAACAAAACGATCAGATCCATTTGTACAAAAGGCTATGTTGCTAATAAATATGACACAATATCCTTTGGATATGAGAAGGCATTTTAGTTTTACAGAAATATAATTTCTGCTTTGAACATTGAACAGGCGAGATGTCTATGCCACTTGATTCTGCACATCATGTATACTTATCAGAATTTAAAATACTTTCCTGTTTTTGAATGATTAAAAGACTCTA
Source organism: Pictodentalium vernedei (assembly GCA_031216915.1). Lineage (NCBI taxonomy): Eukaryota > Metazoa > Mollusca > Scaphopoda > Dentaliida > Dentaliidae > Pictodentalium > Pictodentalium vernedei. The sequence continues at coordinate 457,414,164 of CM062293.1, read as the reverse complement.
TTTTACAGTCCAAAAGACAGAAGAAGTAGCTAAAGCCATTTTTCTGTGTGTGTGGTGGTAAGATAAATTGTTTTGCATGTGGACAAGGTCAATGAATTGGGATGCGAAGATATTACTTTAAAAGAACATGTTAATTTCTCACTCTAGAACAAATATTTTTTAACTCAGAAAAAATATGGCAAAACTCTAAATGACATTCCAGGTTCTAATTCGTTACTTTCGATCATGATATTAGATGATGTAAGTGCACCATTTAATGCTATGGTTGCAAGAAAAGCCGCAATTGCTAATAAAATCAAAAATAATTTAGGCAAAATGTCCGTGGATTGTCCAGAAAATGATTATCCGGACTGTCCAGATTTACAAAGTACATCACCTCAAATTGAAGAAAACTGGGGATGGAAATATAGAGGATAACTATGCTATTTTTGTGAGTGTTGGGCATTATCTCATGAGTGCAGACCTGAAAGTTTTATTTTTCACGAGTGCTTGCAGCTGATGTTTCATTCAGGGCGACGCTCAAGGCGACGTCATGCCCCGAAGCGTAACGTCATTTAGGAAGGTACTGAAAAAACTTCACCGTGTGGACCTAAAAGTATTATTTTTCACTCGCGCAAGCGCGCGTGAAAAATAAAACTTTCAGGTCCACACTCATGAGATAATTGCAGATACTGACTAAAATAGAGTAGATTTTCTTTTTATTATATGCTATGAGACATTTTATTGCACAATATTCAGCCCAATTCGATCCCAAATGCGTACCTTTCAAAACAATAACAAAGATCACCTGATCGTTCCTTCAAGGCGACGTGATGCGGCGTAGCGTGACGTTATTTGGGAAGCTACTGAGAAATATTTTTCGATATGTATCGAGCCGATAGATATCGAGAAATATCTTTTAGATAATTTGCGATCATTCACAAGCTAGCATATAATAAAAACTCGTTTTGCTTACAACCATGGAAGAGATAAGACGTCTCTTAGAGAACAAGATCACGGGTAAGGCATAATTTTGTGCATTTCTGCATTTCATATAATTACCCCTGATTATATATAAATAACTAAAAATGAAGTGAAAGATAAAATGTATATGCCTAGCAACTCCAGAATGCTTTTCACAAACGCAATTTACAAGATATTTGGGCAAGAGTTTTATGGGATTGGGAACAACTATGGAAATCAGAGGGTGAATCTGCTTTAGGTACAAAAAGACATAGACAGGAAAAAAAGTCAGTCGTTGACTATTTCTTGAGGAGGTAAGTCACACTGAAAGTAAGTCTGTAAAATGAAATTCAAGACCCTTGATATACTTGACTAAAAGTCCTGATGTTACATGGATCGTGTGAACATTTTGATCGTAGTTTTGTTCCCGATAATGTATCAGCAACATCAAAAGGTATAGAAATATTAGTGAAATTTAACAATAGCATATTGAAACAACCCTTCCCAACTGAGTTTTTAAGTTTCAACACAAACAACAAAGTGTTTGGATCTTGCAGCATCTACACTTGAAGTCAATCTAAAACTAGATCGAGTTATTTGTGTGCAAAGCACACAATGATGTATCCCCGCATTTCCTTAGTAACACCTTAGCATAGTCTTAATGCTTCGAATTAATACCCAAGGAGCCTTTCGATGAAAACTGAATGCAGATCGAGAAATGTTACCTGAACACATTAGCATAGTTTAAACGTTTTAATTGAATACCCTAAGAGTCTTTTGATAAAAACTGATTTTCCAACAATAAAAGTGGTTCCACTGGAACCACCTGGGGCAAAATCAAAATTCCGAAACCTTCATGCACATTTAGACATGTTACCTGAACACATTAGCATAGTTTAAGCATTTCGAATTAGATACCCTAGGAGCCTTTCGATGAAAACTGATTTTCTGACGATAAAAGTGGTTCCACTGGAACCACAGGAGGCAAAATAAAAATTCCGAAACCTTTATGCACATCTAGAGATGTTACCTGAACACATTAGCATAGTTTAAACGTTTGGAATTGAATACCCTAGGAACCTTTCTATGAAAACTGATTTTCTAATGATAAAAGTGGTTCCTCTGGAACCACCGGGGGCAAAATCAAAATTCCGAAACTTTCATGCACATCTAGAGATGTTACCTGAACACATTAGCATAGTTTAAACGTTTCGAATTAAATACCCTAGGAGCCTTTCGATGAAAACTGATTTTCTAACGATAAAAGTGGTTCCACTGGAACCACCGGGGGCAAAATAAAAATTCCGAAACCTTCATGCACATCTAGAGATGTTATCTGAACACATTAGCATAGTTTAAACGTTTCGAATTGAATACCCTAGGAGCCTTTCGATGAAAACTGATTTTCTAATGATAAAAGCGGTTCCACTGGAACCACTGGGGGCACAATCAAAATTCCGAAACCTTCATGCACATCTAGAGATGCTACCTGAACACATTAGCATAGTTTAAACGTTTCGAATTAAATACCCTAGGAGCCTTTCGATGAAAACTGATTTTCTAATGATAAAATTGGTTCCACTGGAACCACTGGGTGCCGAATCAAAATTCCGAAACCTTCATGCACATCTAGAGTTGCTACCTGAACACATTAGCATAGTTTAAGCATTTCGAATTAAAAACCCTAGGAGCCTTTCGATGAAAACTGCTTTTCTAACGATAAAAGTGGTTCCACTGGAACCACCGGGGACAAAATCAAAATTCCAAAACCTTCATGCACATCTAGAGATGTTACCTGAACACATTAGCATAGTTTAAACGTTTCGAATTGAATACACTAGGAGCCTTTCAGGGTGTGACGCACGGACAGACAGACGGACGGACGGACGTACGGACGGACGGACGTGCGGACGGGGATCACGACAATATCCCCGCATTTTTGAAAATGCGGGGATAATTACAAAACAAAATGTGAGTGTGTTGGCTCCAGATAGATAAATTGCTCCCATCAATAATTTTTCCATAGTATGTTTAGCAAAATTGATGTTACACTGCTGAATGGCAGTCGTATAACCACCAATACGGACATGTATCCTTATTGAGGATTTTTGGACAATGTTTTCAGCTTTTCTAAAGATATGAAAAATCACAACTGGCGGCTAGCGAAATGTGATATGCAGAAACTCCTGACCACCACACAGAAACAGCAAAACATTCATGTAATAAAGTATTGAATGAGCGTGCCAAACTAATTGCGGGCAGTCAATCTGTGCAGTATGAATGAAAATTATACTTATATCTGTTTGTAAAAGAAACATGTTTACTAATCGAGAATTAAACTACATCGTGCCCCAACTAAATTTTATATGATTGGTTGTGAAAATGGAAAAATTGAAATTAAAAAAAAGCCATTTTAAAATACCAGCATTAGATTCCTAACTTTACAAGTGTTCTTAATGCAGAAATGGGCCAAATAAAATATAACTTCCCATAAGGCACACTGAAATCAAAACATTTACAACTGGAAACGCTTTTCATTCAAAAATAGAAGATCATCTGTTTCATAAACAGATACCAAAAAGAATTATTCTTCGCTTAGTATCTAATATAGACATACATGGAAATAGGGCAACAATCCATTTAATTTCCAACAATAAAATTTAAAGTTGAAAGTAATAGAAGATGGACATCCCATTAAATCACGTCCCCTTTCAACAGAGATACAGCTGGTGTATTTCGTCAACGTCACCAGCCTGGCTTAAACCTTTGAAGATCATGGAGCCAGCACGTATGGATCACTCTACAACAAACATCTACTTGGAAGCCATGAAGAGGAGGGCTGATAATGAACTTTTCCTCGCCCTCAAAACGTTGTGGTCAACAATGTGACCCAGCAAACTATACCAGAAGAAGACTGAAAGACATCCCGCATTCAAAGACGTTAGAAAACCATTTGGGGAGGTTGAATATTATAACGGGCATGAACACCCTGCGTGGAGTGAGGAAGACCTGCTTCTGGGGGAAAAGAAGATTTGGAAGAAGAATGTTTGCAGAGGCGGAGATGCATGGAGAACATTGTTAGGCACCATTATGACATCGTGCTGGTCCTTTTTTCAGGGCCAACACATTGTTAAAAAAAGTTTCTGTACCTTTGTCGTATTGTTTCCAGTAAGACGTCACTGTAACAGGAGGGTATAGCCTTTCAAAAAACCTATATAATTTTCACCTCCCCTATCGATTAAGTAATGATATGAGCTGGATTGTCGCCTATTTGCTACAGATTAATATATCAAATTTCCTGGTAGAGTACAAACGTATTAGGCCATTTCCTCCCTGGGAATAAAACAACACAATGAATTAAATAGGTCACCCAACCCTCAAGAATGAATAACAAATGGTCTACCAGACCGACAAAGTACAAAATATGAAATAAAACATTCCTGTTGTTAAAACCACTCGTCTGATCAAATCTACACGTCATCGGTTGCATTTAACGTAACACTTTGAAAATGTCCTTGCTCAAAACAACTTGTCACTATTCCGTATATTTGTCACTGGCAACACGTACAACTGAATACAATTGTCAGACTGTACTCAAACCCTAGAATACTTGCAACTACCCTATCGCAGGCTTCGTGCAAGCAGTCACCTGGCTGAGTGAGAGTTACCTTTGAGCAAATGACTGTACGACAATTGAATCAAACCCTGCGTAAATTACAACTGGTTTTAGCAAGCCAAATGCAAGCCACCACCTGTTTGATACAATCCTTGCCTCTCCAGCGTCGGATGGAAGATACACAATATACACTTGGCGTAGCTACCAGTGGTTACTCGTCAGTTGGTCCCAACTAATAGTCTAACACCTTTAACGACTTGCTGATAATGCATCTCGTCAATCTAGCCAATTGTTTTGCTTATGCAACTGGCCTTGTTCAGGCCGCGTTGTATCACCTTTATTACGATCGAAACAATACGTATTCGAAATAAAGTGTGAGTTATCTGTTTTTTCTGGTTAGCCCCTTTATATACTCTACTGGCCGAGTCAGTTATGCACGATGGATAAGTCTGATCAAACCATTCTCGCATAGGGAACTTTGTATATTTATGGAGACTCGCACCGCCAATTCTCTCATTTCACTATGTGGACTGGCGACGTTAACAAGCTGTAGAATATTCAGAATTGTGCGGCTAAACTTGTGACCAAGAGTAAAAAATCCTCTTCGTCTTCCCCTATCTTGCTAAAATTACATTGGTTACCCATTAGTGAAAGAATTAGTTTCGAAGTATTATTGTTTACCTACAAAGCTGTCAACGATCTTGCGCCTCCTCATCTTTGCAATCTAGTTAATAAGTATGAACCTGCTCGTCCTTTGCGATCAGCTACTTCGTGCAATCTTGTTCAGAATGCAGGAAAGCTGGTCACAGCTGGCGATCGGGACTTCTGCATTACGGCACCACATTTGTGGAATGCGTTACCTGACGACATCAAAAAACCACAGTCACTCGAGTCATTTAAGAGACACTTAAAAACACACCTGTATGAATTGGTTTATTGCTGACCTGCTTGTATTATATAAAAGGCACCTTTAGTTTTGAGTGAAGCCTGTGAGCACTTATGTGGATACTAGGCTCTAAACCATATTATTATTATTATTATGCTAGTTAATGTACATTTACCGCTATTCATCTCATTACCCACGCCTCCAAGACATGCGTCTCGGATGGAATGAAATTGACAATATGCATATAGTTGTAACATAAACTTTTTTTTGAAATGCTACCAACAACGTCACTAACATGTTCACTTACTGTCTTACTTTTCTTCATATAAGATGACACTGGTAACGGGCAGTTTCGCTTCCTGACAACTCGACCTTCCTGATGCCCGACCACAGGTCTGTTCTTTTCCTCTTCACTTTCACTTGCCTTACTCGAACTCACATTCATTATCTTACTGAGATTTCCTGGTTCCTGCTGTCGCCACTCCTCCTCATTACTCTGAGTTTCTAGAACTGTCTCTCTTACACTTGATTGACCATAATTCTGTTTCATATAATGTACAAAGCTCGCTTTCTTTTTGGCACTATATCTACACTTGTCACAACAATAGGAAGTCTTTCCACACTCCACTGTGTGTATCTCCCAAGCACTGCCATTGTGGATCTATACAAAGCAAGATGGGCCGGTTCTACGAGCCTTCTTTACAGTACACTTGGTCTTTGTCATCATCTGGAAACATAAAGATCTGCATGATCCAGCTGTCATATAAAGAGGAAACATATTTATATACAACAAAACATATACTCTGAACACAAGCAATAGACATATATCTATACAAAACATGCAAACAGTTAACGTGCGTAATCTATCAGCCAATTTGTAGGTCTCCTGTTACGTTTCCCTAGAACACTGGATTCTTCAGCTTCAATGTCAGTGTTGTCAGTCTCCTCCACCAGATGCTCACTGCTTGAAACTTCTACGCTTTTATCCTGGTCCTGGGACACACTGTCCCAGTCTATCAGTTGGCTTTCTCTTTTGCTGCGTGCTTTTTGACAAATTCTCCAGATATTTGATCACGTTTTGGTCGCATTCTGTCCACATGAATCATATGGGGACTCCCTTTACGTCCACACATTTCATATGGTCCTCGCCTGTAGCATGATAGTTTGGCTGAACACCCTTCCTGGCATACAGGAAAGTAAACGTACACTTGCTTTCCTGGTTCATATTTCTGCCAAGATAATTTCTGATCATGGTTTTTCTTCTCTGTTGCCAAGGCTCTCTTGCTATGCTCTCGAACCATTCCATGAGCATCTTCCACGTTCTCTTTCAGTTCCCAAGCCCACTGATTGTTTGGTATATATGACATGTATGCTGGCATCTCATATATAATATCCAAGGGAGTTGAGACCTGTCTGCCTTGCATTAGTAGATTTGGCGTGAAGCCAGTTGTTTCATGAATGGATGACCTGTATGTCATCATTACATAAGGCAGGTATTTGTCCCAGTCGTTTTGGTGGTCATCAACATATATTCGTAGAATAGTTGCTAAAGTTTTATTGAATTTCTCTTATATATTTATTTATTTATTAAGGTTTAACGCCACTTTAACAGCCAGGGTCACATCGTGATGGTGACAGTTTTACAGGTGGAGAAAGCCGGAGTAACCAAAGAGAACCACCGAGCAACGACGAGCAACTGCCTGCTCCTCAACATCATAACTCCGCACTGCAGTACAGGCAGGGTTAGATTGGTTGGAGACATGCGCACCATCGACGTGCAGTACGCCTTAGTGCAGGGCGTCATCGTTCCCCATGTGGACAATCGGGGTTAAGTGCCTTGACCAAGGAAACAACGTGGGTGTCCGAATCGATCGCTTAGACGGTCACCCACCCAACCAGGCTCGATGTTGCTTAACTTCGGTCTTTCCGGTTACCACAATGCCACCGCGTTCCTATTGAATCTCTCTACCATACCATCACTCTTTGGGTAGTATGGTGTAGTTCGTGCCTTGTTGATGTTCAAGATGTTACATATTTCTGTTAAAAGATTGCTTTCATACGTCCTTGATCTGTGTAAATAATGGACAGTACACCATATCGTGCTATAACCGCTTCAACATTTAGTTTTACAACAGTCTCAGCTTCCAGATTATTTATTGGAAACCTTTCTGTCTACTTGGTGAAGTAATCCGAGACTACAAGAATATATCTGTTTCCTGGTCTCGTTGGAGGCAATGGACCAAGAATGTCAGTGGCTATCCTGTTCATTGCCATGCCTGTTTCAACCATTTTTCTTACATTAATTTTCACAACCAGCTATATAACTCAATGTGTCAGACTGTAACCCTAGCCAATGTACATTTCACACCCAGATGTGCTGCCCCTTTATTATCATTTCAAAATTGTAGTACACTTCGCCTTTATGACTGAAGGATTATAGCTTGTAGTTTGTTACTTTTCAAAGTGTGATTTACTTGGATTTCCGGGTTTGATTATAAACGATAACTTCACAAGTGAATTATGCAATCAACAATTGTGTCATGTATCCGTGCGCGCAAACGAAGACGCTTTGCCGTGGGTGTAATGGGGACTTCATTGTTGTTGTTTCCTTCGCTTTTTTAACCATTTACCTAACATGAAAAGCAGACGACACTTGCAAAACAATTCTTGAATAACTATTATTTTCATTTTTTGTCTCACAAACACCCTCATTGGTCATAACCTATGTTTTAGAGAAAAAATTAAAAAATAATGAAAATTAATTGGCGAGTTTTGAGAAATGCTCTGGCCATTTTTTGCCGTTACGTTAGGTAAAGGGTTAAATAATATAATTATCGTTAATAATGAAAAGTAATAAACAGACTAATCGCTTGACTGGACTGGTTACGTGAAATAATGCATTCATGTTGCTTTTGCTGAGATATTCTCAATATATCACCTGTAGAAACTGTAAAATTCTAAAAAGGATCGAAGTTCATTGACATTGGGTGGAATTGGCCATTCCCGTATTGCACCAATTGTGGCTGGATCTTTTGCAACACCATTTGCATTTATTTCGTGTCCTAAGCATGACACCTGCCTTGCAAATAGACAACATTTCTGAGGCTTTATCTTCAATAACTCAGACCTTTGATTCTGTCAAATACTTTTCGTAAGTTTGTTATCATGTCCACAAACGTTTTGCCAACCACTATAATATCATGAAGATACACCAGACATATGTCCCAGTGTAAACCAGGTATTACACATCAGGCGCTCAAATGTTGATGGATTTGAGGTCAAGCCAAAGCCCATTACATTAAAATGGAACAGTCCTCTTCCTGGTGCTAAAGCAGTTTTCTGTTTGTTTTCAAGAACCATCTCCACCTGCCAATATCCAGAACAAATGGCAAGGGTGTAGAACCACGTACTACAAGATAGATGGTCCAACAACTCGTCTATCCTTGGTAGGAGATAGGCATTCTTTATTGTACAACTGTTTAACTTTCTATAATCCACGCAGAACGCGTATGTTCTGCCTTTTTCTAACCAAAACAACTCCTGGGTCTCATGGACTAGCTGAATGTTCAATTATACCGTGTGGCAACATGTCATCTATGTGCTTATTTAGCTCACTTTCCAAATGTACTGGCGTCCTTCTCACTGGTTGTTTAATTGGCCTACTGTCACCAGTGTTTATTTTGTGCTTTACAACATCCGTCATACCAAGGTCCCTGTCAGAGGAAGCAAATAACTCACTATATTCATGTATAAAATTTGTAATTTCCTTTCTTTGCTTTTCGGTTAAGTTTCTAAATGCTTCATTTAAAAGTTTGTCCAATTCACCTTTCAGCTTGTCATTGCTCTCTTTGCCTTCCTGTGTGATTTCATTGAAAAGTTCTACTCTACTAAGCTGTCCAATAACTGGACCTGGATATATTGTCTCTGTATCCTGGCCAAGATCCAACTGTCTCGCTGGAACCATATGTGTACTGCCAGGGATCACAATGCTTCGTGTTGTCAAAATACTTCCTTTCACCACAACTCGTGGACTGAAAGGTTCAATCACACTTTCAGTTTCTAGTAGTAGTAAAGCTGACTTGTGCCTTCATTGACAATTCTGTTCCACTGGCTGTAATAATTGTTTGCAAGACTGCCTCTTATTTTGGCCTATATTGTCTGCAGGTATCTTAGCATAAATATAATTGGATACAATTGTCACAGTTGCTCCAGTGTCAGTTAACATATTGACATTTATTATAAACATTCCAGCCTCCTCAGCAGACAACCCAGTACCAACTGAAATCATTTTTCTCTTTGACCTGGCCTTTCGTTTCGTCTTTATGATACGGGCAGATGCTTTCCTATTGGGATAATTTGTCTTGATGTGTCCAACCTGATCATATGTAAAGCGCCGTATCTCTTTTGCTTTCGCTTGAGACTTTTGGTAGCTCTTTTGTACTGGTTGCTGGTTCTTATTTTCTGTAGACAAATTGATTTCACGAATTTCGTCACTCATTGTTTTCATTGTACTTTCTACAGACTTTATCCAAGCACCCAGCTTATCATTATTTACTGCCTCTGTAGGACCCTTTTTAAGGGAAGATGCGACTCGCAAATGCGCTTTACCATCCAAGTTGCGTTGCTCAACCCTGTTGTATGACTCTGATTCTACAGCCACTCGAATGGCATCATTCAATTTTCTAGGGCCAGCTTGTTTAATTCCAGTTCGCATGTTGGAATCAAACAAGGCATCAATGAACTGGTCCTTAGCCAGTGTCTCATGTACATCCCCTGGCGCCATTGAATAAACCAAATTAGTTAAACGACGAATCGCTTGTCCTAATTCTGGTAAAGTTTCTGAAGTATTTTGTCTACGCTCACGCAACTGAACCCTATACAACTCTGTTTGGTTTGAAGGTGCAAACCTTTCATCTAATGAACTCAATAAAGTTTCATACTGTTGGAGTGTCCATTGGTACATCTCCTAACACTGACTGAGTCTGGCCTCTCAAAGATACGGTCAGAAACAAACCCTTCTGTTCAGTGTTCCATCAATTTACTTTTGAACCTGCTTCAAAATGTAACTTGTAGTCCAGCCACGATCCTGCCCCATCATATGTTGCAGGTTTTATATCAACAACTGTCTTCTTACGGTAGTTACTAGCAGGATTTACCACTGGATCTAAATTAGAAGTACAGATACCAGTTGGTCCACCCATACTACTGACAGTAAGTTTTACTTTTGGCCCGGCACCACTGCCCTGCAAAGGGGTTGTATTTTCATGGTCCCTTTGACCAGATGCATTTGTCCATAATGGTTCAGACGTGCCAGTTGCTAAGCCTGAACCTCGACTTTCATTAGTCCTATTTGGTAGGCCAAGTGTAATCTTTGGAGTTGAAGAAGTAAATGCATCACGTGTTTGCAAACTTAATTCCAACTGATGAACTGACCTCCATCTGACATTTTCTATTTCAAAATGACACAATGAAAAACACAAGTATAATTTTGAATTCTGGTATCAACCTGTCGTATCCCACTTCTTTCCACCAATTTTTGTAACGTGCCACCACTTGTATCAACCTTTGGCAAGGTTCGAACTGTGTTGTCGCCCAGTTGCTACAAGTCAATATATCAAATTTCTTGATGGAGTACTAAAGTATTAAGCCATTCCCTCCCGAGAATAAAAGAACACAATGAATTAAACGGGTCACCCAACTCTCAAAAACAAATAACAAATGGTTTGAGCACTACCAGACCGATAATGTACAGCAAAACAAATATAAAACATCCCTGTTGTTAAAACCACTCGTCTGATCAAAACTCTACATGCCACCAGTTGCATTATGCATAATACTTTGAAATTCTGCTGCCAGTGCCCGCTTGTTCAAGACAACTTGTCACGGTTTCGTATATTTGTCACTTGCAACACGTACAACTGAATACAATTGTCACACTGTCCTCAAACCCAAGACAACAGTTGCTTGCAACTACCCTATCACAGACCACGTGCAAGCAGTCTCCTGTCTACGTGACAATTATCCCTGAGCAACTGACAATTACCCCTGAGCAATGTACAACTGGTCAACTTAATCCACGCAGAACCTGTATGTACTGCCTTTTTTCTGACCAAAAAAGGCAGAACTATACGACAATTGAATCAAACTCTGGGTAAATTGCAACTGGTTTTAGCAATCCAAATGCAAGCCGCCACCTGTTTGATACAATCCTTGCCTCTCCAGCATCAGTTGCAATATACACAATATAACTTGGCGTAGCGACCAGTGGTTACTCGTCAGTTGCTCCCAACTAACAGGCGAACACCTTTAACCACTCCCTAATGCAACTCCTCAATCTAGCCACTTGTTACAGTTTTGCTTATGCAACGCAGTGAATTTTGCGTCGTTTGAGTGATCTACCTGCTATTTTGTCACTCGCCAACAAAAAAAACGAAAACAAAAAAACAAACACACGATGGCGAGTCTGCCCTCGGTGATGGGAAAGGATTCATTGCGGTATTCATTTGACGAAAAACTCAATATTATTTCGGTCTGTCGTATAATATTTGCTGCAGCCCCAGCCTGCTCAGCCTCTATTTATTTTACATTTTCTTGACGCGCCACTGCGCAAATACTAGGAAGGGAGCCTGTCAGTCATCGTAATTTTAGAAGGAACAATGTTTTCGCATTCACTACGTGCACCTTTCACATTATATAGAGTTAATTTGCCGGTGTTTGCTGGAACAATCTGCTGAACTCGCAGGACCTTATGCAGAAATTTTGTCAACAAAGCTTTAGCGGGACATAAATTATGACGTAAACATGGAAACCCCCTGGGTATTCCTTAATTATTTTGTGTACTATGGTAAATGCGCACTGGTTTTGAATGTGCGCATTACGCTTTTCGAGTTAGTGTCCGAGTGTCGAAGTTTTGCGTGTAAAATGTATGAGAAGGGGGTGGATCCAAAAAATGCCATGGAAATAATTTGGAGGAAAGGGTGGGTGGGTGAAAAAATCTGCAAAATGAACATTTCCACCTTTGTTTACCCCCACCCCTGCATGAAACAGGAAAAACGTGTTTTATTCAAAGGACTTGGGAGATGATCCGAGAGAACGGATAAATGATTACATTGGTTTTTCCATGGCAGACACAAAAAAAAAACAGTCCATATTATCAGAGCTACTCCAAAATATTAGAAAGTGTTGCTTGGTCACATTTTTTACTGAACAAAAACATCCTTCAAGGGGAGACACAGTTTTATCCGCGAACACCATCTTTATATAAACACCCAAATCCACACATGGCATTTTTCTGAGCAATCACTGCCAATCCCGTCTCTGGAAGATATTCGAACGGAATAGGTGAATGGATACATATGACTGGGGTTCTTGGCCCATTGTTCTTAGGTGTTTTGGGGAACCCATGTATTTCAAAAATTAATTTGGTCGATCACATTTCATTGCTGAGTAAAAATTTCGAGTGTTAAACTGGTGACAGAATCACACTCAGTGTTAAGCCATCAGCCAAATATTAGAATTTCCAAATCGCCTCACATATTTTTCATTGAACAAGCTGTTGATTATGCTGAAATGAGGTTGTGTTGTGACATATTTACTGGGAATTTGTCAGATAACACTTACTTAACAGAGGGGGAGTGTGGGGGGGGGGGGGGGCGCAATGGGTACGACATTGGACCTTAAATCGAAAGATCCATGTTTCGATTCCAACCAGGGTTAGCTGCATTGTGTCCTTGGGCAAGGCACTTCATTCCGATTGCCCAAGTGGGGACACGGTACCTCAGTGTACCAAGGCTTATTTCACGTCGATGGTGCGCTTGCCTTCAACCAATGTCAGCCCTGCTTGTGAAGAGTTAGTACGTTGGGGAGTCTTGCAGTTGTTCGCCGCTGCTCAGTGGCCCTCTCCGAGTACTCTGACTTCCTGCACTGTAAAACTGTCTGACACGATGTGAGCCTGGATGTCGAAAGATTCGTTCAACTCTAATAAAATTTAAAAAAGAAAAACTTACTAGATAAGTTATCATGCTTTTGTGAATCGGAGGGATATTCGCTTAGATAAACATTGGGTTATCTCCAATTAGTGTGTACCTTGTAGTCAGTGAATATTAATTAACCCTTTACCAAATATGAAAAGCAGCCGACACTTGCAAACAAAATTCTTGAATAACTAATTTTTTTCATTTTTTGTCTCAGAAATATAGGTTATGACCCCCTCATTGGAACGAGCTCGACGAGCTCGTTCCAAAGAGGGGTCATAACCTATGTATTTGAGAGAAAATATGATAAAAATAATGAAAATTAATTGGCGATTTTGTGAATAGCGCAGGACGGTTTTGGCCGTTACGTCGGGTAAAGAGTTAAAACATCGTAGGCATGAAGATATAATTTTTCTCCAGATCGAATTGTGATCAGATAATATGGAAGCGTGATTTCTGGCAATAAATGTTTCGACTTTGTCACAGAGTTTGAGCACTTTAGAATCGGACAGGTTTTATTGCAGAGAATTATTTTACCTGCAGACACAGTCACGGGGCATCTCATTTTTGACTTGATAAACATTCAGTCCGAGTTAATGTTCTGGCGATGTGAACTCGGTGAATGATGAAAGCAAATTCACTGAACACACAAATGTGATTGTGTGAAATATTTCGACTTGAAAGGAGGGGATTGTTAACAGAATTTCTAAGCATATTAAAATGACCAGGCAAGCCAGTCAGGCTTATATTTTTCCCATTTCTGTTTCTGCAGAAAAACCACGAAGCATCTCTTAATTTTTTATTCGAATACAATTCAGTTTGAACTTCAGTTGACAGTCAATGTACTGGCGAGCAAGTTTTAACTCGGTGTGTGTGAGCCAGTGCATTTGATCAGTGCAAATTCGCCGAACACACAAATGTAAGTTCAGTGGATTTTGCAAAAAACAAGTGAAGGGAAAAATGACAATTCACTAGTTTCACCATATGGACCTTAACAGCCTATTTCAAGGCGACAAATAAGAAAAACAAGTCTTTTTTCTATCTAACCCCCCCCCCCCCCCAAAAACCCAGAAAGAGAGACATACTTCCATTCCATACCGCTTCCACATCACACAAAGCATTCCCACAAATACACATTGAGGGGAACCTGGGGCACTATTATCTGTTCTTTTATGGTCGCCACGACCCCAATGATTTTATTGTAAACTGGTAGAGTGCTAGAAGCCACTATCAGGGCTTTGCTATGAAGAGCAGGTACCCAGCCTAAAGGTGTCATATTCTGTGGATGTGCTTCTTTTCATCTTGGAAGTGAAATTCCTTAGTCTATATTGGTTTGCCTTGTTACAATTTATGGGAGAGTGCATCTTGGCACTCTCCCATAAATTGTAACAAGGCAAAGACATGTGAACAAATTTTAATGACCAAAATTAACTTAGCACTCTACCAGTTAATCATACGCTTCAATGCTATTTTATTATACAAAAATTAACTGCCACAAAGAGCTCGAGTACAATGCAAAAACTGTTCTATTCCAATTTGTTTTTTCATCTTGTGCTTTGTGAAAAGCATAAGGAAAAGAATCGAAATAGTGTTTGAATTTCTTTTCCAGAAGGCTTTGGAGAGGGTTTGCCCCTATCCAGTTTGGGGGTATAAGAACACGGACTTAACATAAGATTCCCAATACCCCAAGACTGGTGGTATAGGTCCACAATGTATTATAGGAATTCCCAAAGATATCTTGTCCCTATAGCGCCAGTCCTAGGTAACTTATAGGGGCTGACAAGCTTATGGATCCAAACTTATAGACCAAAGACAGTTCTATGGGAAGTCCTATAGTAAATTTTGCAGTCGGCATTCTATCCCTATACCACCAGTCCTCAGGTATGGGGAATACTATGCCAAATTCTTATACCTATATCGCTAGTCCTCGCAGTGCTGACTCTGGGAGACAAGCCTCTCTGTCTTGGGAGTGCAGATCTGGTAGTGGAATGGGTCGTCGGGTCGCGTGTCAACTGCCGACTGTGTCTTCGATTCCATTGTACTCGGTCAACAGATGTGTAACTGGTGAGTGACGACGAAGGTTAGATAACTGGATACAAATACAGTGCAATGATTTATTCTCGATTCGGGATTATTTACATAGATCAGAGTCGTCGTGCTCGTACAGGTCTTGAAACATCAATGCTGTCGTCGATCGGTCGTCAAATGTGGCAATAGATTCTTCCCAATAAGCCTTTTTCGAAACTTCCATCTTGGACTTTACTCTATGCAAGGCCATAGGTCGAGAGGTGTAAATATTTCAAGAAAACACGTTGTGAGCAATGGGAAAGAGAGCGGGTGAAGTGCTTCGGATCCCATTACGTTCATTAGTGAGAATTCAAAAAACATTTAGCCAAGGTTACCATTTGTTTATGGCAATAGCAATATTGTATGAGAACTTTCATTTTTTCGAATTGAGTTCCAATCGACATAAATGGTGCTTGAATGCACGCTGTGTCATTACTCCGTGGCCAATGGGCACTGTTTTCAACAACTTCAGGGGATTTCCCATGCCGAGAAACTCCATGCAACACACGTGTCCTTGTTGCCATTCAAAACAAGTCCTCGCCTCCGTAGAAAAACTCTGTAAACCTGCGATATTCCATCGTTTAACATCGTCTAGGGTTGCCTCTTCAGTTAATTCGAATGACGGCATCGGTTTTACGAATTTAAACTTGATATTTCACAATACTATTTGATTTGGCTGGCACAGAACTCAACGCCGCTTTGTTTACACCCCGCGGACCTGTGACCTTGCATAGATTAAAGACCAAGATGGCAATTTCGAAAAAGGCTTATACGCTCAATGATGTGGGAAACGGAGAGTTGTGGTTTACATGTTTCGCCCAGGACTGTATGGAACCTGTGCCAGGCTAACCACTGTTCTCCTAAACCGAACGAAATTGTTTCAGGCGCCGACGGCGCGCATGTACTGTGTGAAGCAAGCCCCTTTCGACCCTCGTTATTAGTATACAGTTTCGAGAATTTTCAAAATTTTGAATCCGTGTCATCAACATCATGCCCGCACGCATCAAGGTAGGCAAGGAATGCGGGAGAAGGATTCTGATTCTGGAGGCTGGTGATCTTCAGGCAAGTATAGTCTGCCACTTAGTTATCATGATAACATTGTTGGTAGGGGCCTTCATCGGCAAGTATAGTCTGCCTCGGGTTCATGTTGGTGGTTGTACGTGTATATAGTTGGAAGATTACGGATACCGTCCTAAACAAGGTTTCACCTACCCGAACTTCTCTGTTCGGTTAGTGGGGGAAATAGCTCGTTATGTGTAATAATTAGGTTTCTTTGTTGCTTCTGGGCCTGCCTTAGGCCTTCCATTCTGTTGTGTCTTCGGGCAAGTAGAGTCTGCCACTTATCGTCTGCCGCTCGTTGGAGCCGTCTTGGCCCGGGTAAGTATATTCTCTCTCTGCCTCATCTGTTGGTTTGTTCTGTTGTTGATGCACTGGTCATCGGAATTGTGTCTGTCGTTCAGTGGTTCCGTCGGGTGGGCGTGGTCTGCTGCTCCTGCTGTGTTTTCGGTGTCGGTGTATGTTATCTTCTGTGACTCGGTTCTAGCGTCTAAAAATAGAAAAGATGGTCATGCCAACCATCCAGCCACTGGCGCTTCCCATGCTGGTTGATGATTTCCCGGGGACAGAAAGGGGGAGTTGTGGTGACAAACCGGCTGAAGAGTGGTTTTGGTGTGCCGAAGGCGCGCGGGGACGTTATGGGATGTTTCCACCCCTTTCGATCCTGTTGGCGGTGTTCTTTGATTGTTTGTCGTAGCATGTGGAGCTCGTGACTTCAGGCAAGTATAGTCTGATGGTGACAAACCCTCGTGAATGAGTCGTTTGCATAGAAATATATAATGGACCACGTGATCATAATCCACGAATGAAATCGACACGCGTGTGGTGTTTCAAAGCGTTATGGAAAATACGTCCGATGACCAAAAACGTCCCAGACAAAACGTCCGATTTCCTAGGTGAAACGTCCGATTTTTTTTTGACAAAACGTCCGAATTACGGCGGAGACGAAACGTCCAATTTTCTTTTTTGACAAAACATCCGCTTTTTTGGACAAAACGTCCGATCTCAGGAACCTGCTCCCTGCCATTTGACGAAATAAAATGCTGAGAAAGGTCGGGAGAAGGTTCATGTGGTCAGATATTCTTGTATAGGGGTGGTAGAGGAAGAGATTAGGCCAATAAACGTGGACAATACGAAGGTGACTTCTGTCGGCTGAGTGGCAAATTTAGGGTTTTTTTTTTTTGTTTTCAAATGAGAAGAATTACACCAGCACAGTGTTTTTCGTCATTTAATTAAGATTATAAAAAATAAGCAATATCAACGGAGGAAAATAGAAAATACTGATTATATAATAAAAACTGTAGCTCTATCGTTTGTTGTTTACTTGACTTGTAATTATATTCACACTATTTTGTCGTAATGGGATCACAAAATAGAATAATTATGGAGATGTACGAGAAAATATAGTTTTGTTATTTTACCACTGAAAATACCATACGTAAATTAATTCCTAGAAAGCGCATACAGTTTTCTAGCAAGTGATGTTATGTAATGATCTTTTCGGTATCCGGTCACATCAAACCCAAAGCATTTCGGCCCCTGGTCCTTTCGACCTCAAAGTCATTTCGGCCCTAGTCACTTCCACCCCAGTCACTTTATCATTTCGACCCTTTGGGCATTTCGGCCCCGTTTCGAGGGTAAATGTATTTAAATAACACAGTATATGTTTAAAAATAATGGGTAATTACCTTTGCTAAATTTCACTCATTTATATTAAAGAGTTTTACATTCTTATTTACATAAGTTTACATTAAAAATTATCCACGAGTTTTACATACTTATTTACGTACATATTTAACGATTGTGTAGAAGTCTAAAATATACGTAAGTGTGAACAAAAATTCTTAGCCATCAGATTCATATGTAAGTACTTTTCCTTTCCATCACCCCGCCATTTGTTTCCCCTGAAGGCACGGCAGACCAGAAAACCACGGCTCGAGCAGCATCCACTTTTCCTTATAGGCTGATGGATATGACTCCCAGCTTTCAAAAACACATTTTTGGTGGATTTTTTCCTTTTTGTAACTATTATGGATAATATGCTGGGGCTGCTCCCAATCCAGCGATGGTAAATAAGATTACTGGCCCTCGCTTCCGACTTTCATGGTTTCATAAGCAAAATTAATAAAGTTAATTTATTCGGGTCACAAGGGATTTCAATCCCACATCGTCCCTGAGCGCCTTCGGTGCGCTGACACTTTTCATTCATTCATCCATCGAGGATCTCGTGGATCTGAAACCACTTCCCTACTGCCAGTGCGCACACTCAAACCAAATAAGATTATTGTCCCTCGCTCCTGACTCTCGAGGATTCATAAACAATAAAGTTATTCCGGTTGCAGGGGATTTCAACAATTAAATAAAAAAAATTAAATTAAAAAATATATTTATTGGGGCCGAAATGACTTGGTATATTGGGGCCGAATTGACTTGAGGCCGGAATGACTTTAGGTCGGGTGATTGGAATTCATATTTTCAATGATAAAAAAAGACTGCTTTATCAATTGTTCCTTAAATAATATCGCAATATTTCGTCATAATGACGATCACAAAATGGAATAATTACGGAGAAATAAATAAATCTTTCCGGGCATGCCAAGTCCTTGGCAATCTTCAATTCCCCCAGGCCGCCGCAATCTGCAGGGAGCGCCTCGGTAACGCCTAACGGGTCTCTATCTACACACCTCAATTTATTCTGCGCTCATTTCCGCGGTTCGCAGTAAATTCGCACTCTGGCATTTTAGCATTGTTGCAGTTCTTCGATGAAGAATAATTAATTTCCTGTTGAAAATACTCTAAACAGTAAAACTTTTGAGTTTCCATTGGGACCTTCTTCGTGTTATCTTGTTTCAATCCACACTGTTCAGCTCGCCACGGCCTCAACGAAAGAACTCACATCATAATGGAACGAGATCGAACTCAACACACAGACTAGACAGGGACACAGCAAAACAGAACATCAATATACATGAGTACAACTGGCGAACGATGATTGTCAACTGCGAAGGAATAAAAAGCAAAGCTGCCCAATTCGAATCTGCGGTTAATTATATCAAGCTAGACGTCATCTTAGGATGTGAATCTAAATTAGACAGCACAATACATACAGCAGAGAAACTCCCACCCGATTACAAAGTATATAGAAAGGACAGAACAATACACGGAGGAGGTGTATTTATAGCCATAAAAACTGCTATATCAGTGAAGAACTGTCAGATGCCAACACACCGGCGGAAATTATTTGGGTCAAAGTCCACCTCCATGGATCAAAATCACTAATAACTGGAAGCTTCTACAGACCACCAGTTGGAAACGCCGAAAAATTAGAGAGCCTATAACAGTCAATTGAAAAACTTCCCATCAGAGCTCACGACAAGACAATTCACCTAGGCAGGGACTTCAACGCGGCAGACATCGACTGGAAAACAAACTCAGTTCAGCCAAAAGCACGCAAGGCAATACATCCCTTGTCAAAAAGTACAAACTGCACCATGGGTAGGGGGTCATCATATAGTCATTGTTGATTGTGATATAAAACCCTCACAAACGAAATCCAAACCACGGCAAATGCCACAGTTTAAAAAAACAGACTGGCAAAAGCTGAGAGAAGAAGCAACGATTCTAAAAAACAACCTGCTCATAAAAGAAGACTTCCAGAATCGATCCGTTAATGAAAACTGGAACAACCTGAAGGAAGGTCTGTTGCACATAACTCACACGCTTATCCCACATAAAACATCTAAGGGGACGTCAAACTTACCCTGTGTGAACGACGTCGTAAAAAAGCCATCAACAAAAAACACCGCTTGTTTTACAAAATGAAGCAGAATGGATCTGAAGAACGCATATCGAAATACAAAACACAAAAGCACTTGTTAAGAAAATGATCAACAAAGCTCACAGGAATTATGTCAAACAAGTGATAACATCTAGTCTGGAAGATAACAACCCAAAGGCGTCCTGGCGTTACGTCAAATCGAAAGAAGGGACAACACAGGCGTTTCTCCAATCAAACAACAAGGTCAACTACACACTGAACCAAAAACAAAAGCACAATTACTAAACCAGCAATTTAAATCGGTGTTTACACAAGAAAACCAAGAGGATGCCCTACCAGTTCCACCAGGTAACCCAATGCCATCGATAAATAACCTCCACGTCAAAGTAGATAGAGTAAAGGCCCTCCAAGCCAAATTAAACCCAAACAAAGCTTGTGGTCCTGATGACATTCCAAATCCTATCCTGAAAGAACTGGCACACGAGATTGCTCCGGTCTTGACTAGCATTTTCCAACAGTCACTGGCCTCTGGAGAAATCCCGGATGACTGGACTAAAGCCTTCATCACACCAGTCTTTAAAAAGGGGGACAGTCATGCCGGCGAGAATTATAAACCCGTATCGCTGACCTGTGTCTGTTGCAAACTTATGGAACATGTTATATGCCGCCACATACTCAACCACCTAGAAGTGCATAAAATCTTGACAAATTCTCAACACGGCTTCAGAAAGGGTTACTCGTGCGAGTCACAGCTCCTAACAACCACCCACGACCTCCTACAACTTCATGACAATAAAAAGCAGATTGATATTGCCATCCTGGACTTTAGTAAAGCCTTCGACACAGTACCCCACCAAAGACTGCTGAGACAATTACACCACTATGGCATAAGAGATAACATCCACACCTGGATAAAACAATTCCTCTGCCATCGAACCCAAGAAGTAGTCGTCGAGGGAGAACACTCTGGTTGTGTTCCAGTAGATTCAGGAGTCCCACAAGGAACCGTAGTGGGTCCTCTACTATTCCTTATTCACATAAACGACTTACCCAATGAAGTCAAATCCCAAGTCCGTCTATTTGCTGACGACTGTCTCCTCTACAGACCTATCACCTCTATCAAGGAACAACATATCCTACAACAGGACCTCAATAATCTCCAGAGCTGGGCAGAAAAGTGGGGAATGAAATTCAACGCTAAAAAATGCTACATATCAACATGTCGTGTACGCTGCCCATATGAACACATATGAACACAGAAATTGAGACCCCACTAATTACACTACGAGGTGGGGTCTCAAAACCCCACCACGTGACTTCAATTTGTCTATAGTTAACTTGTGTTTTTTGCAAGTGCGGTAATCAGGTTTATTCTTCACCAAAAATAGTTTTCAGTTCATTGTTGTTTAGTGATTGTTAGGTATTGCACTTAAGTATAAATTGAATACGTACGATCAAAATATGGAGTTTGAATCGTGTTTTTAATCTCGCATGAATATGTCAAACTGTGTGATGGGATGTTTGGATGGTTATCTCCCAAAACTTCTACAGCCAAAACTTCTACAACCCAGAACTTCTACACTGCGATTGATCAGTTAATTGTTCACACCTGTTTTTGCAATGGAACAAACCAAACAGTAGTTAGGAGATCACCTAAAATAACTGCTCATCTTAATAATAAAATTTGCTGAGTTGTATGTGTATTTAGTAACAACAAATCACAAAATAATATTAAATAAAGTGAATTTTAGTCAGTGAATATAATTGTGATGAGTTTAAAAAATGATATATAATGAAGTATCTCTTCATTTCATGTCATCAAAAATATCAGAATGGCTGGTTCAGGGACCGATCAGGACTATTTAAAATACGCTCCAGCCTCGGAGCCTATTTTTTCAATTCATGCGCCAGATTTCAATTTACGGAGTCACACTGCTGTTTGTAACACACACTGTAAGTATGTAATAGCGGCCATCATTTTCATTTAGTACACTATAGCAAACATTAATCTTCACTGTGGTTTCTGATCAAGTCTTGGCCGCCTATTTAGGCAGCCAAGACTTGATCAGAAACCACAGAGAAGATTAATGCTTGGTAATTAAGACTTGAAGTATTAACTTAAGCACTCTACAACAATGATAAATGATAATCATATATATAATACATGTAAGAGTGTCTTTATCGATTATCCATCGAAAGAATATCAAAATATGATCTGAAAAGTTACGCTCCAACTGAGAAGCCTATTTCTGCGATTTAAGAGCCAGGTCCTGATGTTTCAGAACCAAATACGCACTGGCGCATGCCCAGGTCGGTCCCTGCTGGTTTGAGAAAAGTAGAGTTTGTTATGTCAAAGAAAGGAACTTCCCAAGTACTCCTAGATGAATATTTGTATAACAAGAAAGTTGCTAGAAAGACATGCATCCATTGGAAGTGTGTATTGTCTTCATGTAAAGGACGTTGCACAACTGTGGAAGATATTTTAAAAAATGTAACTGAACATTCACATGACCCAGAAGACAGCAACTGAGTCAGATTCGTGAGTTCTATGAGAAAGATAGCCAGAGACGAAACTACACAGATGCACACTATGTGCAATGAGGAGGTAGCAAGACAAACTTAGCATTTTTAGATGCTGTAGGTCATCTTCTGAGATTAGGTTGAGGTTGACCCTTTACCTTAACCTAAAAAAGCTAATTTCTTTTTGTACTAAATCAACTGTTATATCTTTTGTTATAACTCCATTGTTATATTTATTAGGAACTAAATGTATTTAATTTTATGTCAAAAAATCAAAACTACTTATATCCTGTATTTAATTTTGTGTCAAAAATCAAAACCACTTCTATTTATTATGAACTACCTGTATTTAATTATATGCACCTAATCATGACATATGTCAAAAATCTAAACTACTTCTATTTATTATGAACTACTTGTATTTAATTTTGTATCAAAAATCAAAACAACTTTTAATTTATATGCGCCTTATCATAAAATTAATAATAAACAACCCATTTTTCATGTACCATGTTTTTATTTCATTGGACAATCCCATTCACAAGTTAAGGTAACATGCACAATATTAATCATGCCTTGGACCCTGAAATGTGTTGTTTCAGACTGTAGAAGTTTTGGCTGTAGAAGTTTTGGGAGGTTACCGTTTGGATGACGTCGGTTTATCTTTTGATCTCTCAGTCGACGGCTCTTAATTAGATCAATTTTTTTCACAGTCAGTGAAAAATTACCTTTACTTTTACCTGAAATATTAAAAAGATAGTTCAATATTTGAAAAAGTTATTAAAAGCTATTGCGATTCCGAATGTTGTTCATCAAAATCTATTCAGAACTCGAGGAATTACGAAAAAATAAATATTATACCGTACTGAAATCATGGATGTGAGTTGAAAAAATTATAACTTGACCAGCAAAATATCTGGACATTCCCCCGACGGTCTTTTACCTAGCTGTAGCTATTGACGGAGAAGAATCATGTTACCGGTACTGAATTTTGAATAAATTGTGGGTTGGGTAGGAAGGGAATCCGATTTAAGATTTTAAATATTAAGTCCAGAGTGGAATGTTAAAATGTACATGTTGAGAGTGGAATTAACATAAATAAACTACATTAACGAAAAAGAAATGCTTGCGGTGGCCCTGGGACGTTTCAACCCAACACGCTTCGGAATCCATATATTGAAGCACCTGCATGCACTAATGCACTAACAAGGAAAACTGGCCAAGATTGGGGGGGGGGGGGGGGGGGGGGGTTTCAGATGGGCAAGCAATCGATGATATAGGCCTATTTGTGCGTGTGGGTTTATGGGAGTCTGGAGTCCAATTGTCTCGTTTCGGGGATGGGGAATGAGGGGGGGGGGGGGACTATTTACTTCACCATTTAGGTGTGATATGGATGACTGAATCTTACACTGCCAAGACACTGAAATTTTTGATGTACTGGCTGCACGTAAAAATCAGGGGTAGCGCCAGAAAATCTCCGGTAGAGGAACTACAATCTCCTGCCTGAAAGACCTATTTTAATTTTTGGAGTTTCAAGACACGTGTGGAGGGACAAACCCAAAAAATTATAATACGAAATTTCGGGGCATGTTTGAGGTAGGGTTATGACGTGTGGTGGTCTGTCTCCCTCTCTATCTCTTTCCCACTGAAGTGTACTCTCTCTTAGAATGGCACATTCGCAGATATTTTAATTCGGTATCCCCCTTATATTCACCCACGTATTTTTACATACACACAGGCTTAGCTATTATTTTTTTTATTATTTATTAGGGTTTAACGACACATTAACAGGACACATTAACAGCCACATCATGTCGGTGACAGTTTTATGGGTGGGGGAAGCCGGAGTACCCTGAGCGAACCACCGAGCAGCGACGAGCAGCTGTCAGCTCCCCCCCCCCCCCAACATCGTAACTCTGAACTCTCCACCGCGGCACATGCAGGGTTAGATTGGTTGAAGACATGCGCACCATCGACGTGCAGTACGCCTTAGTACACAGCGTCATCGTGCCCTCATGTAGGCAATCGGGGTTGAGTGCCTTGCCCAAGGACACAACACGGGAGCACGAATCAGTCGCTGAAATGGTCACCCATCCAACTACTAACCGCGCTCGATGTTGCTTAACTTCGGTGATTTGACGAGAACCGGTTACCGCGACACCCCCCCCCCCCCCCGGCTTAGCAATTTCAATTGATAATACAAATAACAACAATGTCGAGGAACGTTGAAAAATCTGCAAATGCAAAGAGTATAAAAGTATTTACAAACCCCTACAGAATTGGATGAAGGATATTTGTTTCCGCGGTTTGCAAATATCTCCCGTCCACCCCCCTCCTCCCCCACGTGAAATAATCATTAGTTTCAGTCACGAGTGAAAAACACTATTTTTCTTTTTACTATATCCTTTTTATAAGAATCTTTAATTGCGTAGCCCGACAAGAGTAAGACGGGAAAGAGGATGGGCTGGTCGCAGGAGGTTTTTTCGCCTAAACTTCCCACCCAAGGAAAACACGGTTCATCACGTGTTGGCCTACAGCTGTAAACAAAATGTGAAACTGGGAACTTCGCGATTATTAGTTGTTTTTCTCAAGTCTGGTTTATTTATTTCCTCGATCAAATCGATCGCGCAAACACAACAGTTTAGTTTCGAAAGTGACGAGGACTTTGTACTTTACCAAATGGAACTGACTGTTCTATTCCCAATTTACAATTTCAAACCACAACAATAGTCGCCGTCTGCCTCCTCCGAATTCCAATTTTAATTTAAAATAAATTATCTACTGCCAGTAACAAACGCAGTTGCTTTGCCAGTTGACGTCGCAAGACAGTATTTATTAATCAGCAAAGAAACTGACATGCAAAAGCAATTAAGCTAATCCCTTAATGCTCGTGACCACGGCGAGTCAATGTTTTGAAAACTGTCTTCCACTGATCAAACACTGCGGTCCACTGAAACTCCACGATGGAGAACACACCGCGGCGGCGTTTTTGTTTCAATCCACTTTCAATTCAATTACTGTAATGTTAGTTATAAGAAACCAAATGAAGTTAAAAGATTAAAAAAAGACAACTCATTTATGTAAATATCTATGTGCAAAAAACAAACTTTTTATGTTAATATCTATGTGCAGTGTATTGTGTTTCTAGTTTATCGCTTGTTAAATGTTGGAACACTTGAATGAAATAAAATATATCAAAGCCAATGTTCTTGTTAATGTTGCTCTGATGTCAATGAAGACAAGTAATTAATTGTACACGCCCACTCATAAATAGTTCCTCTATAAATAGACAGCACTAATCTAAATTTAGCACGTAATGAAGATCTTCTAAACGTAGTACACCATTCACACATTTTTATGAAATTAATAACCACATTTTGGAGGAAGTAGAAACTAATCCATACCTCGGGCTGACGTTCTCCAATAAACTAAAATGGGACATTCATATAAACAAAATGAATGCAAAAGCAAACTCGACGCTAGGTTTCATCAAGCGAAATTTAAAATACGCACCAAGAGCCCTGAAAGAAACAGCATACAAATCCTTAGTTCGGTCAAAATTAGAATATGGTTGCGTCGTCTGGGACCCCTACATCAAAAGAGATATCCGGGAACTTGAGATGACACAAAAGCGAGCCCCGCACGTTTCTTATACAACGACTACCGCAGAACAAGTAGCGTTAGTGAAATGCTCAGTGCCCTAAATTGACCAACACTACAGGAACGCCGTAAAAACAAACGCATCCAAACACTACACAATATCATCTCTGGATGCGATGCGATCCCTAAGGCACAGTGCATCCAAATGGGGCCAGACACGCACAAGAAGCAATAACAACACCAAGCTGGCAGTTTACAGAACAACAACAGAATTTAAAAATTCCTTTTTCCCACGTACTATTGTGGATTGGAATGCCAGTAGTCAGGCCGCCATCGATGCGGTTTGCGGCAACTCCGCCATGCGCATATAAAACATCAACAGCTCCCCCTGTGTTAAATACGCGAAAACGCGGTTTACACAGTATTCAAATTCAGATTCAGATTTGGTTGTGGTAAGAGTATAAATATTTTGAGGTGGGTTCTGAGTGTGAACCAAACTGCTGATTGAGTTATTTTTTTGGACACATTCTCATAACTTTCCATTTTTATTTTCATTTTCTAGGTTATTTTTATGATAAAAACACCACCAGATTATTTATGTTCTGATACGAACTAGGAAAAAAATGCATGAAATAGATCTAATTATGGGCAACATAAAGGTTATTCATGGTCCATTTTTTCGCTCTTGTGCTTGCACAAACTTTTCTTGTTATTACTGTTTCATGCTAGAACACATTGTGTATCAACGCAGGTGTCCATCCCCTTCCTCACCGCATAACTTGAGTAGGATTATCCCAATATCACGAATAAATTTACCAGCAATTGCTAAACGCGATCATTTAGGGTCACAAGATATTATTAAAATGTATTGATGAAACTTAAAAAATAAATATACAATGGAAAACATTTCATAAACATTATCGGTTCGGGAGCGAGAACACGAGTTTCGACATAGTGTGCTCGTTTTGAAAAAGTCTGGTATTGGTACCAGTAAATAGTTGCCCACGAATCGACCTTTGATATCAGCTCTTCGCCGCGTTGATCTTTTGAGAATGGCTCTAAATTCATTGCATATGCGAATCTTTCATCGGCCTCTGAGGTAGGAAAGTATGACGTGCATTTTTATTTCAACTCAAGTAGTCGCTTCTCGTGTTTTCTGTCCACGAATCTAAAGATCCCGAAGAAATGTCAGTTCAACTTTTTGAAGTGTTCCTTTCGGTATCAGGTCTACTCACCCATGAAAGTTCGCCCACGTGCTGTTTGACCCAATACTGGGTATTTCGTCCTGATGTTAGTTCGCTCCGGAGCCTTTTCGCCCAGATGAAAGTACCCCCTGCTCTACTCGTCACTGGGAATCACTGATCCCAAATGTTACTCACTCCAGCCGTCATTATTTTCAGAACTGAAGAGTCAAATTTAGTGGACCAGTTTTATTTACTTTTTTTTATTTATATTTCTATTATCTATGCAATAGAAATCATAAAATATAGCAATATGGAATTAGAGGACCACTACACACATGGCTCGCTACGTTCCTCACAGAAAGGAAAATGTGTGCAGCTCTAGAAGGGGAATATTTGGATGATGCAGCAGACTTTGGTGTGCCCCAAGGAACTGTCATGGGGCCGATAGCCCAGTACCTTTTTTGTTTCCACATCAACTACCTCCCAAACTCAAGAAAGTCATCAGCAAGGCTATTTACAGATGACTAGCTATTATTGTACCAAGAAATAAATAGCGAAAGAGGCCAGACCATCTTACAAAATAAACTGAATTGTCTGGATTGGGGATCAGACTGGGATGCAATTCTATATAAAAAAAAACATTACATTCTCAGCATGAAAGGGACTCTGCACTCTAAACCTCCACATATTAGAACATGTTCCACTGAACCATTACTTTGCCTACAAATATGGTTAAAACTAGAAGTCCTGTCATGAAATGCGCACGAATAGCACTTCCATTTGCGGGTTAATCCATGGATTATGGCCATAGTAAGGCTATCAAATTCTGTATATATAGCTTGTGCACAAGCAATGTTTCAGCCAATGGACCTCCGGGTAATCCGGAGGTCCATTGGCAGAAACATTGCATGTGCTTGCTATGAGTAACCAGAAGAACCTGCCATGCTTTGGATGCCATTCAATATGGCAGTTGCGCACAATTCGTATGTGCAATTAAGTCTAGATAAGTGCACAGTTGGGGAGCGCGGTGGCTCAGTTGGTAGAGGTGCAGGCTGCAAGCCGAGAGGTCCTCGGTTCGAATCCCACCTGCGACAACCACGTTGTGTCCTTGGGCAAGACACTTCATCTCCATTGCCCGCGTGGGGGCACGATGACGCCGTGTACTAAGGCGTACTGCATGTTGATGGTACTCATGTCTTCAACCAATCTAACCCTGCCTGTGCTGCAGTGTGGAGTTACAATGTTGGGGAGCTGGCAGCTGCTCGGTGGTTCTCTCCGGGTACTCCGGCTTCCTCCACCCGTAAAACTGTCACGGTCATGATTAGCCATTGTGCATAAATATGTGACCTTAAACATCAATAAATAAATAAATTAATGAGTGCACAGTTCGTGACAGGACTTCTAGTTTTAACTGTATCAGAAGATGCCAAATGGAAAGCACACATCAATCAATGCAAGTAAAAATAAAGGCACACTCCACTCTTTGATTCTTCTGCAGAAACCTCCAACACAGCCCATGGGAATGCAGAAATCTGTTTACATTGTGCTTGTGAGATTAATTATGGAATATGGAGCCATCATCTGAGAGTACCCATACACAAAACAAGAGATCATGAAAGTAGAAAGCTTTGAAAGAATGGATGCACGATTATTACAAAAAGTTATAGATCCAGATTAGTGTATGACAAAACATGCTAGAGTCTAGAGTTACCAACACTACAATCCAAAAGTCATAAACAGTGTCTTACCATTTTCTGTAAAGTGGTTAAATAGGAGATTCCAACAATTCCACCAAACAAATTCATTAAACTTAAAAAAAAAAAAAAGAACACAACAAATTTGAGCTACAGTTAAAACTGGAAGTCCTGTCATGAAACGCACACAAATAGCATGTTGATCTGCATGTTAATCTACGCGTTATGACCATAGTACTTGTAAGGCTATCAAATTCTGTACATATGGCCTGTGCACAAGCAATGTTTCAGCCAATGGACCTCTGGGTAACCCGGAGGTCCATTGGCAGAAACATTACGTGTGTCTGCTATGAGTAACCATGAGAACCTGCCATGCTTTGGATGTCATTCGATATGACATTTGCGTGCAATTCCTACATGCAATTAATCCTAGATAAGTGCACTGTCTGGTTACCAACATTGTAACATCTTCATTGAGGAACAACCATAGATCTGTATCAATTCCAGCATATAAAACAGATCAGTATAAACACTCATTCTTTGTGTGCATGGGGAGTGCGGTGGCTCAGTAGGTAGAGGTGCATGCTGCAAGCTGAGAGGTTCTCGGTTCGAATCCCACCTGTGGCAACTGCGTTGTGTCCTTGGACAAGACACTTCATCTCCATTGCCCGCGTGGAGGCACGATGACGCCGTGTACTGAGGCATACTGCATGTCGATGGTATGCATGTCTTCAACCAATCTAACCCTGCCTGTGCTGCAGTTCGGAGTTACGATGTTGGGGAGCTGGCAGCTGCTCATCGTTGCTCGGTGGTTCTCTCCGGGTACTCTGGCTTCCTCCACCCATAAAACTGACACGGTCATGATTAGCCATTGTGCATAAATATGTGACCTTAAACATCAATAAATAAATAACTTTGTGTGCACAGTAATTGGAATCACCTGGATGAAAAATTTGTAGCAGTAAGCAGACCATCCTGATAAACCTGCTCTCTCACCCATCACATTATAGACCACTAGGGATTCTATCATATATTCATACAGATGGAGGTAGAAATTTAACCAATTAAATCTTGTTGGACAGAGCTCAATGAGCTCTGTCAAAAAAGTTCATTTGGTTAAATTCCTAGTTGCATTATGGGATAAATTTGCAGGTTGAAATTTTGTAATTTCGACATAAGCGGGCACTGTGTTCATGTGGTATGTTTCTGTAATTATGTTAGTTATCACTCCAAGCCCCTTACAGATTTCAGGTAGAGATGGGTGGTATTGGAATTCTGTGTTTTGTATCAGTTTTGGTACTTTTAAGGTGGTACATACCTCAGTATCGGTTTGGTATTCGGTATCTGACTTGATTGAGATTAGCTGATTGTACCAAAGGAGAATTCACATCAGGAAAATACAGAATAAGTTGTTCTTGTATCATTCTATCACAGCACTACAAATGTCACAGCCATTGAGGTCAACATTGACATTCTTTTGCCAGCCCAAATCATATCAACACTAATTTTGTGACTTATTCTAAACATGCCTTAATCTTTAAATCTCAAAGCATGTGCCCTGACCATGCCATCTTCAAGAGGTCCTGCTGACAATAGACAAAGCAAGAGGGTAGTGAACTTTAGACAAGTCTTGGCTGCCTTAACAGGCAGCCAAGACTTGGCTAAAAATCACTGCTAAGCAGCTGGACATTTATAGGCTGTAGTCTGGTGAGAATTAAGGACAATTGCCCAAGCCCCTGAGGGTTAGCAAAACTGAAAAGAAAACCAGCCACTTCCTTCGTGAAAATGAACCCTTCAACTGCTATCAAGCCCCAACAGGGCCTTATAAATAGTGAATGTAGGAAACTTTGAGTGTTCAGACAGTTTTGGTATTCAATGATTGGATTGGTTCCAGTTTTTGGTATGCCCATGATATCAATATCAGTTTTGCTTTTTGGTATATTACCCATCTCTACAGTCATGGAATTCTGACGCAAGCGATTTTTAGCTTGCCTTAACTGCTCACATAATTTAATCCGGCATAAGCCTTTTTTGCACACCTACTTTCAGCTATTTTCGATGGTGACGGACCATGGAACGGATGTACAGAATATGCTGGGTACATGTGTGTGTTGGGCACTACATGTACCAGTCCCACTGAACTTCTTGATCGATCTGACCGCACTGGGGTGGAGGGATAGTAAAAAATTAATACAGGTTCATTCATTAACATTTTATTAATTCATTTAAAATTGATTGGCTTGAATGCACTCGAAGGAGGAATTACCCAACCCGGTATTAACTAAGTCTTTAGAAGATCTTTGTGAAGTGAAAAGGACTTCAGGAGAGCAATTTGCTCGCCTAAGTAGGTTCCAGGTGAGCGATTTATTGCCACCCTGGATTTTTCAGAAATCCAAGCCAGTCTCTAATTTCAGGATATTTGGAGCTTTAGACCCCAAATCACCATGACCATGCCACTGGGTGGCACACATGGTAAATTGGATAAAGAGAAATTATGTTTGTGTTAGGCCAAAAAAGAAATGTTTGGATTCTCAAGCAATCCCCCACTGAAATTGAACACCCCTCATTGGATGTTTTTATTGGGTTGTAGTGTCTTTATTACAATCTTACTGAAAAATCGGGTGATTCAGCTAGATACTGGGCTTTAATAATTACATGGAAGGGACTGTGAAACAGAAATTTGAAGAGCATGACTAAAATGCAAAACAGTTTTATTTTTAAAATTAAATGAGTTCATTTGCACAATTAAGCTCTTTCTCTATTTTAGATGTGCAAAAAGACCACAGAAAGCCTCTCAATCATTGCTCACCATACATGCAAAAACAAAGTTCAAATTTGAAATAAAACCCTCCATCCTACCCTCACTGGTTTGAGAAAAAAATTGCCGAGAGTAATTTTGGCCTTAAAGTTCTGTTCAGGTTTTAGTTTTTCTAGAGGAACCTTCAGGCCTGGCAATCTAGAAAAACAAGGAGTGCAAAACAGTTGCCCTCCTCAGATTGCTTGGGAGTGCAATTGCATCTGAAATTTTCAATGCAAAAACTTGTATGCTATTTTGGTTATATTCACTTCAAGGTATTAATATTGTGACTGAAAAATTGTACTACATTCAGCTGCATAGTGGACAAATTGGCACACACATCTCATTATTCAAAATGTTGCATTGAATTCTTATGTGACTGTCTTCAACACTCAAAATGTATTGAAATGGGACACAGAATGGGGCATGAATTATTGCGAATCAGTGCAATATTGACAAATCGTCCCCTGAGTTTCAGTGTGTTCTCAGTGCCAGTAGGCACAGAGAACACTTTGGAACTCAAGGGACGAAATGATAATAGATTTTAAAAGCAGTCCCAAACAGGTCTGGGATTCCAGAAAATCAAGGGTGCAAAAAATTGCCCTCCTCAATTTTTTCTCAGCATGCAGTAGGAGTGCTGCACGTCTAAAGAATGCCAGGCCTGAACCTTGATTTTTGATGATGAGTTATCTTTTGGAAAACAGTATCTGTATTTATTTCTTCCAAAGACAATTCCAAATTAGGTTTACTCATTCATTCATTCATGATTGATGTACTTGTTTGTACAAATTATAGGTAAAAAAACTACATTTCGGAAAACAAAATTTAGAAGTATTATTATGTCATTGTCTGTCAATATGACTACTCTCACCTAATAATAATAGTATCAACACTATTATTAATTGTGGAGAAAAATTCCCAGCAATCACTATTATTTGGCAGTCAGAGGACGAGAAGGAACGTTCCAGCACTATTATCATGTCCAATCAGATATCTGACCATCACTATTATTCAGTCATCACTATCATTAGACTAGCGCTGAAACTGTTGGCTCATTTTCGTAACCGACTAACCGAGAGCTATAACCGGATAATATCTGGTTATCCATGGCCATTATTTCACTGAATATGGGATCAAAACTATAAGAATTGGAAAGCAGTATTTCCAAACTATTCTGTACTGCGTATACAAATGAACGTTGTTGAGTACTCGACAATGTTCGTTTGTATACACACTACGGAATAGTTTCTGTGATTACTCATTACTCACGGAAACTGCAGATCATTAACGAAGTCTTGAATGCCAAAGTTGATTATTTCTCAATATATACAAGTGGCTTCGAGGCCTATCCCAAAAGAAAAGCATCAGATTTACAATGTTTTAAACATGGAATGAAGATCACTATCGATATTTCTGATAACTGATTGACGTTTTTTCTAATTGGTTCGATAGTTAACTGGTTTCAAACCGATTATCCAGTTAACCATTTCACTACTACATTAGACAGGTAAGAGTAGCCACCATTGACCCAGCTATATTGAACAAAGAAATGAAAAAGTACCAGTGTAAAAAAAAACTCTTGTGCAGTAACAAAAGAATTTACTAGGCTACTAGCATATGATATTTGTTTTGGTTTTGATTATTATGCACCTGATCTCCATAGGATGTTTGCTAGCTATATAGTCGAGGTCTTTATCCATACATCCGTCTGTCTATATGTACATCCGTCAGTACCTCTGTACGTCCAAACAAACATTTTGTATTATAACCCTGACATTGGTTGTTGGATTTTGATGTCCGTTCGTATGATGATACACCAGCATGCAGGGCTGGGGTGAGTACTAGACTTCAGTACCTGAGTATGAGTACTCTGAAAATGTGGGAGTCAAGTACGAGCACGGGTACTGGGGAAATGTATGAGTACGAGTGCGAGTACTGAGTATTTTGTAAAGTACTCGAGTAGGAGTACATACCCTTACATGTAAAATTAATAACACTTGATATACCATATATTTTTACTTCCACGAAATACTTAATATGACCAGTAGATTGTATGTCCATTTTTACATAGGTATAAAAAAAATTCACTTTTACAAAATATTTCGCAATAAAAGTAATTTACTTTGTCTCTGAAAACCCACAAATTGTTTCAAACGATAAATCACAACCGAAATAATTAAGTTAATATACAGTTCTAGTCAAATAAGTGTGACCCATTTTCGGAATGGGCTCAATGATATGTTTTTAAAAAAAGAATTATTTTTGTCTTTTTAAATCATAACTAAGATAATTCAAAGTTGATGACATCTTGGCACGAATTCAAATATAACTGACACTTTCAAGCCACCTAATCATTATTTCAATGTATGTGGAGTGACATTTGGCAAGTAATATTTCATGGCTCGAGTTGTCTTCATAATAATGTTGTCATAATTACATGAACTTACATCAAATAAAAATTTTGTTGTCTGCTTAATAGTACCAAGGAATAATAAAACAACAAACTTAATTAGTAAGCTTGTTCATCACATACAAGTTGCTGGCAGCATGGGGAAAGAGTATCCAGAAATCATGAGTTTTGTCCACACATTCATACCAGAGTTATGGCACTTATAGGACTTGGAAAAATAGTAAAATGAACGTTTAGCATTATTACTCAGGCATCAGTTGTCAGATTCGATGTCCTTTGGTTTGATGATAGACCACATGACGGACATGATATCCACATGTTGTGTGGGTTTCGTCCATACATTCCTACCAGAGTTACTGCCCTTGTTACACTTATAAAACTCTCTGTACAAACGTTTTGCATTATAACTCAGTCATTTTTTTGTGGATGTCCTTTGATATGATGAGAAACTAGCATGGAGAAGACATGCACATATTGCCAGTTTTGTCCATGCACCAGAGTTATGGCCATTGTTACACTTATAAAACTTTCCATACAAACATTTTGTATTTTAACTCCAGCATAGGTTGTTGGATTTTGATGCCCTTTGATGTGTGATAGACCATTCTAGGGGGAAAGGATATCTGCATATTGTGGGTTATGCCCATACATACGTACCACATTTTTAGACTTTGAAAAACTGTCCATGATTTGGATTGCCCATGTTGACATTGCAGAAGGGGGATTTGCAATGCTTTGCATTGTACAATTTTCTTGTTTTTCAAGAGTTACTACCCTCAATTTAAAATATAGCCTTCTTACCACTTAACGTATGCTACAGTGGAGTCAACTTAATTGGATAGTTCTTAATTGAATAAGCCTGTTCACTGCATATTAGTGATGCGGGCCATTACTGGACTGCCATTGGTTGTCTGGTCCCCAAAATATCCAGTCCAAATGAGTCATATGCATTCCGGTACCTGGGTATCGAGTCTGTTTGTTTTCCCCACTGGACAAGTCCAGGGTAGTCCACTACTGTACAGTGTGTTCATTTTTTTAAACAATATAGGTCATTTTGATGCCTTCCGTGTATGTATTCGATGCTGATGGTGACTGCAGGTTTTTGGAGGATACCAGACATGTTTGATAAACTACCAACAAAATAAACAAATTTACAAGCCTTTATGGCTTTGTAACAAGCAAATTTTATATCTTCTTGTGTTGACTTTGAGTGGACAAGGCACCATCTGCAATACTTTAGCATTGCAGATGTTTCCTTGTTGCAATCAAGGGATGATATGTCATTTATCCCTTCATTTGTAATGGGCATGTGTCTCTTATCTGGAATGACTTGGATCTTAGACTGTGAGGGAAGCTTTCTCAGAACTAATCTCCTAGTTATTTCACAGGTTAAGTGAAGTTAAAGTCCAAAAATAAGCATTGTGTCTCGAATTAGTGATAATTTGACAGTAAATTGACACATTATAATGCTCCCTCTAGACTGCTTTGAACTGCTCGTTTGTGTACGGTACATCAGGGTTGTTCTGGTCCAGACTGTGGTTCAGCCCTGACAGGTATTTTGTAGTCCAATCCACAAAACTTCTGCATATGACTTCCAAATACAAAATCATTTACCTTATCATCAGCATATTGACCTGTTAATTGCATATATATGTTACCGAGTAAACCTAAGTTGACAAAATAAAGATCTGGTGATCAAAAAAGAATTACTCTAACAACCACTGAATTCATCCTATTAATAGACCTAATCGGTCTAAGTACATTCCTTATAAGCATTTAATCTACAGTTGAAACAAGAAGTCACAATTAGCGCAGAAAATACTTGTTACTTAATTTGCTCCTTACTGCAGAAGAAGTAGTCTGAAATACACATGGGCAATTGTGCTGTGCAATGCAAAATGTAATATGCTATTAGCGATGTTGGTAGTGAAATCATGACCTGAACTGAACAAACAGAAAGAAAATATTGAGACTACAGTATGTGGAGTGTGGATTACTTCTAAGTCGCTGTGGGATAGATTTTTGCCTTAGCAATTATTTACAATTTCTGAGGGCAGAACGCAAGAAGCAGTTGCAGACTTCCATCACATGGACCACCGGGTTACACCCAGTGTCCATGTGATGACAGTTTGCAAATGTTTCTTGTGCTGTAATGAAAAATTATAAATACTTTTCGAGTGGAAAATATATGGCACTGTGATTAAGTAGTAACCCACTCTCTTCATTTCAGGCCTGGCATTCTTTAGCATTGCAGGAGTGCTGCACGCCTAGAAAAAATTGAGGATGGCAGTTTTTTGCACCTCTTGATTTTCTGGAAAGACAGACATGTTTGGGACATCTTTAAAATTTGTTAGTATTTCATCCCCTGAGTTCCAATGTGTTCTATGTGCCAGTAGGCACATAGAACACATTGGAACTCAGTGGACGACTTCTGAATGTTGCACTGATTCGCAATAATTCATGACCCATTCTGTGTCGCATTTCAACACATTTTGAGTGTAGAAGACACTCACATAAGAAGGGAATGCAACATTTTGAATAATGAGATGTGTGTGCCAATTTTTCCACTATGTAGCTGAATGTAGTACATTTTTTCAGTCACAATAGTAATACCTTGAAGTGAATATAACCAAAATAGCATACAAGTATATGCATTGAACTTTCTATGTGCAATTGCACTCCAGAGCAATCTGAGAAGGGCAATTGTTTTGCACTCCTTGATTTTCTTGACTGCCAGGTCTGTCATTCTGCATATGCAGTCAAATTTTATTATCTATTTACATGTATGTCATTACATGCACCTGTATCCTAGTGGAGGTTAGGAAAGAATTAATGATCTCCATTTACTAGCATGCTGTTTTTTACATGAATTGATTTACTCTAATGGTGCAGTTTGACTGGGACAAAAGTGCACTTACTCATTGTGCTATTACTTCTAAATAGTACACAATACAACCACAGGACTTCTAGTTTCAACTGTACTTGTTAGACAGATTTATTTGTTTATTTATTGGTTTTTAAGGTCACTTTCAGTATCTTTGGCTATATCATGACCGCAGCATAAGCATGAAGTCAAGTTTAGCCAATCGTTTATACCTATGGTTCCAGGGCCTATTTTACCAGTAATGCAGAACTTGTTTACTGTAGTAAACAAGCACTGCTCCACTTTCCGGGGTTCCCACAGGGGGGGTTTAACAGATCTCTGTAAGCTACCTGAATCTTAAATAGACATGTACATGTATATACTTCTAAGTTGGCTTGTAACTATAAGAC
The DNA here is from genome assembly GCA_031216915.1 of Pictodentalium vernedei. NCBI lineage: Eukaryota > Metazoa > Mollusca > Scaphopoda > Dentaliida > Dentaliidae > Pictodentalium > Pictodentalium vernedei. Next base: position 457,376,368 of record CM062293.1, on the reverse strand, counting down.
CCCATTTCCTCCATTGGTCACTTAGGCAGTAACGACTTAGCTAGAATCTGCTGTGAAAATGAATGGTTATTGTGGCGTAATAAAAATATTTTTCACTCATTTGAGAAACTACAGCTCTTGTGGTTAACTAATTGCAAGGTACATTCTTAGTGATTAACTGGTCGAGTGCTGGAAGCCCATATTTGGGCTTTATTCTGAAGTGCCAGTGCCACAGCTTGAAGGCTCACATTCAGTGGATGTGCTTTGTATTATCTTTGAAGTGATATTATTTAGTCTGTTAGGGTTTGCCTTGTTACAATTTATGGGAGAGTGCCCATACTCTCCCATAAATTGTAACAAGGCAAAGACCTGTGTTGAAGTTGTGATGGCCAAAAATAATTTAGCACTCTACCAGTTAACCAATAAAGATTTGTGACCATCTGCTTGCCGATTAGTTGAGCACACAATCTGCCAGTTGTGAGTGCCGATGTAAGATAGTAACAACCAAAAGAGGTAGAATGTTTAAAAATGCATAGAACAGGGTTAATTTTACAGTATAGTCAGGTTGATTGGTTTTCTGACCACAAGAGTTTGTCATTGTGCGTGTTAAAATAAAAATACGACATCAGTGGAAACAAGTTAACAGCGCAGCATCTTTGATCAGCGATCAAAGATGCTGTGCTGTTAAATTGTTTCTGCTGATGTCACATTTCATTGAGTCATCACGCAACATGTGGGATGTGTGTCATGAACAGCAATCAAGGGGAAGATCAGACCAATCAATGAGATTAGGCCAATCTTGATTCCTGCCAATTATTGTGGCAGCTTAATAAGTTTGTTACTGCTAGTATGAGATTGTTAATCAAACTTAAATACAAACAATTTTTTGATCCAATGGTGTTCCATGTAACCATCGGTATAGACCAATCTTCAAACACCTCTACCGATGGTCAACCAATGGCTTAAAATTAGCTGATGTCCGATGCAATTGAAGAACATCGGTTAATCACTAAACATTCTAAAGAAATTGTCAGTTGTTTCTAGACATGTCTTGACTGTCTTGTTGATTTCATTGTGTAACATACAAAACCAGTGTAATTTTTTATAAGCATAATTTTGTTTTGTTTTTTCTTTGACTGCATGGCCGATATTTATCAAAATCCTACTTTTTTCTCTCTACTGCAGGCAACTTTTCTCAAAGAATGCAGCTCTGTCATCATTTTCAAGTGAGTATCCTTCTTTCTTAACATTGAAAGAGGAAGCAGTATATATTTTATTTTAATTGCATATTTTGCCACATAACACGATGGTTGAATATAAATGCATTAAGACCTTTTGTATTTTTTGGAAACTCAGTTCCATGATTTTCGAAGATAAATGTTAGTAACTTCTATGTTTGTTTCATGGTGTTTAATGACAGCTTCAGTGACACTGTGTCAGACAGTTTTATTGGTGTTGGAAGCCAGAATACCCAGAGAGACCCACCGAGGAACAGCGAGCAACTGTCTGAGTCTCCAGTTTTTCCAACTTTATTAACTCTACACAAAGCGAGTTATCACCTGTTAAAGACAAGTGTGCCATCGATGTGCAGTACACCTTAGTACAAAGGGCCAATGAACAAGCTTGTTCCAATGAGAAGTCATTAACTATGTTTTTGAGACAAAAAATAAAAAATGAAGATATTTGAATGTCTATCTTTGTGAATAGCACTATCTGTTGATTGTGCTAGGTAAAGGGTTAAATAATTTATCACTGAAAACATTGATTGGAATTTTATTAAAAAATCTTTTTCAGAGTCTTTCTCAACAGATAATATGAAGAAAGAATATGCTTTTGAGGTAGTGTATTATTTTAGTTTATTGACAGTCTTTGAAACCCTTATCCACGATAAATGCATACCATATCAAAATTTATTATTTTAATTTTTTTTAATTTTTCAAATAATTTCAACAGAACCCTTATCATGTGAAACCTTCCAATGAGGGATCACATGATACGGTTTTGTTGGAATTTTTTGACTTTTATATTTTTTCAAATGATTAATTTGTAATTTATGCCATTGGATGCGGTTGATTCATTAGGTAAAGGGTTAACTCTTTACCTAACACGAAAAGCAGATGACACTTGCAAATAAAATTGTTGAATAACTATTTTTTTTTTTTACTTTTTGCATCAAACCCATAGCTTATGACCCCTCATTGGAATTATTTATTGATTTATTTATTTATTTATTGGTGTTTAAGGTCACATACTTATGCACAATGGCTAATCATGACCGGGACAGTTTTATGGGTGGAGGAAGCTGGAGTACCTGGAGAGAACCACTGAGCAGCTGCCAGCTCTCCAACATTGTAACTCCGCACTGCAGCACAGGCAGGGTTAGATTGGTTGAAGACATGTGCACCATCGACGTGCAGTACGCATTAGTACACGACGTCATCCTGCCCCCAAGTGGTCACAGAGGGTTAAGTGCCTTACCCAAGGACACCACACGGGAGACCGAATCAATCGCTCAGATGGTCACCAATCCGAGGATTAACCGGGCTCGACGATGCGTAACCCTCATTAGAATAAGCTCAGTGAACCCCTCATTGGAACGAGCTCAATGAGCTCGTTCCAATGAGGGGGTCATAAGCTATGGTTTTGAGACCAAAAACAGAAAAAAATAATAAAAATTGAATGGTGATTTTTGTGAATAGCGCTGGTTGGTTTTGGTCGTTACGTTGGATAAAGGGTTAAAATAAAATTTGAAAGCATTGCCAGTGCATTCATCTCATAAAGAAATTGGCAGGGATGTGGTGATAGGGGAGTTAAGGAATGTGGAACCTGCCACCACAGAAAAAGGGACAAATTTATCAACTTGGGTAAAATTATTAATTTGGGTAAAATATCAGACATAAACCATTTAATTTTTATTTTCTTTTAGTTTGCATATATTATAAAAAGGGAGCATGTGGCAGCCAAAAGGGCCATGTGGGAGGGCCTGAGAAACATAATTTTAATTTTTGAGGCCTAATGTACTTGTTTTTATTTATTTTAGATGGCATGTTCAAATATCAGATATGGCGATGGAGTGACACAAGAAATTGGTATGGTAAGTACAGGCTTTGCTGGATTTATCTTGTAGGCACTTTTAACCCTTTATCTGATGTGCACAATTTCCATATTTATTATTTTAATTATTGTATTTTCAATTTTTTTCACAAAATTAGAACAAAACCATATCATGTGACTCCTCATTGCAACGAGCTCATTGAGATCGTTCCAGTGATTGGTCACATGATATGGTTTTGTTGGAAATATTTTTTAAAGTAACTGTTTTTCAACTGCTTAATTAGTAAATTACATAGGTGGATATAGTTGATGCCTTAGTTAACCCTCTGCACACTGATGTCAAAATGGCAAAGTTTTCAGCAGCAAATATTTCCCATAATTTAGTTTGAATTGATGTTTAACCAAATATACCATGTTTGACCAAGCTCATTGAGCTCTGTCAAACAAGATATAATTGGTTAAATTCATAGTTGAACAAGATAAAAACAAACTGATTGGAGAAAATTCTGTTGCACTTCCACAATGCTAGGGGAAGGGTTAAAATGAATAGTGCATTGTTCAGAAGGGCAAACCACTAATTTACAGGGCGTGCAGAGTGTATTATCACTAAATCACCCACAGAGTGGAGATTCCATCCAAGCAATAATAGCAGATTTGTTGCAAAGCATAACTAGCACAAGCAAAGTTTCAGCCAATGGACCTCTGGGTTAAACCTGGAGGTCTATTGGCTGAAACATTGTTTGTGTTTTTTGTCGATATGTACAAAATTTGAAAGTTATAGCTTGGGTGATAACTCCACTCCACGGGCGATTTAGTTACAATCCACTCTCCATGTACTGTATAGCTGCTGTGGATTTTTTAGATGAAGGTTGTGGCTTCCTATTTTGTGAATAAATTTATAAATTTGGAAGATTCCCTTCAATAATTTCAGTATTAAAAACAAGTTTTTTTTGTTTTTTCGAGTCATTTTTCCGATTGGTTCACTACAAGGAGTTTGACAAGCCTGTTTCAATGTTTTGTATATTTATCTCCTTATCTAACATGACTTGCAGACAGCGCTTACAAAATTTTCTCCTAAATAACCAAAAATAACTGTGCATTTTGAAATCAAAATGTAGTTTATTATGTCCTCCTCAGTGTACTGTGGCTAAAGATGTCATTCTGGGGGGAGGAGGTGGGGGGTGTCAAAAGCTATGATTCGGAAGAAAAAATTGAAAAAGAAAATTTGAATGATTTTTGTGTAGAGTCTTGGGAAGATTTGGCTGATGCAGTGACCATTGGGAAGAGTTTTCATGCAAGTGAATAATCACTCTCCTGATTTTGATTTTGCAAGCGTGAATAATTCAGGAGAGTGATTTTGACCCTTCACCTAACATGATGGCCCAAACTGGCCAGCACTATACACAAAAACAGTCCTACAAATTTTGTTATTTTACATTTTGCACTAAAAACATAGCTTATGACCCTCATTGGAACAAGCTCATTGAGCTTGTTCCAATGAGGTGTCATGTGCTATGTTTTTTTAGGCAAAAAGCAAAAGATTTTAGTTATCAGAACCTATGAACTTAGTTTAGTCAGACCTCAATATTTCCCTTTGGCACACCCTACAGGGCACATTTATAATCAGATTTCTTTGAAACCTGGTATGCTTATTTGGGGTGACCTCAAGATGGGAGCTATTGATTTTCTTCCACTTCCAGCAAAAAATGTTGCCACTGGTAATGAGCTTTGAACTTAGTTTAGTCAGGCATCAATATATTCCTTTGGCAAACCCTACAGGACACATTTATAATCAGATCGGTTTGAAACTTGCTTTGCTTGTTTGGGGTTACCTGCAGATGGGAGCTATCGATTATCTTCCATTTCCGTCCAAAAATGTTGCCGCTGGCAATGACCTTTGATGAACTTAGTGCACTTATGCATCAATATTTCCCTTTGGCACACGCTGCAGGGCACATTTATGATCGGATCAATTTGAAACTTGGTATGCTTGTTCTGGGTGACCTCTTGATGGGAACTGTCAATTTTCTTCCATTTCCGTCAAAAATAGTTGCCGTTGGCAATGAAAGCAACGAAATTTTACCCATTACATTTTGGCCTAGATTAGTTATTTTCACCATAGGTGTTTGACAGTCCAAAACAGTTTATATTTGCTCAAATCAAGTTTGATTAGTTTTGTAATGCACCTGTAATCAGGTATAAAAATGACTTCACTAACATTCTTTTCATACACCCACTTCAGAAGTGTGGGTGGAGGGGGGGCAATATTGTCCTCATCTCATATGTTCATTTATCTGTCTGTTCGTCCATCCAAAATTCTTGTGTGCACATCTCCTTCAGCATTAACCTTTTAACACAATGTAACGACCAAAAACCGACCAGCACTGTTCACAAAAATCACCATTCAGTTTTCATTTGAGCTTGTTCCAATGAGTGTTCATAAGTTATTTTTGATGTAAAAAATCCATTATTCAGGAATTTTGATTGCAAAGTGTCATCTGCCTTTCATGTTAGGTAGAGGGTTAAGGGATCCAATTTTGATGAAACTTCTCAAACTTGACCACTAAAAAGTAAACATGCAGTTATTCACCAATTTGCAATCTGTCATGATTTTAACCAAGTTATCTTCCTTTGAACATGGGAGATTCAGTTTAGTTTTTCTGTGTGAGATTCTTGTGTGCACACCTACATTTATGAACCGATTTTGATGAAATTTCTCAAACATGACCACTAACAAGCGAGTATGCGTGTACATGTAAGACAAGATACACCAAAACTGGAACTAGGTCTTAACTGGTAAAGTGCTGGAAGCCCATATTTAGGCATTATTCTGAAGTGCATGTACAGTAAAACCTGTCTTGAGAGACCACCTCATTTGCCGAGCAAACATGGTCTCTCAAGACAGGTGGTCTCTCATTACAGGTTTGATGTTTTTGCTAGTCAGTGAATGACCAACCAGAGAATATTTGTTGCAGAAATGGAAAAGAACTGATTTTTTCAAATTTTTTTTATTATTGTTTCATTTTAATTCAGTTTTAATACAAGTACAAAGGAATTGTTTAATAAATTATAGATAAAAGTACATAAACTGAAAAACTTCACTGTTGGGCCGACGTCCTGGTTACATTTTTGAACTATTGATTTCTGTGCACACTGCATTGATCTTAACTGGCCGAGTTATGAGGGTACCAGAACAAAAGCCATCTTTTTTCTTGCTCATGTTTCCTCTTCAGTCAAACACATATTTTGTTTGTATAAATTTGTTTTATTACAAATTATTGGAGAGTGCCAATAGGCACTCTCCAATAATTTGTAATAAAACAAAAATTCAGACCACCACAAAAAGTCTAACCCTCAACCTGTTTATTGATTTTAATACTCTGAAATTGCCCAAAATTGATTTTCCGGTCTCTCAAAACAGGTGAAAAACTGAGTTTTTGCCACAGTTTTGTGGTCTCTCAAGACAGGTGGTCTTTCATGACAGGCCCATTATAGAGTGAAACCAATTGGTACATGGCCAAAGTGGTCTCTCAAGACAGGTGGTCTCTCACGACAGTGGTCTCTCAAGACAAGTTTTACTGTAACACAACATAAAGCTTTCATACTCTGTGGCTGTGCAGCATATTATCTTTGAATTGAAATTATTTTGTCTGTATTGATTTGCTTTGTTAGAAGTTATGGGAGAGTGCCTATAGGCATATGAACAAATTTGGATGACCAAACATAATTCAGCACTCCACCAGTTAACCCATTACCCAATGCAGATGATATCAAAATGTATTATTTTAAATATCATTTTTTAAAATGTTTCAAAAAATTGCTACCAAACCATATCATGTGATCCCTCAGTGGAATGAGCTTGACAAACTCGTTCCAAAGAGGTGTCACATGATATGGTTTGGTTGAAATTTTTTGAAAAATAATCTTTTTTCAGCTGCTGTATTTGCATATTAACGCAGGCGGATGTGGCCAATTCTTTGGGTAAAGGGTTAAATGATAATATCTTGAAAATAAATAAATATGAGGTGTGTTTTTCACTATGGAACATGTATTGGTTGCACTCACATATAGAATGAACATAAAAAACTTTATTCTACGAGTAGGATTAAGAATGAAACTGACAAGCCTATACGTTTATTTTGTTTGTCCCATAAATCTTTCACAGGGCAGTCACGGTGAAATTGTGCTGTTACTCACTACAAAACACAGCGAGAAGTGAGGAGCACATAGGTCCAGTTTGAAGACCAGCAAAATTCTCAAAATAAAAAAGGCACAGTGATACATTTCTGTCCAAAAATAATTTCCCTACAAACCTGAGCTGAACTTGCAAAAATACTTTTATTAAATGAACAATGTGTAGTGTTTTCTACTGGTATTGTGTAATACTTTCAAACAGGTTCAAAGAAAACAACAATTGAACTGTTAATTATACTACTCGAATGCGGTAGAGGTCAGAGGTCAACAAGTCTGTCTCTACTGTAGTAATAAATTCTTTCAGTGTTAAACCTATGGGGAAAATTTTGCACCCTACTAGGTGAATAAAGCAAAAATTTATCCAAGGCATTTATTGTTTGAATAAACAGACATTTATGGGATAAAAGTGTTTAACTGGTTGAGGGCTGGATAATTTTTGGAGGTCTGAATTTGTTATTCAAAATTTGTTCTATTACACATTATTTGAGAGTGCCTATAGGCACTCTCCAGTAATTTGTTAAAGAACAAATTCATATAAAAAAAAATGTTATTTGGGCTTGACTAAATATGAAACATGAGCAAGGAAAATGTTGGCTTTTGCTCTGGTTCCCTCATTTTTTTGAAAGCCCTGATAGTGGCTTCTAGCTCTCAACCAGTTAACAGTACTCTCAAATACTAGCAAGTCGGGACAAACTTTAAGGCCTGTCCTGGGAGACAATGCCATTTCTATGCATATCATGTCTTATCAGTATTTTTTTCAAAATTTGAAAGCAGATTTGTATACCCCAAAATCATTTTCAATGTCTTTTTGCAAAATGGAAATATGTTTTAACGATAATATATCTAATCTCAATTGGAATAGAGCTGAAATGGTTAACCGATTAATCGATTAATCAGTGATCAAAAGCTTACTTTTGAACAACTGTATTATATGGGTTAACAAAGGAACAAACTTGCTCCAAAACAGGCAAACATTGTCACACTGACTCACATCAATTATATGAGACAGAAGCATGTGAGTTACTTGCTGACATATTTGTTTACTTGCATGATCATCATACTGTATCAGTGGCTGGAAATGGTCATCCTTAACCCTTGACCCATTGCGGGTAGCAGACGCTACTTGCAAAATAAATTCTTGAATTACTAAAAAATTTCAATTTTTGTCTCAAAAACATAGGTTATGACCCCTCATTGGAACAAGCTCAGTAAGCTTGTTCCAATGAGGGGTCATAAGCTATGTTTTTGAGACAAAAATTGAAAACCTAATAAATTTGTATGGAGATTTTTGTATATAGGTCTAGTCGGTTTTGTTTGTTACATTGGGTAAAGGGTTCATGCTGTGAATCATCAACGGTATGGCAGTTATTCAGATATCTATTTTGACAAGTGATTAATCAGTTAACCAAGGTTAATTCATGTGACTAATTAAACAAAAAAAACCCTTAACCATTTCTGCTTTAAATTGGAGCTGGATAGTTTTACGGTTCGGTTCTGGTTTTTGTAGTAAACTGGAAAGCTGAACCACAGGACACCACAAAAACTGGGTAAACTGGAAAGCTGAACCACAGGACACCACAAAAACTGGCCAAGCAGTTTTACTGTGTTTGTGTATAAACTGTTCAAACTATCTTACAGGGAGTGAATTGGGCGGGAGCGCAGTGGCTCAGTGGTAGACTGTTGGACTTCTATGCTAGAGGTCCTGAGTTCGATCCCCGTCCGCGTCGACCCGTGTTGGACAAGGCACTTTATCCTGGTTGCCTACATGGGGGCACGATGATGTCGTGTACTAAATCATACTGCATGTCGATGGTGCACATATCTTCAACAGCTGTAACCCTGCTTAAACCGAGCTTGAACAGAGTTAGAATGTTGAGGAGCTGACATTTACTCGTCGATGCTCGGTGGTTCTCTCCGGGTACTTCGGCTTCCTCCACCCGTAAGACTGTCACGGTCACGATTAGCCATTGTGCATAAGTATGTGACATTAAACGCCAATAAATAAATAAATAGTGAACTGGACTGGTGATCCCTATGGACTGTTGTATCTTAATCTATCTGGGAAAGTGATGAATTCTCATCACGTTCTGATCGTCACATTTTTCCTCCAATTAACTTGTCCACTGGATGAGTCAGTAAGGGAGGAAATGTGACAATCAGAACACAATATAGATTAGATGAATTTTATTGATTTGTTACCCTGATTTAGGGCTCTTATTTGACTGAATAGGCTTAGAAACTGATCCCCGAGAACCCCTAAGCCGAGAAGTTCTTGGTTCGAATCCCACCTGCACCAACCGCATTGTATCCTTGGGCAAGACACTTCACCCATTGCCCACGTGGGGCACTGTGATGCTGTGTACTAAGGCGTACTGCACATCGATGGTGCACTTGTCTTCAACCAATGCTAACCCTGCTTGTGTGGAGTTAGTATGTTGGGGAGCTGATAGTTGCTCGCCATCCATGCAGGAACCCAGGGAAGTGAAGCAGTGCCTGTTCACTGTGGTAAATAGGCTCTGTTTTACTGGTAAAATAGGATGCAGTCACCAATGCCTGGAAGGTGCAAACCCTCTCTAAAATGGGCAACATGGCTTATTAACGCTCACCCCTGGTCTTGAGTTGATACTCATGTTGTGGTCATGATTAGCCATTGTGCACATGTATGTGACCTTAAATACCAATACCAATAAATAAATAATAAAGCGTCGCAATAAAGATTGCACCAATTGAAGTTCTTAGTTTTTTAAGAATTTTTTTGTGTCCGTTAGACATATTAGGTAAAGAGTTAAATTAACTCATTTCATGGACACAATTATTCGATATTGATAATTAATAATACAGTTTCATTTAACCATTTGAAAGCTAAGGTATTACTCACACCTGCTGAATAATAGTGATGGCACTGTTATTACTTTTGAAGAAAAATGTTGTCCCTCACTACTATTATTTGGTGAAAAGACGTAGAGTGAAAGTGCCATCACTATTATCAATTTCAGCAGAAAAAACATGCCATCACTATCAAGGGTAGGTGTCTCATGCATTACCGTGTTATTGAAATCTGGTAATGGAAATTAATATGTGGTACTGTAGAAAACCTGACCTCACTGTAGGGCATGAAAATGCTTCTGTAAGTCAGACAACATCTATTGAACTATCAACAACCAAGTTATTTATTTGTGAAGTCATGGATATTAAATAATTTAATGGACAGTTTAGCAATCTGAATGTAGTGACCATCCACTTGTGACTACATTGCTAAACAATCATATAAACATTACAATTTAGTGCTGTTGCGTTACTGTGATACCAGTCTTTTCAACCCTGACTATTATCAGTATTAGGCAGATAAGAGTAATGCTAAGCCAGGCCTCAAAATTTTCCCTCAAATTAAAAATGCTATCTCTTAATTACAACAAATGTGCCCAAAGTACAACTTGTTTTCAAATTTTTTATTAAAAAGTTTTGGATCAGTGGTCAAGGAAATAATGGCAAACACTATTCTGACAAAGGGACATAACCCATGAAAAAGTGGAAATGCCTGTAGATGTTCATGTTCTGTTTGTAACATTCAAAGGAAATTTAATTTGAGAAGTTTTAAGTTGGAATACGATTAATGAAAAATGTCGTTAACCCAGACTCTGCACTCTGATGTCAGAATACCATTATTGCAAGCTGCAAAGTTTCATTAACCCAGACTCTGAACTCTGATGTCAGAGTACCATTATTTCAAGCTGCAAAGTTTCCCACAATGCAATGAGAATTCAACCAATTCAATCATGTTTGACAGAGCTCAATGAGAGCTCTGTTAAGCAAAACTGAATTGGTAATATTCATAATTGTATTGTGGGAAAAATTTGCAATATAAAATTTTAATATATTTTCATCAGTGTTTGGAAGGTTTATCATAGTTTCAGCATGCTTACAGAAGGATGAAAATGATAAACTTTCACCAATGTTTTGAATTATATTTCATCTCTTGAAGCCAGGAAATTACTTTTTTCAATGTTAAATTTCAAAATTTTCATGGTCGGCACAGTGGGTCAGTGGTCCTCCTCATGCCCAAATTAGAGGAATCTAAAAACCTGTAAATACAAATCTCCACATTTAAATTTTGTTATTTCTCATTTGTAATTACCGAACTTATGTGAAGCTTATCATGGGTGTTGGCTGGGGTGGCATGATACAAAATTAATGTAACATGATGCGAAAATTAATGGAGGATCATGCATTTTAATTTAGCATGATGGTTTATTATTTTAGCAGCCTGCTATATTATTTTGCACTACACAGGAAACTGGGTGCACCTTCCCCCTATTTTTTGTAACTGAAATTTTTTCACAAACACCAAGACGAGGAGATATGGCATTATATATGTGATAACACATGAACCTCCACGACATGTGTTGTTGCAGATAATACCATACCCCATGCAAAGAACTAGAATTCATTTGCAGGTCTTTTGTGAGCCATTATAAAATGCCTTCACCTTTTCAAAATTCGGAGTCTCATGCATTTGTGGGAATATTTTGATTAGAAAACAGTTTGGTAACTTGAAGATAAGCCAGTGGAGGGCCATCTGACCTTTCATTTTCTAAAACCAGACCAACAAGAGTGGAATAACCCCTCTCATACCTGCTCCCAGCTAACTGCTACACATAGCAAGTAATGCCTTGAATCATGACCCATGATTGAACTGTGGTGCCCCTCCCCTCGACTGAGAATCCTGGATCCGAATTGCTTATGATCATCCTCAGAAGGCTATCTTTGTTGCAACCAAGCCTGGAAATAAGCAATCTGTCATTTACTGAATGAGGTCCCCAGAGGGAGAATTTGCTGATGCTATCCCACACAGTGGACTAGAATCCCTCAATTTATCCTCTGGGTATCTCTTTCTGTTTAGGCTGGAGACCTCACATCAGACTGAGGTTCACAGAGTAAATTAGTAATGCTACCCTGCTGTGCAGGGTAGGATCACCAAATTCACTCTCTGGGGCCCTCATTCTGCAGATGATTGCAGATGCACTTTACCTACAATATCTGCATCAAGGTAAGGGATACCTTTTTAAAGGGTCGAAGGCTTAAATTAGGGTTGGTGGCAAGCCTGGAAATAAGCAATCTGTCATTTGCAGAATGAGGTCCCCAGAAGGTGAATTTGCTGGTACTATCCCATACACTGGGCTAGAAGCCCTCAATTTATCCTCTTGGCACCTCTTTCTGTTTAGGTCTGAGACCTCGATTCAGATTGAGGTTCACAGAGAATAAATTTAGTGCAGGATAACATCACCAAATTCCCCCTCTGGGACCTTCATACTACAGGTGACAGTCTGCTTATTTCCAGGCTTAGTTCCAAAAAGGGGCCATAAGATATGTCACAGAACAAAAATTAAAAATGTTAGTCATTCAAAAAAAAAAAATATGAATGTTATCCGAGCTTCATGTTAGGTAATGTTTCATGTGGTTAAAGATGCAACTAGCACATTTTGATGGTGTCACATTCTCAACTGTGATTTCTTTTGAAATGTTTACAATTTGATACAGGATAGCTTCATTGTTTAGAAGATGACAGAAACTCCCTTGATATTTAATTTCCAGGATTGCAAAAATCTGAAGTCAAAGCATGTATGTGTAATGACTGACAAGAACGTGGTAAAATTGGAGGTAGTGAAAGTTGTAACTGAATCCTTAGAAAGAGAAAATATACCCTACAAACTTTACTATGAGAAAGTCGTCATTGAACCAACAGATGTCAGGTAGGTACAGGAACAGGCCTGAAAATAAGCAGTCTGACATTTGCAGAATGAGGTCCCCAGAAGGTGAATTTGATGATGCTATTCCATGCAGTGGGCCAATTTATCCTCTGGGTGCCTCTTTTTGTTTAGTTTTGAGACACTGATTCAGATTGACATTCACAGAGGGTAAATTTTGTGATGCTACTCTGCTGTGCAGGGTAGCATCACTAAATTCACCCTCTGGGGACCTCATTTTGCAGATGACAGTGTGCTTATTTTCTGGCTTGTGCAGGAACTGAATTTTCAGTATTTTTACAGGGTTCTTAAGCTGTTTTGAAATTCTTTAAAAAGTATAGAAATTTGTGTCAATCTGGAAAAGGTCTTGAAAGGTGTGTAAAAAAGGTCAGCCAAGCCCCTCACATATTGAAAAAGTATGGAAATTAATTTTTTAAACAAATAACCCTCTCCACAAAGATTTAGTTATTTATTTATTTGGGTTTAACAACACTTTTGACAGAAAAGGTCACCTCGTGTTGGACAGTTTTAATGATAGAGCCAGAATACACATAGAGAACCACCAAGCAATGATGGGCAACTGTCCGACTCCCGAACTTACTAACTCTGTGCAAGCATGGTTAGCATTGGTTGAAGACAAATGCACCACCAAAGTACAGTACACCTTAGTACACAGCACCTCTGTGGCCCCATGTAGACAATCAGGATCAAGTGTCTTGCCCAAGGATACAATGCAGTTACTCCTGGCAGGGATCGAACCAGGACCTTTCAGTTTGAAGTTCAATGCCGTAACCACTGAGCCACTCCCTCTCCACATCGATAGCGATATACCAAAATTTCAGCCTGCTAATTTTTCCCATAATGCAACTAGGATTTCAACCAATTCAATCTTGCTTGACAGAGCTCTGTCAAACAAGACTGAATTGGTTAAATTCCAATTGCATTATGGGAAAAATTTGCAACTTTGCATTTTAGTACAGTGGAATCCTGTTAATTGAATAGCCTTTTTGCCAATAAAAAATATTCAATTAACAGGAGTATTCAATTAACAGGGATTGTGTCACTTTCTTGTATTCTAGAGATAAACTTAGCATTTATTCTATTATATCTTGTTTGACAGAGCTCTATGAGCTCTGTCAAACAAGATATAATAGATTAAATGCCTGTATTGGATGTACTGAGGCCACATATGTCTATAAACAAAGGAAAACTGGGGAGAGTCAGGAAAATTTCTCGACGGGTTACAAGATTTTTTTTTCAATTAGCAGGAGTTACTCTATAACCTATATTCAATTAACAGGTCAAATTTGTACTGATGATATGGAAAATGGTTTTGTGTTGGGAAATTATATTCAATTAACAGGATTATTCAATTAAGAGATATCCAATTAAGTGGGCTCCACTGTATTTGGACATCAGTTTGTAGAGGATTAAATCATTTGAAATTTAAAAATTATTAACATTTTTATACGCCCATTTGAAAAACGGTCATATTAACTAATCTGTCTATCCATCCATCTGTCCATCCATCTGTTCCTCTGTCCAACCATTAACATTTTTGGTTTCCAACCAATAACTCCAGTTTGGATTATTTGGTCTCATCCAAAGTTGGCATGTGTATTACCCAGCTAGTAATACAGGCCAAGTTCGAATATGGGTTTCGTTCAATTATTTTTACATGAGTTATATCCCTTTTTCGACTGGGAATTCAACCTACAATTCAAAATGGCTAACAGGCATATTTAGCCATGCCTGGCAGTGTTCTTGTTAGTTACTTCATAGTCTTTGTCTTCTCGACAAGCAGCTTTGCTGAACCACATGAGTGTAAAGAAATGACATTCTTGCAGTGTTTTCAGAAGACAAAAATGTTATCATGTTTTATTGCTTTTATTAAAGCCTTCCCACAGTCAGATTTTCATCAATTTGATGTACTTAAATGGGTTGACATGTCCAGAAACCTTTTTTTCTGGCAAGTGTAAGATAGTAATAAATACTAATGCATTGTTAACATCTAGAATCAACCACAGTCAGACCTGAAAATGAGCAGTCTGACATTTTCAGAATGAGAGTCCCCAGAGGGTGAATTTGATGGTGCTATCCCATTCAGTGGGCCAATTTATACTCTGGGTACCTCTTTCTGTTCAGTTTTGAGACCCTGATTCAGACTGAGGTTCACAGAGTGTAAATTTAGTGATGCTACCCTGCATAGCAGGGTAGCATCACTAAATTCACCCTCTGGGGACCTCATTTTGCAGATGACCGTGTGCTTATTTTCTAGCTTGACCTCAGTACTCTATGACTTTACATTATTACCCTGTTCCATAGATAGTGAAAAAGAGAAGCCAGGTTTTGAAGAGTACCTTGATGGCACCTTTGGTGGGTCACTCTTGTTCAAGATGAGATCGCAGTTACTGGAGCTTGGGGAAAAACTGGGAAAGACAATGAAAAAGAAGTGCCAAATGGGTAATTTAGGCAAAGTGGAAACCATGGAACACTTTCTATTATAATGTCCAAAATAGCAGTCTAAAAAAATAAGATTCACCGGGAGTATGATAGGGAAGTAGGATGGGAGAATGAAGGGCATTTGGTTAGTGGTAACACAAAGGAGAGGGTTAGTATGCTTATTGGAGAGATTGGAAAGAATGGGGTACTGGATGTCATCAAACAATTCGACTCAAAGTTTTGGGAAGAGAGACGAGGTGAGGGGATAAGGAAGCATTTGGGAGCACAGTGCTAATCAAGGCCTTCTCACCTGAGAACTGTGAAAAATCAGCAGCCGCCAAAGTGTTATTATTATTATTATTATTATTATTATTATTATTATTATTAACCAGGTTTTTAGGATCTTGGAATAGTAAACTTTGAGGTTTTTATCTGCTGGAATGTACAATATAATGTAAATACTAAGTACAGTTTCCTGATTACAAAAGTGGACAAAGAATTTTAACTAAATCGCTCCATGTTCACGATGTGGTCAAAATTCCTCCCTGCCACTTTGTAGAATTTCATCTGTCAAATAATGTGAGAACACTGAATTTCAAGTGCTATTTTTGTTTATTTGTGAGCTCTTTCCAATGATGGGGTCGTCTTTAAGATGGACAATCTTGTCCATTCCACCCTGGTGTAATATATCAAATGCATTTTTTTTTATTATTGTATTTAGCTTATATGTAAGAAAATTGTGCAAATTAAATATCTATCTATAAGCTGTGTTGTTCTGGCAAAAATAAAAACTTTTTGCTATTCAAGACAGTTTTTATGTGTACCCATACTATGTTTGGTACACATAATGCCGGCATCTGGGGTGGCCATCCGTCGTTCATCCATCCTTTGTCTGTCCATCTGTCCATCTGTCTGTCTGTCCATCCATCCATCCATCCATCCATCCATCTGTCCGTCCGTCCATCCGGTGTCCATATCCATTTCTTTGGATTTCGATAACTTGAAAAATATTGCTTGAATAGTCAAGTTACTTTATACTTGTGTTCAGGTTACTAATGTGCCGAGCTGTATAGTTTTTGGTGTACCGGTAAATCTGATAATTTGATCCTGAGATATTAACTCTTTATCCTTCAAATTGAGAATTCTTCCAATCCCTTTGGCATGTGATAACTCAAAAAATATCAATCCAATTGTCATGTTACTTTATATATATCTTCAGGTTACTGATGTTCCGAGCTGTGTAGTTTTTGGTGCAAACCTGTTATTTTGATCCTGAGATATTAACCCTTTATCCTTCAAATTGAAAATTCCTCCAATCCCTTTGGCATTCGATAACTTTAAAAATATTGCTTGGATTATCAAGTTACCGATGTGCCGAGCTGTATAGTTTTTGGTGTAAATCTGATAATTTGGTCCTGAGATATTAACCCTTTATCCTTCAAATTGAAAATTCTTCCAATCCCTTTGGCATTCGATAACTCAAAAAATATCAATCTGATTGTCATGTTACTTCATATATGCGTTCAGGTTACTGATGTGCCGAGCTGTATAGTTTTTGGTGTAAATCTGATAATTTGATCCTGTGATATTAACCCTTTGACATTCAAATTGAGAACTCCTCCAATCCATTTCTTCGGCATGCGATAGCTCAAAAAATATTAATCCGATGATCAGGTTACTTTATATATGTATTCAGGTTACTGATATGCTGTGCTGTATAGTTTTTTATGTAAATCTAATAATTTGATCTGGAGATATTAACCCTTTATCCATCAAATTAGGCACTCCTCCAATCCATTTCTATATGTACCCATACCATGTATGGTGTACATAATGTCGGCATCCGGGGTGGCCCTCCATCATACAGCGTTCTACTAGTTGCGTGTATGGGTACACATCTGACGATTTAATCAGCCTATTTTTACAAGTGTCGTGTTATTGATTTTGGGTGAAGGGTAACTGAAAAAGTTTTCTTTATAAAGTGGTTGTTCAATAAAGGTTCCACTATACTATTTCTGGGTGGATTTTATGTATTTGGAATATTACCCAGTAAGGATTATAGTTCAAAAATAGAAATGGGTGCCAGAATCATCGATACAAGGCACTGCGCAGGGTTAGCTGCTAGCAACAGCTAATTGTTGATATTGCTTAGAAGCGTTAAATTTTCTTTCAACAGTGGTCATGTCTAGTGTGACTGGAATTAACATAACTGGAGGCAGTGGTGCAGATGTTGTATATGTTAAGATAGCAGAAACTACACTCAGTCTTTATTTTTAATATTATTTATATACAATTTCCACCAAAACTATACGCATTATAAGACGACAAAGCTGACTGATGCCAAGCTATATTGCAGTGAAAAGATTCAAATGGAAACAAATTGTGCAGCTGATTCGAATCGAACCGAATAGCAACTTAAAATTCAAAATTGAATCAAATCCCCAGGCTTTGCAGTGCCCTATTTAACAGCCAGCCATATTCACAAAAATCATTATTCAAATGTTATTATCATTATTGTTTAAATTCCCAGTTGCATTATAGTCAAAATTTGTTGGTAAGGCCTAAGAAAGTTAAAAATCTGTTTCTCGCACCTTCCCACATGGTCCTTTTGGCTGCCGCATGCTCTCTTTTTATAACAATGCTAACTTAAAAAAATAAAAATTAAATGTTTTATATCTGATATTTTACCCAAGTTAATAAAATTAATAAATTTGTTCCTTGAGTGCAACAAGGGTTTGCAATGGTTTAGCATTGCAAAGCCTTCTTGCACTCAAGGGACTAAATACACCACCACCCATGCTATTCTGTAGATTAAGAAGCCTAAAACATAAAACAAACCAAGAACATGAACTTTGATGGCACTGAAATATTTACAAAAATAAACAATAAAATAAAAAAAAACCTGCCCACGTGCAATTTTACAAAAAATGGCCTGAGAAACAGATCTACTGTCCAGGGGCCTAGCAATTTTGGTATCTTGACCTCAGTGTGCAGGGGGTTAAAATCAACAAGCAGAATGAACTTAGGATGACATACTGATCTGATAAACAGACAGAACTGCACAAGTGTTTGAATGGGTTAATGTTTATCACATGAATTTGGTTGGGTGCAAGAATACCACGAGAGGCAAAGCCTCGAGTGGTTTTCTGTGCCAAACCAATGATGGTATCTTCCTGATGACAAGGAAAGGAATCCCGAACATTAACTCCCAACTGGTGTGGTTTTTTTTGGCAGTTTTCATAAAATCAAGTTGTGATTGCTGTAAAGTAGCCTGGACTTGATTTGATGAAAAATTCAAAGGAGTGTTGATTTATTATTTATTTATTTATTTAGTGGTGTTTAAGGTCACATATTTATGCACAATGGCTAAGGAGTGTTGATAACTGAGAAATCAATTATAAGAATACACTGGAACCCTGTTAATTGAATAGCCATTTTGCCAATAAAAAATTATTCAATTAACAGAAGTATCCAATTAACAGGGATTGTGTCACTTTCCTGTATTCTAGAGATAAATTTAGCATTTATTCTATTATATCTCATAGAGCTCTGTCAAACAAGATATAATAGATTAAATACCTGTGTTTGATGTACTGAGACCAAATAGGTCTATAAACAAAGGAAAACTGGGGAGAGTTATGTTAATTTCTGAACAGGTTGCAAGATTTTCAGGAGTTTACTCTGTAGCCTATATTCAATTAACAGATCAAATTTGTACTAGAGGTATGGTAAATGGTTTTGTGTTGGGAAATTATATTCAATTAACAGGGTTATGCAGTTAAGAGATATCCAGTTAAATGGACCCCACTGTACTATTCTTGTTGGTCAGGATGTATTTTGTTAACAAGAACCAGAATTAGACCACTGCTTGACTACATTGTAGTTTTGTACTGGTGGGAAAATCTAAAGCATCAGGCAAAGATGTCTTTCCCTTTTTTCATTAAAGTTTCAAGGAAGCCATCAAGTTTGCTAAAGAAGGAGACTTTGATGTGTTTGTTGCTGTTGGCGGTGGCTCTGTGATAGATACATGTAAGGCAGCAAACCTTTACTCATCTAATCATGAAGCAGACTTTCTTGATTATATCAATGCACCAATAGGTAAAGGTCTTCCAGTTACTCACCAGCTGAAGCCTTTAATTGCAGGTGAGTTTCACAATTTGTTTTTTCTATTACATTTGAATTCTATGGTGTGCAGAGAGTGATTTAATTGTCAGGGGTGTTTTGACATCTGTTGATACCCTTTTTTCTGACCAGAAGAAATTTGAGGATCCCAAAAGAAAATTGACAGTTCATGGACCATAGATTTGCTTATTTGATCCACTAGATTCAAATGGAAAACAAGTAAATTTGTAGATAGTTTTATACTCGGCACTTGACCAGGAGTTAAATTACACTATGAATTTTGTTTTATACCACCTCTGTGATTTGATAAAGAAAATGGCAGTGAGCATGATGGCTCAGTGGTTATGGTATTGGACTTCAAACCAAACGGTTCACAGTTCGATCCCCTCCAGCATGGTGCCCTTGGATAAGGCGCTTAATTCAGATTGCCCATGTTGGGGCACAGAGGTGCTGTGTACAAAGGCATACTGCACTCTGAGGGCACACTTGTCATCAGCCAATGCTAACCCTGTGCAGAGTTAATACATTAGAGAGGCAGTTTGTCACTGCAGCCTGGTGGTTCTCTCTGGGTCCTCTGGCTTCCTCCACCTGTAAAACTGCCCAACATGTGGTGACTCTGACTATTGAAAGTATCATTAAACCCTACTACAAAAAACAGTCATAATCTGCTCAAGAAAAAGATATTTTTTGCAATCATAGTATTGTCTTTAACCCACCTCACACAGATGTCAAAATACAAAATTCAAGCTGCAAATCTTTCCCATAATGCAACTAGGAATTTAACCAATCCAGTCTTGTTTGCCAGAACTTATTGAGCTCTGTGAAACAAGACTGAATTGGTTAAAATTCCTAGTTTTGTATACAGCTTGAAATTTTGATATTTTGACATCTGTGTGCAGGGGTTTAATTCCAGAAGTCTATAACTGTAATCAA